>JAEQBH010005028.1:0-156316 GCA_016808115.1 Tetrastigma voinierianum | reverse complement strand
ATTTCATCATCAAACAAACCAATTTCACACAACAATTAAAGAATGTATTCAATCTAAATTTCACAGCTGCACTTATAGAGGAAGGAATGCTCCCTTTTTTTTTTTCTGTCGTTCTCTTCTGCAAGTTGCTGGAGTTGTACTGGAGTTCATTCCTTCTTGTCTGAGCCATTTCTTCATAAGTACTCTGCAACAATTACAGGTAGGATTCAATTAAACAAAAATTAACTTCTTAAGTACTAACTAATCATTATAATAACTATAGAAAACAAAATCAAGGTTAATTCAAAATCTAAAAATAGAAATTAAGGTCTCTATGGGTTGCCTCCCATCACCGCCGCTTTAGTCCTTAGCCGGACTTGTCAAGCTTTGATTTTCCTTTCTCAATGAACTTGTCGTAGCTCTTCTTTTTCCTTCCTCCCCGCTTAGATAATGCTTCATTCATTCCATTGACTTTGAATTTTCTCCGCATCGCCCCATCGTCACCGCTCCAAATGTATTGTTTGACACTATCAGGTACGGTCCACTCCATTTGGATTTCAATTTTCCGGGAACAATTTCACTAGAATTATACAAGAGAACCTGCCCCCCGGCTCGAACTCTTCCTAAAAGATCCTTTGATCATGCCATTTCTTTGTCTTATCCTGTAGATTCTAGCATTATCATAGGCTTTTATTTCAATTCTTTCCAACTCAGATATTTGGAGCAATCTCTTCCCTTGCAAACTTTAAAATCGGTTCAACTTCGATGGCCCACATTGCCTCGTATTCCAATTCTGCAGGTAGGTGACATGAGCCAGCCAAAAACAATTTCGTATGGGGACATTCCAATGGGAGTTTTGTATGCAAATTCAGAAGCCCAAAGTGCATCATCAGTTTGGAAGACCAATCCTTCCTTCTTGAGCTCACGCCTTTTCAAGTATTCTTCATCTCCCAAGCAAATTTCTCGCTGTCCATTGGTCCGGGGGATGCATAAGCTAAACTCATTACATGCTTGATCCCATACCCGCCATGAGTTTTGCAAATATTTTGTTTGCAAATGTATTTCCCCCATCACTAATGATAGTTCGGTGTTCCAAATCAGCCAAAATATTTTTCGCATAAGAAGCTCAAATCGTATTAAGACTGGTCTTTGACAAGTTATCAAAGTTTCCACCCATTTGAAACATAATCAACTCCGCTAGCAAGATGTACAGTTCCCAAATGATGGGTGGGAATGAACCCAAAATCTATTCCCATACATCAAAGATTTGCACCACCATTATACTCTTGTGGGCATTTCATTTCTCGCTGATATTTCCAATCTTTGGCATCTATCACACAATTTAACCCACTCAGCACAATCTCTGAAGATAGTGGGCCAATAAAACCTAGATCGAGTATCTTATGAGTCGTTTTCTCCCGAAAAATGACCCCCATATGGTGATGTACGCATTCATTCAGAATTTTGCCTTGTTCATTTTCTCTGCACACATCTTCTTATTATCATGTTAGCGCCCTTTAAATAATAGTGGATCATCCCAAATATAATACTCGGCTTCATTTTGGCCTCGAGTTTCCTCTTCCTACAGGCTGAATTCAAGGAACTACCCCACAAGCTAAATAGTTCACACACGCATAAACATGGAAGTTGGAATAAACTTTAAACACGCTTGCTCATCCGGGAAGTTCTTCGCCAAGATACTTTCTTCGCCAGCGCTTTTCTACTTGACAAGTGATCACTATCACATTGTCACACCCTTTTATCCTTGATCTCCAAGTCACTCTTGCACACAAAGACCCACCTTATCAATCTTGCTTAGCTTCCTTCTTTTGACATCAGGCAAATTTGATTGTCGCACGACGCATGAATAATAACATGGGATCCCAAAATGTATTGCCTAAATTTTACAAGCAATACTATGGCTAGCATCTCCTTTTCAATTGTTGAGTAATTTTCTTTGGTGTTTCATTGAAGGTTCTAATAGCATAGTATATGGTCCTCGAATATTTTCCTTTCTTGCCCTAAAGACGCTCCCATTGCAAAATCACCTGCATCACACATTATTTCAAATCCTTCTGATCCCATTACGGTGCGTGCCCACATAGGTGCTTGAACCAATTTGATCTTGATTTCTTCAAAAGGTACTCACAGAGTCATCAAAATTAAACCTCAGATCCTCCGCATTCTCGCATAGTGGTTCGGCTATTTTTGAGAAGTTCGATGAATCTCCTATAAAATCCAAAGATGCCCCAAGAAGCTTCTTACCTTTTAACGTGGGTAGGTGCAAGAGTTTTGATAATGGATACCTTGATCGTCTACTTCCAAATTAGTAGCGTAAATTTTATGCCCAAGAACAATACCTTCGTTACTCATAAAATGGCATTTTTCCCAATTTAGTGCTAATCGCTTGTCTTGGCATCTTGGAAGCAATCAAGCTCGTGTTCTTCAAACACTTATCAAAACTGATCCATACAAAGGAAGTTATCCATAAAAATTTCCATAACCTCTTCAACTGTGTCCAAATATTGACATTATACACCTTCGGGAATGTAGCAGAGCATTACACAACCCAAATGGCATCCTTCAAGGCAAAGGCACCATGTGGGCATGTGAATGTGGTCTCTCTTGTCCTCGTGTGCAATCGCACCGATCAGATCCTCGAATACCCATCCAAGAAACAAAAATGAGGGTGTCCCGCTAACTGGTCCAACATCCGATCAATGAAGGAAATGATCTTTCGTGGCTGTTCACTCGTAATCAATGCATACCCTCCATCCTCGTCACCGTTTTGCTGAATCAATTCATTTTTCATTATGACATAAAGAAACCCACCCTTCTTTGGAACCACATGGATCGCTCACCCAAGGACTATCTCGAAATTTCCGTGATAGATAAACCAAAGATTCAAGAATTTGAGTACTTCCTTCCTCGACCACTTCCTTCATCAATCGATTTAGTCTCCTTGATGTTCTACGTGATGGCTTTGAAGTTTTTCAGCGTAATTCTTGTGCATGCAAATTGATGGATCGACATTCTTCAATTCTTCAACGGACTGCTATAGACTCTTTATGCTTCTTAAGATTTTTCGCAACTCGTTCCTCAAAGATCACCGAAGTCTAGCGTAGATAATCACCGGCCTTCTCTTTGGTGATTCTAAGTAAGCATACTTCAAATGACTTGGCAACTCTTTCAACACTAGCCCCTCTTCACCGGTTTCGATGAATTTCCCTTTTTTCATTATTTTCCTCATTATTTCGTTGTTGTGCTCAACACAGTTTCTATAGAATGAAAACTGTTGTATGGACAACTGCATAGTCATCTTCACATACCGGAATTCTATCTCTTTTCATCGATAAAAATTCTGAGCATTACAACTCATTGTGAACATCGTGGTTGTAGGTATAGCATCATCAACTACATTGCAATTTTCTCCTCGTCTTATATCTATATTCCCGCATGCTTTTGATCAAGCTTTCAAAGCAAAGAAATCTTTCCTCTCCAACCCTCAAGGTAAGAACCTTGCATGTCGATCGTGCAGCCCCAAAGAGCTTAGGAATGGTCTCCCCAAAGAGCGCGGTAGTACTTGTGAATCTTCTCTTCCATGTCCAAATACGAAGTCTAATGGAAACAAATTTCCCAACAAAGGACCAAAGATATCTTCCATGACTCCTTCGTGTTTTACCATCGATCCGTTCGCCATTTGAAGAGTAATAGTGGTGGGGAATAACTCCCCAAACTTAATTGCTTAAGGCGTAAAAGAGGCATCAAGTTTATACTAGCTCCTCGAGTCACGTGAGAGCTTCCCGAATTCAACTCTCCAATGATGCAAGGAATTAAAACTCCCCTGATCCTTCATCTTTTGCAGGGCAATTTTCTTATCACAAGATCGCAAGCAGCAAGAGATTCACAATCCTTCTTCTACTATCTTTCTTTTCTTGTCAAAGATGTCCTTCAGAATTTTGCATAGAGTGGCATCCGAGGCCACCACCACTTCCGTAAAGGGCATACTGATTCTAGCTTCGAAAGGTTTTCAAAACCTCGCAACCGCTCCTCTATCTTTGATTTCTCGCAATTTCTCGTGGGAAATGGGACCGGCAGGCTCAGAGCCTTGGATATCCTTCGTCCACTCCTTCTTTCTTTTTCTCCGCGCTTCTTCCTTTCTCGGGCTTTCTTCTTTGCCTGCCATTTTTTCTTTCATCTCTTCTAACTTCTTCCCACTCCGAAGCTGCACAGCCATGTAGTCTTTTGGATTCTCAGGTCACTTGGGAAGGTATCTTTCCTCTGCTTTTTAAGGTGGTTGGGCCACCGCCTCTACTTGTGTCTCCAGTTCTTCAGTGATGCATTGGTGGTGTTTGAGTAATTCAGAATTGGTACAGCTTGCTTCCACCCGCAAACTTTGTTCACTTGCACTAACAGCTTCTATTCATGTCCCCCTTCCTCCTCCCCCAGAAATGCAGCACTGCTTCAAAAGATCATCCTCCTCCGACCCTCTCGATATTCATTTCAGTTCATTTCTCGCATTGCTGCGAACCTCGTGGCCGTTGATAACCCGTCGAGGGCTCCCCGTCCCATGCTCAGCCTGTGTGGAAGCCCCTCCACCATACGAAATTTCACGGTTCCTCGCGTCGGTGATACAGGCCGCGTGCTGGAAAGGTTTGAAATGGTAGTTTCTGGCTCACCCGCATACTTAACCTCTTCAAAGATCATAGAATTGTTCTTCGCATATTTCGCACTTCCTTCAATAACTCTCTTCAACCCATTCCTATTCACGGGCAAGCAGCGCCTTCCTTCGCTGGTCCATCCTGCATAATGGCATCCAACTTGGCCTCCATGGTCGCCATCTTGTTCGCCCATGATCCCTTCCTCGTCAGTTTCTTGAAAACTCGTGAAGGAGTTTTCATATTGCATTTAGCCGTCTTCAATCACTTCATTTCTTCAAGACTTTTTCGCTTGAATGCTCCAATAAACATGAAGATCAATGATCCCCTTGATATATCATTCAAGGCATGATATACAATGTCCATCCGAGTCTTCGCATCTATCCCATGCATTGGACATCTTCTCAAAGAACCGCTTGAATCTTCCTAAGCTACATATTAGCTTTCATCTTCCCCCCGCTGAACACAATGATTTCCTTCTCCGAGGTGAGGGTTGGGGGAAAGAATCTACCTAAGTAGGCCTCTACTAACTCCTCCCAAGTATCAACAGAGCCATATGGTAAAGATTCATACAATGTAGCTGCTGTATCTCTCAGAGAGAATGGGAAGAGATGCAAAGCTGATGACTTCCGGGTCTCACCCCATTCAACTTCACCGTATTACCATCCCGAGAAATCTTCCTGTGTGCTCGCTTGTCCTCAGGGATGACCAAAGAACCGATGCCGCTGACCATTGTACTAGTGCCGGGTTTAAGTTCAAAAAATTATTTGCATCAATAGCCGGGTCGCTCGATTGCGTGAGTACTCATCTCAATAATAGCTCCCGTAAGTCCCTCCATAAGACGTTGATCGAGGCCTTCTAGCCGCTTCTATGTGCTTCATTCTCGACCTCGCCTTTCATCCGCCATGGCTGAGTTTTTCACACTTTCTTTATCTTTCTCGCTTCGAGTTCTCTCTAATTCGTGTCTCATTGAATCGATCGTTGTTCTATTTCCTATGCATTAAGATTTTGTCCCCGAAATCAAACACACTTACATTAATAGATTACCGTCAACAAATATTTTCAATATGGTTTGTTAAAGATTAGTGGCTAAAAATAACCACTGCTTGAAAAGCCATTTTTGTTCTTTTCTTCAAAATGTCCAAATTAGCATTTCCTTCTTTCGCTTGAATATTGATTCACTAAATTCTTCGATCTTCAAGAACGGCGCCATAAAAACTTCGTTGATCGACCATGATGTATACAAATTTATGACGTTATCACCCAAGGACTATTAACTAATCCCTTGCAATAATGCCATAAAACTTGTTAAGACAACATCGATAATTTGTTATGGATCAAAACACCTATTCAAATTTAAGACTTATTATCCAAGGACTATTGTCTAATCCTCAGTAGATAAACCTTTAAACTTGAATGTGAGTTTCTTTAACCATCATGTTGATTAAAAGATATTTTTGTAAGAGAAAACCATTTTCGTGTGGTTCAAGATACTATAAGTGCACAGTCGATAAGTAATAAATGGATTTATCCGAGCACGATCCTACGTAGATCTCAAGAATTTTTCAATCAACTACCCTAACTACTTAAGCTCCATACTATTTGGACGATTACGATAATGAGATTTTGCTTGAAAGCTTGAAAATAATGATGTAAAAGAAAAATGATTGAATAACAAATAAATTGAAGATTGAAATTTCAAAATAACAAATTTAGATTTACCAAGGTCTTCAAGGAAACATTGAATAATCAGCTATTGTGAAGAATCAATTCCTACAATCTGTACTGTAACTTTTGTTTTCTGAACTACAGATCTTTAAAACTAGTCCAAGGATTAATAAAGTGTGACTGGATCTCTCCAAACCACACAGTTCATCATCTCACCTTCACTGTTTCTCTCGAACACAGAGGGTGAGATAACTACTTTTAAATCTAGAAGCCTTGTTCTGGGTATTTTTCTTTCTCAATACTTCATACCCAAAACATGGACTGCAGACCTGAGCTCCTTCAATTTAGTCATTGCCTAGGTTTGCACTATACTGGTTCCTCATCCTCAAAATTAGAATAGCTTACTCTTTCCTTGATTAGATCCTCATAACACTCCGGATCGAATTCACTATTCGACCGAGTAGGAACTCTCTCAGATACTTAAATTTATAATCTACTCAACTCATTCCCTACATATGAGAAGAGGATGTATTGATTTAAATATTACGTAGCGCATTAGATCGCTGAATATCGTTCAAATACCTTCCCGAAATTGCAGCTTACTCAGAATGCCTTCGTATCACCCGTAGGGCCTCCCGAACCGTAGTCAACAACTCGTTATGGGTACAAGAAACTAAATTGGGATACCCCAAGATACAAGCAAACCACACTGCCAGTCGATAACATCCTAAGTTTAGCTATAATGAATAAATACCGCAGAAAGATTATTTCGACAATAACGTCAATTCAATGGAAGCCGGGCTTAAATTATCGATTATACCATACATTGGTCGGCTGGAGCAAGTGAACCATCAGAATCGGAAATCGTGGTGTTCGAATCCAAAATTGTCTGGAATTCAAACAAACTTGCACAAAGAATTTTAAGAAATATAACCGCATCTCGCCCAAATCCTTACAAATCTAACGCCAAATCCAAATTAGAACGAAATACAAACTATTCTAATCTAAACTAAAATGGAAAAGAAAAAACGAAAAATCAAAAGAAAAGAAAAGAAAAAGAAAATAAAAATACGTGAGCCTCAAAGAACCCGCATCTCTCTTTCAAGTCGCAAGAGCCGCTTCGCTGGGTAAAGAACAGATTTATAGGTTCCTCAAGTCATTCCCACTTCATGCACTTTTTTGACCGGCATTAAAATGGCCTGGGCGAGTTGTCGATGTCGCGACATCAATTCTGTCGCGACCGCTGTTCTTTGGGTCATGTCATAGAGTCTTTTATTTGTCGCGACGCGTTCGCGTAGTCGATGTCACGACAAATTTAAGATCGCCGCGACCTTAATCGGTAGGGGAGCCATGTCGCGACAAGTGGATGTTGTCGCGACCTCTTCCTCGTAGTGCGGCCGCCGCGTACTCGATGCTGTCGCCACCTCAAGTCTTTAATACGTCGCCGACAACCCGGTGTCACGCGACCTTCTTCTCTACAATGTTGTCGCCAATTCATTGAATGATGTCGACTTCCTTCAGTAGCTGGATGTCGCTACGCCCGATCTTATCGCTGTACCTCTTCTTAGTGCATCCGATGTCGCGACCTTAATTTCCTTGCAAACTGATGTCGCGACTGTTTCTGCTTTAGTGCTGATGTCGCGACTACTTCTAACTTTGAAGCGATGTTAGACCAAATTGTCTACCAATTTTAGCTCCTGTCGCGACTTCTTTTTGGTGTCGCGACATCATATCCACTGTACCGAGTTAAATTCTGTCGCGACCTCTGAATGATGTCGCGACATCATTTCTTCTTCTTCATCAATTTCTCGTCGTTTCAATTAACTCCTTTCACGCCCGTACCATTTGTCTTCCATTAGCTCAATTGCGACTGGGCCTTTGTGTAATTGTAACCCGAAGATGCATTTTGATTGTCATCCAAGCTTCACGACATCAAATTCTTTTAACTTTTTGCACTTTGCCGCAACTTCCTCGTGTACCCCATTATTATATCAAAAGAGATGGTACGCCCACATTCGCTTTTTTTTTTTTTCTCGCATTTTCGCTTTCTTTCACTCCCATCGCACAAATAGACAGAAGTTATTCCATTTTCCGCATATTAACTGACCTTTTATATAAAAATCAATTAGAAAAATGGACTGAAAATAGATGACTTTTAAGCTCATCAGACTTAGGAAAAGATGTGCCCAAAATTGAACTTGAATGGTCATCAGAAGAAGACAAGCAGTCATCCAACAGTTGGAAAGCTCTCAACACCATCTTCAATGAGGTAAGCCCTACACAATGTAAAAGCATTTCATCCATTGAGTCTGCCCAAGACGCATGGGATATACTGCAAGTCGAGCTCAAGTGAAACTAATTACTATGGGAAATCAAGAATATGGTTGTTGATCTCTAAATTCGAGAATCTTCGAATTGAGGAAAATGAGACAATTGGGCAATATCATGCCAGAATAAGCAACATCTCAAATGAGTCGTTTATCACGGGAGAAAAGATTCTTGAAGAAAAGCTCATACGAAAGGTTTTGAGAACTCTACCAAAGAGGTTTGCTTACAAGGCTGCTGCTATTGGGGAAGCAAAGAATCTTGAAACCATGAAGCTTGAAGAACTGATTGGTTCTCTTCGGACCTTTGAAATGGAGCTTAAAGAAAATAAGAAATAGAGGAAAAGAATAGTGGCTTTCTAAGTTGAACCACAACAAGTTAAGGGAGAAGAAGGGGATGATCTTGCTAAATCCATGACGCTCCTAAATAAAAACTTCAACCAATTGGCTAGAAAGATTAACAAGAGATTAAAAGGTACCTATCAACCCAAGAATGTAACTTTTGCCTCTAATCCTTTTATAGTTCCCTTTAAAGAAAACAGGTTTCCTAGAGTCAACACCAAACCAACAAACAAGGGTAAAGGAATTCAATGTAGGGAATATGAAGGGTATGGCCATGTTCAAGCTAAATGTGCCAATGTTAGGTGTGAATTATACCTTGTTTTACTCATTCATTTCATACATTTATTGAATTCTTCATGATAAATTCACACCTATGCAGCTCAATTATATGCTAAATCATCTCCTTACCTTGGTTTTACAAAAAAGGAAGAAAAACCGAGCAAAGGAAGCAAGAAAGAGAAGAAATGATGAAGAGGTGTTATCAAAGTGTCATGTTGCAATATGGAGCTTCATGTCGCAACATGGGATGGACTCAGGATGAAGGAGCCTTTTTGTCATGTCTCTATATGAGCTCTATTCATGTCGCGATATGAGCTCTATTCATGTCGTGATATGAGCTCTATTCATGTTGCGACATCAAATTCCTAAAGAGTAGTCCTAGAGCAGCCTCTCTGTCATGTCATGACATAGAGGATCTTCATGTCGTGACATGAGAAGCAGTCTTAGAGCAGCCTCTTTGTCATGTTGTGACATGGTGGATCTTCATGTCTCGACATGAGACGTATTTTAGCAAAGATGCATTTTATTGTTAGGTCGCTGACATGGGAGATGATCTCTTATGTCGTGCGAAGACATGGCAATGAAAACTCGTTTGTATTGTTTTCAGTCCACTTTTTGGCCCATTTCTCGAGAGTATATATAGAATAAGTTGTAATAACCTAAAGAAAGGAGGAGAGGTATTCATGAGGGTAGAGAGACACGGATTTGGAGAGACTTCTCCCTTTCTTGCGGTTTGGGGTATTCTTGGAGTTCTTGGCTCAAAACCTGGATTGCTAGAGCTTTTGTGTTGATCTTTTGAAGTTTTGGATCCAGATTGAAGAATCTATTCTCTAGAGGATATTTGTAGTTGGGGATTGGTTGGAGAGCATCTTACCTCACACTATTTTGTATCTCTAACTCATCTCTTCCTCATTTCTTTCTTTATTTTGGTTTGTAATCAAGATTCTAGATGGCATGATAGCTATAATAAGGAACTAAATCATTTTCTAGGGTTGGTTGTAGACATTAATGCCTAGTTTATATATTTTTATAGAAAGATTTTGTGAAAATCTGCTTGTGTTGATGTTTGTTGATGCGGTTTTATGATTACTAGAGTTTTATCTAATTGAATTATGTTAGAACTTATGTGTGAGATTCCAGAGAAGTAATGTGATCGACCTAGGCTCTAGAGTGCGATAGCCGGAATTTCTGACTCGCAGGCCCCGACCGTGTCTCAAACACATTATAATTGGTAAAATTAACTTAACCTAGTCAAAGAAGTTTAGGAAATTAGCAATGACTAGTACTAAATGAATTTTATTAGGGGAAAAGCATCAATTAAGCATCGTGCTAGATTTGTAAGGACCTAGCGGTGATCAAATCTAGCACAACTCGGGTTTTTCCTATTGCAAGGACTTAGCAGTGACTAATAGGATACCTAAGGGCAGTTTGTGTTAGAAAAAGTGTTGCACTCAACCACCTAGAAGAACCTAGCGGTGAATAGGTGTTGGAGTGCGAGAAATTAAGGTGATTCATGAGAGTGATAACCTCATAATATTCTCCCTTGTGCAAACATAAGCAGATATTCACATTATTAGCCCCTAACAAATATGAACCATGTGCATTAATCGAAGCAACCAACCCTAGTGCTTCTACCTTGAGTTTTATTCTTCAAACACCTTCATTTCTTTGGGAAATCTTCACAAGACCCCATCTCTCTTACTTTAGTTTAATTCTAGTATAGACCAAAAATTGATAGCTCAGATAGTGAAAAAATAAAGCAATCGAGGTATTTAGTCTTGCCTACATTTAACTTCCTTGTAGGATCGATTTTCTAGACTTATTGTCCACTTACTACTTGAACGGGCTGTGCACTTACGATATTCTTAGGTTGCACATTTTTATATACACGCACACTGCCTAAAACGTTTTTGGCGCCGTTTTTGTGGAAGTTGGTTAAGGCGTTTTGATTAATATTCTAGTGAAAGTGAAATTTGCTAATTTGAGAAAAAATTGAAAAGAATTGTGAATATTTTATGTTTGTTTGTCTTTGTTTTGTTTTGTCTTTAGTTTATTTATTTTGTGTTAAAGTGTTTCTTTGTGAATATAGGTACTTGATTACGCGGGCGAAGAAATTCGGACTTGTTACCATTTGATTCGGAAATAGAGAGAACATTGAAAAATCAAAGAAGATCAAATAGACAAGAGATGAATATGGATGAGAATCAGAGTGATCATAATTCCGATGCATACAGTGAAGGGCACAATGATCACAATGAAATGCAGAATTTGAGAGAGCCTACTTTAGGTGATTGTTGGAAACCGATGATAAATGATAATTATTTCGAAATTCAACAACAGTTCATCAATGCAAACAATTTTGAGTTGAAGCCTAGTCTAATATCAATGGTACAACATCAATAGCTTGGAGGTCATTCTTTGAAAGATCCTAATGCACACTTGTCAAATTTTCTGGAGTTGTGGTTGATCACGATGTTATTAAGATGAAATTGTTTCCTTTCTTACTAAAGGAGAAAGATAGGAATTGAAACTTAAGGAGAGATGAGCCTTTTTGATGAAGTTCTTTCCACCTCGACTCACTTCACAAGTCCGAGCTGAAATTATGCAGTTTACACAAGGAGATCAAGAAAGATTATATGATGCATGGGATTGTTTCAAAGAATTGCAGAGGAAATGCCCACAACATGGGTATGAGCTTTGGTTGCTAGTGCAAACATTGTATAATGGGTTGAATTATTCAACTATAGCTTTAGTTGACGTGGCTTGTGGAGGTTCTATCATAATTAAGATGACCAAAGAAGCAAATCAGATGTCTGAAGAGTTGGCTAAGAACAATTATCAAGCATTAGCTGAAAGATCCGTCGGAAGAAGACAAGGTGGAATCTTGAGTTGGACCGAGTTTCGTCCTTAGAAGCTAAATTTGTGGCATTGATGACAAAGTTGAACCAACAAACTCCTAGAGAACCTACATTGGGAGAGATAGCATACATGAAAACTCAAGAAGCTATGTTGGCAAATGCTACATCTCAAGTAGAGGAGGCGAATTACTTGAACAATAGAGGCTATGTTTTCCGACCCAACAACAACTTGCCTATGCATTATCATCCTAGGTTGTGAAATCTTGAGAACTTATCATATGGAAATCAAGAAATTGTGCCACATGTGCCTCATCACAGTGTTTCTAATTTGTCTCCTAGTTTTCTTGGGCAAGGAGCTTTGAGCTCAAACAATCAAGGGCAAAGAAGGCCCTCATTTTTTGCAGAGAATATTTTGTACCTTCTCAGGGATATGAAGAAGACCAATGATAGTTGAATAGCTAGTTTGGAAACGACCCAAGTGAATATGGGTGCAACATTGAAGAATCTAGATACTCAAATGGGGCAGCTAGCCCAATCTATGAAAGTCAGTTCAACAAAATCTTTTCCGAGTGATACGAAAAAGAACCCTAAAGAGTGCATGGCCATTACTCTACGGAGTGGAGAAGAGGTTGAAGATGGAAGAAGACTTGAGAATTCCAAAGATGCTGTGAATGAAAAGGTTGAAAAGGAGAAGATGGTAAATGAAGAAGTTGCTAACAAAAGAGCTGAAAATGAAAATATGGAAATTAGTGAACAAGGAAATCAAATGGGCAAGAAGGAGGACAAAAGAGAAGAAAATTATCCTACACAAGGAAATGTCTTGCTTCCTAGCAAACCCTCCCCTATTGTCCCACCTTTATCATTTCCATAGAGATTAAAAAAGCTAACCTAGATGGGCAATTTACAAAATTTTTGAATATGTTCAAGAGATTATAAGTGAATATACCCTTTGTGGAAGCTTTGGCTCAAATGCCGAATTATGTTAAGTTCATGAAGGAAATTATGAGCAACAAAAAGAAGTTGGATGCCTATGGAATGCGAGCCTTCGTAGTTGTAGTGCAATCATTCAGCAGCTTTGTTTTGCTCGAACCAAAACACATGTACTAATATATCACACCAAGCAAAGGACTATTAACTAATTCAGAACTGTCGCCATAAAAGTTTGTTGGAGTGAGACCAAATGACATATACACAAGTTTGTAACAACATTACCAAAGGACTATTAAATAATCCCCGGCAACGGCGCCATAAAACTTGTTGACATTATACTATATAAACCAAAAATCTCCTAGAGTAAATCATTTTCAAATTTTGGTTTTGGTCTGATATTCTCATATGCAATGTGTCGACAAGTAATGAAATGGATTATGTCCAGAGATCGATCCCACGAGATCTCAAGAATTTTAAATCAACTAACTCGACTACTCAATCTCCATACTATTTGACCATAAAATGATAGTGGATCCAGCTAAGGATTGAAAATTAAACTAATACAAGGAAAATGAATGAACAATCAAATAATCCAAATATAAAGGAATAAAGAATAATGAATATTTAAGAAAATAAATGGTCATCGAATAGTTATCTTCGTGAGTACTCCATCAAGAATCCTCGCTATAGTGAAGTATCAATCTGTAGTTAACACTGATAAAAATTGCTTGTGTATTTCAGGTTTTAAAATTTGTCCATGGTGTTTAGTAGTATAGCTGGATCTCTCCAAACTACACATTTCATTATCTACCTTCCATTCCTCGAAGACGTGAAATTAAATAACTACTTTTAAAAGGATTTCTTAATCCGGGCATTTTCTTTGCAATATCATACCCATTTTATGGACTGCAAACCTTAGCCGCCAAGTTATCTACACAAGGATATACAACTTCCGTGATGCTCTTCTCAAAATTAGAATAGATCACCCTCTCCTTTGATTAGATCTCGCCTAACACTCGATCGGGCCTCACTATTCGAATCTCAGACGAACTCGCTTGTTTAAATTGATAACTCATTCAACTTTCTTGATTTCAAGTGAGAAGAGATTTATCGGCAAACTTGCAAGCTCATTAGGATCTCTCAAATATGTGCCAATATACTTCAAGAAATTGTTCATAACTCTCGTGAATGCCTCTCTCAGGTCAAATGCAGGCCTCCTTGAAATCGAGTAATGAGACAAATCTTATAATGTATAAGAAACCGATATTCGGGATCAAAAACAAGAAACCCATAACCGTAAGTAAATTCATAAACTCGAATTCAAAAACTATGGAAACAACTACACAGGAAAGATAATTTCTGACTAATAACATTTACTCAATGGAAGCTAGGTTCCTCAATTACCGAATTACACACTACAAAGATTCTCCGATCATAAGAATCGCATTATGAACCGGAAGAGCCGAATTCTAGAATTTGTCCTAACTTCAAACATTCCGTAGTAATTTGAAAAGAATTGAATTCGCATCTCGCCTTCGCTTCAAAACGATAACATTCGTGATCCGTAAAATTAAAACGAAAACTAGAAACGATAACCCACCCAATTCTAACTATCAACATCAAGAAAAGAAAAAGAAAAGAAAAGAAAAGAAAGAAAGAAAATAAAGAAATGAGTTTCCTTCAGCCCACCTGCACTTCTCGCCCGGTGTCACCGCCGTCGCGCTCCTCTTCTCCGGTACGCCGCAGATTTATAGGGTTTCTCGCTTGGGCCCTAATCCCAACGCATTCGCCAGGGATTTCCGGGCCGATCGCCTAAGTTATCGCTCGTCGACCACTCTTGTCGCGACATCATCCATGTCGCGACATCGGATCTCAAGTCGCGACATCGACCCCAAGTCGCTCGACATCAACTTAAGCCCATGCAAACTTGAATCAGTCAAGTTCATGATGTCGCTGACATCAACTTTGTCGCGACATCATCTCACGCCTTCGGCAGTTTCAAATGGTTGCCCTCGGTCGCGACATCAATCTCTTTATCGCTGGCATCAACTAAATGAACCGCAATTTTCAACGGAGCAAACGCCGGCATGTCGCGACATCGGGTCCCTTGTCACGGCTATCACTTTATGCCTTTGCGTGTTTCAATTAATGTCTTCGCCTCGATGTCGCCGACATCGATATCTTGTCGCCACATCGCCAAGTTTTCGTGAGCCTTCAACCGACGCTCATGACGTTCGACTCAATCTTCGTCGCCGGCGCATGGGCGCGTCATCGTTTTAATGGTTGCTTCGCTTGTCGCGACATCAATCTCTTTGTCGTGACATCGCCTTATGAAACTTTACAAGCTTCCACCGATTGCTCTTGGTGTCGCTGACAACATCCCTTGTCGCGACATCGCCTTACGGCTCGCAGCCTTTCACTGATGAAGCCCGCCGTCGCGCCACATCAATCCCTTGTCGCGACATCAATCTACGCCTCGCAGTTTCAACCGTCGCCATCGATGTCGCAACTTCACCCTCCACGCGACAACAACTTGAGTTACACGCCTTTCATCTCACCAAGCCCGCCATAGCTCACGCATTCTCTTGTCGCGACCTCTATCAATTTCTTCCAAGTTTCGACGTCGCGACAAGCTTGATCAATCAGTGGATGTCGCGACCTCTTCTCTTCACTCATCGCAACGCGACTACTTACCGTCGCCATGATCGCTTTCCTCAGACATTGTCGATGTCACGACGCATTCGCATGTCGGTTACGAAGTCTTCTTCTTCTTCATTCTCGCGTTGCTTCACTGGAGTTTTAACTCTACCGCTTCGTTTTCAAGTAAAGCTTCGCTTTCCGGGATCGGAGTTTTACCACGCGAACTCGATATGCATTTTGCATTGCCGCCAAAGCTTCACGACATCGTGTTCTTCATCTTTGTGCACCTTTTCTCGCCGCAACTTGCTTCGCCACTATCTCATTAATCAGCCATCCACCTTCGCTTCTTTTTCGCAAAAATTCTTCTTTTTCAGAATTCCCGCCATTTAACAGCTTTGTTGTTATTCCATAATTCCGCACATAAATCATTTTCGTAGATAAAATAGATCGAAAAATGGACTAAAAATGGATGACTTTCAAGCTCATCGTTTCTAGTGCTGAGAGATCCTAGCAGCTTTACCATTCCTTGTGCGATCGGTGAACACAACTCTTTAAAAAAAGCTTTCAGGTGACTCGAGCCAGCATTAATCTCATGCCTTGTCTGTGAGGAAATTGAATTTGTGGGAGCCACGACTTTATCCTTTCAAATGGCCAATCAATCACTGACTTACCCACGAGGCATTCTAGAAGATGTCCATGTGAAGGTCTATAAGTTCATATTCTCGATAGACTTTGTGGTTTTAGAGATTGAGGAAGATAAAAAGATGTCCCCATCATTCTCGAAGACCTTTTTAGCCACTCGCCAAGCTCTCGATGATGTAAGGTACGGAGAACTAACTCAAGGACCAAGAATATGAACTAAGTTCGCTTCATAAAGACTGTGTGGACGTTCATCGACGAAGATAAGCGATCTTGCATGAAGATTGATAGTTTAACTTCAATAAGAAGCGCAGAAGATATGGTAGCAGTACTTTGAAAATGCATGATAAAATCACACATCATAATTGATCTAGATCATGAGTATCCTTCAAGGGATCAACTAATTTCAGAAACACCATTGGAAATTGATAAAAAAGAAGGAAGTGTTGTGATTGAGGAGAAAATGAAAACACTCGATGAGTTTATACTTCAAAAGCTGCCCAAGAATGGAAGGTGATGAGCTTAAAAGTCATCTCTTTTTAGTCCATTTTTCTGTTTGATTTTCAGTTAAAATTGAATGTTTAATATACAGAATTATGAAGAAACTCACCAATTTGTCATTAGCAGAAGGAAGCAAGAAAGAAGAAAATGCAAAGAATAAGTGGATAAAAATGCAAAATGTATAGTAGAGCGTAAATAAAGCAATCGGGTCGAACTATCATGCGCCTCAGGTTCATTACCCAGCGCCCAGGTCGCACATCGTGAAGATTAAAAGGAATTTGATGCGTGTCGTGACAGGATCAAGGCCGTAGGCAAATTGAGGAAAGAGCAGAAATTAAAAGAGTGATGTCGCGACAGGAAGTCTGAAGTCGACATCATAAACAACCGCTATAACTTCAGCAAGATCAAGATGTCGCGACAAGAAGATGTGATGTCGCGATACCCGCACAACCAATTGATACCGGCAGAGAATGATGGATGAAGTCAAGACATCACAAAGAGAACATCTGAAGGCTTCAAAACCGTGAGTGATGTCGCGACGCCAAGAAGCACCCATTCACAACAGCAGTTAATTTACTTGATGTCGCGACAGTTAAGACTCACGTCGCTGGTTCACAACAAATGTGCAGAAGAGTACAAGAGAATCTTCTACGATGTCACGAAGATCGTGGAACACTCATTCAAAGATGCAAGATAAAGAGTCAAGTCGCTATTGTGAGAAAACGGTCGCTTACATCCGTAACGATCATCCAAACAGCAAAGGCTCAAATTTCAATGTCGTGATACATCAAGAATGACCATTTGCCAAGCCGCAAGAATCTCAGTGGTGATGTCGCGACATGAGTATAGATGTCGCGACAAAAGAACTGAAGTCGCGACATGAGCAAAGGACTGGCCCGGGTACTTTGAAATCCACAAAGAGTCCATATCGGGTTTAGGGGCCCAACCGGTAGAAACCCTATAAATAGAAAGTTACCCGCATCGAAAACGCAAGTCGCAGCGCATCGAGGAGAGATCCGTGCAGCCTAGGCTTCACTTTATTTTCTTTCCTTTTTTCTTTTCTTTTCTTTCGTCATTTTAGAACATTACTGATTTTCTTTCTTTTCTTTTTTCGTTTTGTTTTGTTTGATCCAATGTTATCATGAGCCGGTTTAATGCCGAATCAATTTCTTTTCATACTACCTGAACGTATGGAATTTCTTGTGATACCAAATTCGATTGTTCCTAGCTTTCCACCAAATGCTCTATTGATCGTTGGAATGTCAGAGCGAATTCGCAATCAAGGAACTCACTTCCGTTAAGAGAACGTTTTAGTTAGAATTCGATCTTTCCCGTAGTATTTTCCAGATCTGCCTTACTCGCCTTACGACTTACTTCGGGGACATATTGGTTTATTGATTTTGGATCCAATATCGCTTTCCTATAATTAAGAATTGCGCCATTACCTGATTTCAAGGAAGTCCTCCTCGAGTGACACAGTGGAAGACGACTCTGGGGTAACGTGTAGACGCCAAGGTATACTAACCTCGCTATTGGGTGGATCCGTCGCTTGGGTAGTCTACCTTCTAGAAATCCCTCTCACTCTGGAAGTCAAGAACGAGCTGAACGACTTTATCTTATTTAAACAAGCGCAGAGATTTCACCTTCAATCGGATAGCGACCAATCCCTGTTAGCCGAGATCTAATCAAGGAAAGGTCGATCTATTCTAATTTCGAGAAAGAAAGTAATTTCCCAGTTGTATATCCTTGTTTGACCGATAACTTGGGAGCTAAGGTGTACAAAATTCCATAAAATGGGTATGAAGTATTGCAAAAGAAAAATACCCAGACATGAAGTTCTTGAGTTAAAAGTAGTTATCTAAACTCATGAATTCGAGAATCGTGAAAATGAGATAACGAAATGTGGAGTGTGGAGAGATCCACTGCGCACTAAAATTGCCTCGACAGATTTTCAACTTGAGATAATCAAGAAATTCAACTCAATATTCACTACAGAATTGATCGCTCACTACAATGCTTTCTCGATGTGTCTCTTTATGATAATTGTTCAGTATTCATTTCTTGTTATAGAACTTAGTTTTACCTTCATTCATTTATTTCGGGCTTATTCCTAATTCCTTTCATTTTCTTGCGTTTAGTTAATTCCCAAACTTTACGTCGAACACTTTTATCAATCAGATGGTCCAAATAAGATGAATTTTGAGAAGTCAAGGTAGTTGATTTAAAATTCGAGATCTCCTCAGGATCGATATCCTGACTTAAATCCATTATTTACTGTCGACCGTGCACTTGCGTATCATCGCACTGGGAAACTAAATTTTGAACATGATTTATTTTAAGAGATTGGTGGGTTATATAGTGTAAGGATGAACAAAGTTTTGATACTGTTGCTGGGGATTAGACAATAGTCCTTAGGCAATAGTGTCATAAATTTTTATATGTGTTCATTGGTCTGTCAACAAGTTTTATGGTGCCGTTGCCAGGGAACGAAAGAATTTTAATAAATCAATATTCAGATGAAAGAAGGAAATACTAATTTGGACATTTTTAAAAGAAAAAGAACAAAAATAAATTTTCAAGCAGTGGTTCAATTTGGCCACTAACTTTTAACAACCCATATTGAAAATGTTTGTTGATTAGGCTAATCCTATTGATCTAAGTCTACCTGACATGTGAAGACAAACATACGTACCATGACGATAGAGAGGATTAGATGGAAGGTAGCCAACTAGGATGTGCTAAAAAGATTTTAAGGAGCATGACACTATGGAGAATTTATGGAATTCATTCATCCACAACAAATATTTAGCAATAGAACAGAAAGCAATCAATGCTAATGATTTTGAGCTCGAACCAGCACTGATAACCATGGTCCAACAGAACCAATTCGCTGGTCATTCTACGGAAAATCCCAATGAACATTTGGGGCAATTTTTGAGAATAGCAAATTCAATTAAATTGAATGGCGTGAGCCGTGGTTATTCAATCCGGCAGCTTGTTCCCATTCTCTTTACGAGATATGGCTGCAACATGGTTTAACTCCCTACCAAATGAATCTGTTAACACATGGAAGGAGCTGATGAGAGCTTATTTCAGCAAGTTCTTTACTCCATCACTTCCTCCGACAAGTGGAGGGAAATTAATAATTCCAAAACATGATAAGGAAGAAACGGCGGAGCCGGTAGAGCAAAAGGAATGTGATGAACAAATTGTCACCATAGAGGCCAAATTGATGCATTGATACGTCGGGTAAATGAAAGGAGTTCAACTAAAAGCCAAAACGGCAGAACAGGAATGAAACAGCATTGCACGTGAAAAGAAGAATCTCTAAAATCACATCCAGGCAGCCGAGATTACATGGTCGGAATAAAAGGGGAGTCTCTCATTCCTTTCTATCTTTTTAATCTAATCGCATTTTGTGCTGAAATACTCTGTTAGGTTTTTATATTTGAAGTAGCATGATTGCAAGTTTGGGGGAATTTATTTTTATTTTGTGTGAAATGCTTAACTAGTTTATACATTTTCTGCAAAATAAAAATAAATTGAGTTGTAGTTATTTTGAGTGACATTGAATAACTGTGATGTTGGGTTGAATTTGATTAATTGTCGGCTGAGGCATAACACTAAGTTCAAAAAAAAAAAAAAAAAAAAAAAAAAGGATAACTAAAAATTTGAGAGAATGAAGAATAAGAAGTGGAAAATAAGGTCATCACATCCATAAGGATAGGGAACATTTCCTGTCGTGACTCAAGATTTCAGTCACAATATGAAAAATCAAGTCATGACATCCGTGAAATTAATGTCTCGATTTAAGGGTCCAAAGAACGAATATACCGCTCTTTGTGGATAATGTCCTTACATTGAACCCTGTGTCTAATCTCAGTTAACTGCATCGAATTCCAAGTCACCCAAATTTGTTAACTTAGAAAGAATAAATAGTAATAAATACAGAACCGAAATCCATCTGTTGATCTAATCAACTGGTGGAATATTCATGCCAAAGTATATAATCGTGAGGAAATTAAGGCATTCAAGAAAAAACGCTCAAATTTCCAAGAAAAGCCGGTCTGATCAAAATATAAAAAGGCACATAAATCGAAAATCTCATTTAATCTTCCCATAGAAAATTGAAGAACAGTAGCGATTTTGTTCTTCCAAGAGACACACCTCACTATGTGCTGGTACGAAGAACAAAGATTTAGGAACAAGCAGAAAGAATGAAGTGGAAGAAGAAAGAGAGCAAAGGAAGCTGGCCCGAAAGGATGAAAACACTGTGCTTTGAAATGAGTGAATCTAAACAAACCGGGCCTCCACCGCTTGTTCAATAAAACGGGTTTCATCCAAGAGAACGTGTGGACTGAAGGGGAATATGGATTAGTTAGAATCCATCAATAAAGAAGCTCCAAAGAAAAGGTGAAGTAGCTCCCAATTTGTTGCAATAACCTTATTAATCCACGAATCACTATTAGAGCTCAAGGTCCGAGAACCAAATTTCTGCTGTAATGCAAACTGGAGAAAAGATAGATTTTAGAGCAGATGAACTTAGTGAAAAATGTTTGCACTGAAATAGTTCGACAATACAGTCCTTTGATATTTGAATAAATTATCGCTGACTTACAAATTAGTTAATCATGATGTTTGATTTTGGTTTCGTGCTAGTTTATTTTCGTTTAGGAATCGACTAATAATTCTGCTCTATTCAATTTGTTCAAAATATTAGAATCATGAATAAAGAGACTGGAATTAGGAGTATATTCTGCTCGCTTAGATTCAAGTAGTTAGCACCAGAAATTGGTTAGTGCCGATGGAACAAAATGTTTGAGTAAAGTAATGTCTTTGGGGACAAGAATAAATCCAAGTCTTGAAGGAATGATGTACATCGGTCAACAACACCAATTTAATCTCATAGAATTAGGAACAATTTCTCGGGAAATTCGTGATTTAGAGTCACACCCTAGAACTTGTTTGATTATTGATCGAGGTGAAATCTTAGGTGAACAACCAATGTGAAACGACGAGGGCCATCATCGATATGTTTGAGCCATTCTAGCCATTCCTACTATATGCCGATGCCATGCCTTAGTTCCAGAAATTGTACCAAAAAGCTTATCTTTCAAAAATAACCAATGGAAACCTCAACCCATTCTAAGAAATCAATCCTCCAGTAAAGAACCTATGATTACCCAAGAACTGGCAGAAGTAGAAATGAAGTTTGGGAGTATATATTTTCAAGAATTCAAAAAAGGGAATGAAAGAAAAAAACAAAGAGCAGAAATGCAATAGAAAAGAAAGTTTAGGATAAGTTTTATCTTGTGGGCCTAACTCTTGAACACTATGTTCTTAGGGGTGTTTCAACACCTAGCACCCTATTGCCATCCGGTATGGGAGCTACTAACCCAAAGTTCGCTAAGAGTGCTAGGAAAAGCCTAAAAGTTAAACATTGCACTATCCTTAAATGGTGACAAACAAAGGAATAATTCCCAAAGAAATTACAAGTGAAAAATAGGGGCATGCGCTCCTTTAATTGAAGAGAACAAAGAAATGTCTCAAAACATGAAGCCGAGGTAGAGAGGATTGCTGAGAAAATATAAGAAGAAAGGCAGAAGAAGAGAGAAAAGGGTCTGGGTAATCTACAACCTAAATTCTCCATTTATCTACCCAATTACCTAAGCCCTATATTACAAGCTTGAAAGACCTCGTTGATTCTGAAGGTTGAAGTTACCTACATTAGTGGAGATCAATGAGAAAAACAGGCGTATGGGACTTAAATAAACAGTTTAAGAAAACTTCCAGAAGTTTTACTAAATTCAAGTCAAGATTGAGAAGGATCGCGACTCGCACAATAATACGAACAAGACTTGATAAATAAACTGCTTAAATACATTAGTTTATCAAGAAATTTCAGGATAGTTATACCATGCTTGCTTTTTGGCAAAGCAGAACCGAAATTTGAAATAATGCTATATTTTGTTAATCTGCATAAAAAAAAAAAAACAAAAAAAAAAAAAAAAAGTTAAGAACAAAACAATAAAATGTCCTTTTTGTTTGAGGACAAACAATTTTTCTTTTTCTTTACTGAGACGCTGTACTTTAAGTTTGGGGAGTTTGACGAGCTTAAAAGTCATCTCTTTTTAGTCCATATTTTTCGCTTGATTTTCATTAAAATTGAATGTTTAATATACGCACTATGAAGAAACTCACCAATTTGTTGGCCAGCGTAAAGGAAGCAAGAAAGAAGAAAATGCAAGAATAAGGGATAAAATGCAATGATAGTGTAGCGTAAATAAAAGCAATTATTGAACTATTGATGCAGTCTTGAGGTCTACACAGTCCAGTTTTGAGGTCGCGACATCAGGAAGATTAAAGGGAATTTGATGCGTGTCGTGATGTGGATCACAGCCGTAGGCACCGAGGAAAGAGCAAAATTAAAAGAGCGATGTCGCGATGCAGTTCAAGTCGCGACATCATAAACAACCAGTGCAACTTCCAGCAGCATCAAGTGATGTCGCGACAAGAAGACAGATGTCGCGACACCAAGTACAACCAATTGATACCGGCAGAGAATGATGGATGAAGTCAAGACATCACAAAGAGAACATCTGAAGGCTTCAAAACCGTGAGTGATGTCGCGACGCCAAGAAGCACCCATTCACAGTCAAAGAAGCACTTACTTGATGTCATGGGTTAAGAAGACTGATGTCGCGACACTACAACAAACAGTAGAAGAGTACAAGAGAGCTTACGATGTCACGATACATCGTGGAACACTCATTCAAAGATGCAAGATAAAGAGTCAAGTCGCGACAGAGAACCAAGTCGCTGGCTATCCGTAATCCATCATCCAAACAAAGGCTCAGCTCAATGTCAGGACATCAAGAATGACCATTTCACAAGCTGCAGTAACTTCAGGGTGATGTCGCGACATGAGTATAGATGTCGCGACATGGAGACTGTCGCGACAAAAGAACTGAAGTCGCGACATGAGCAGTGACCTGGGCCTGGGTACTTTGAAATCCACAGCAAGTCACATTGGGTTTAGGGCCCAACTGAGAAACCCTATAAATAGAAAGCTACCCAGATCGAAAACGCAAGTCACAAAGATCGAGGAGAGATCCGTAGCCTAGGCTTCACTTTATTTTCCTTTTTTTCTTTTCTTTTCTTTTCGCTATTTTAGAAATGCATTGTTTCTCGTATTTTTCTTTTCTTTTTTCGCTTTGTTTTGTTCGATCTCGAATGTTATCGCTGAGCCGAAGTTCTAACGTCGAAATCAATTTCTTTTCAAGTTACTACCTAGAACGATGGAATGCATAAATTTCAAATTCGATTGTTCCAGCTTTCCACTGGCAATGTTTCATTGATCGCTGAAT
This sequence comes from Tetrastigma voinierianum, assembly GCA_016808115.1. Classification (NCBI taxonomy): domain Eukaryota; kingdom Viridiplantae; phylum Streptophyta; class Magnoliopsida; order Vitales; family Vitaceae; genus Tetrastigma; species Tetrastigma voinierianum. The sequence continues at coordinate 132,131 of JAEQBH010005028.1, read as the reverse complement.
GTCAGAGTGCGTAATTCAAGAATCAAGGAACTCAAATTCCGTTAAGAGAACGTTTTAAAGGAATTGATCTTTCCCCGTAGTATTTCCAAAGATCTTGTTCATTTCGCCACGAATTTACTTTTATTATTAATATTGATTTGATCTCGAATATCATTTCCTATACCTGCTAAGAATTGCGCTATTACCTCGATTTCAAGGAAGTCCTCTGAGTGACACAGGGAAGACGATCCTGGGGGTAACGTACAGTTCTTTGAAGGTATACTAACCTGCTATTAGGGATCCGTTGCGCTTTGCAAGTTCACTTAGATAAATCCTCTTCTCACTTGAAGTCAAGAACGAGTTGAACGACTTATCTATTTAAACAAGCAGAGATTTCACTCAATTCTGATAAATGAGACCAATCCTCGTTAGCCGAGATCTAATCAAGGAAAGGTTGATCTATTCTAATTTCGAGGAAGAGTAATTTGAAGTTGTATATCCTTGCTTGACTCGAGAATTTGGGAGCTATGCATACCATAAAATGGTATTAAGTATTGCAAAGAAAATACCAGATTAAGGAAGTTCTCAGCAGTAGTTTATCTAAACTTCGTAATTCGAGAGAATCAGAAAATGAGATAACGAAATGTGGAGGTGGAGAGATCCACCGCACTAAAATTGCCTTGGACAGATTTTTGAACTTGAGATAATCAGAAATTCAATCAATATTCACTACAGAATTGATCGCTCACTACAAATAAGCTTTCTTGATGTCTCTTTTATGATAATTGTTCAGTATTCATTTCTTGTTATAGAACTTAGTTTTACCTTCATTCATTTATTTCAGTTTATTCTAATTTTCATTTTCTTGCGTTTAGTTAATTCCCAGCTTTACGCTGAACACTTTTATCAACTGATGGTCCAAATAGTATGAATTTTGAGTAGTCAGGGTAGTTGATTTAAAATTCTTGAGATCTCTGATCGACATTCGACTCTAACCATTTTATTACTTGCCTTTCCACTGCGGCACTTGCAGAATATCGACCAAACCAAATTTCAACATGATTTATTTTAAGAGATTGCGGTTATATATAAGGACGAACAAATGATACACTACCGATCAGACAATAATAGTCCTTAGGCAATAGTGTCATAAATTTTTATATGTGTTCATTGGTCTGTCAACAGAAGGCAACATAAAAGGGCATCTTCCCACCATCTGAAATCAAAAGGCATAACGACAATCACCAATCAGGCACTATAGGCAATCAAAAAGATGAATTTTGATTTCCAAGTTGTGGGAGAAAAGAGGCTACTTCAACTCGATGAGCTGGAAGAAATTAGAAACGATTCTTATGAGAATGCTTAGATTTACAAAGATAAAACAATGAAATGGCATGATAAGCAATTGATCCGAAAAGAATTCAAGGAAGGAGATAGAGTACTACTCTTCAATTCCAGATTGAGAATGTTCCCGAGCAAGCTTAAGTTCCGATGGATCGGACCATTTAATGTGATCTCAGTCACTCCATTTGGTGGTATCAGTTTGAGATTGGACAATGGGCAAGAATTCAAAGTGAACGGGCAACGTCTCAAGCACTACATTGAAGAGGAGCTGGCTTTCAAAGAAAGCATTCACTTGAAGGAGTAAAAGCATGGAATATTTGGTGTCACCCACCATCGAGATGAGGCTTGGTCGAGCTAGCGACAAGAAACTTAGCGCGTCTTGGTAGTTAATCCAAACTTTATCAGGATCCTTATCCCTTTCTCTTATTTCTTATCATGTTTTATTGTTTTCGTTGTCTATTTGTGTTTTTGTTTTTCTTTATGGGATCCTCGATTTGTTTGATGTGTTTGTTTTAGTGTTTTTGAGTTTAAGGTTTAAAAAGAATGCAATAGTTTAGCAAAGAGGAGATTTTTTAGAAATGTGGAGAAGAATTGAAAAGGTGATGAAATATTAAAATATTGGGAAAAGAAGCATATTTGAGATGGGTTTTGTAAGTGGTATTACAAGAATTCTAAGTTTTGAGAAGAGGACATGCAGTTGAGGAAGTGTTGAGCCAAGAAATGAAAGTTTTTTGGGGTTTAAGTTAGGCAAACTCATTATCATATCGTGACATGGGCTTCTATGTCCGACATGGAATTTCCTGTGGATGTGAACACTGGTCATGTCGCGACATCATAACCCTATTGTTCTTTACTTACTATCATGTCAAGACATGAACAATCTTCACGTCGCAACATGAAAGTAATTTCAAGTGTCACCTATTGTCATGTCGCGACATGAAACTAAAAATTTGCAAACTCAATGCCAAGTCGCGACATGACCACTCTTCATGTTGCGACATGACTTAAATTTTTTGAATAAATCAAGCACGAACCATCATTTTCATATAAAAACTCTCAGTTTTCTTCTACACCCGACCACACCTTTGCCTCCCATTTGCATCTAAAGTTGGAAACACCCATCTAACCTCACCAAACCACACTCAACCTAGTTCAAACCACTCCATCGCACTTCAACCTCATTCGAACCTTCTCTATAAGCCCTAGAATCGAATTTTGCTCCATAGAGAGGTGTTTTTGGTAGATTTTGGGTAAGGTTCGAAACTCAACTTTTTGGGGTTTGGGAACTTTGGGCGTTTGGTTTGTGTTTAGTGGAGGGTATTGTGAAAGAACAAGGGTTGTTGAAGGCAATAGCATTGTGCACTCACCAACTGTTCGAGAAAAAGACTAAATGAAGAACATGGCTCTAAAGAAGAGAAAAACTGCACCAAAGCCTACTCCATCGTTGTCTCTGCCTTAGAATCCCGAGAAATTCATAACCAAGGCGGCGGAAGATGACTACCAATTTCTGAGCCACACACGCCTTCATGTTTGAGAGAGGCTTCCCACCTATGGCAATCAACTTTGGCAATCTTTTGCAAGGAAGACGGAGTTGGAACAAATTATGTGAGCACCCACCTTTGGGTGTAGCACCAATTGTGCATGAGTTTTGCACCAATCTTCGAGACAAAGTGGGGTCTACTATTTTTTTTGCAAGGGAAATGGGTACCATTTGATGCAAGTATAATTTATAGAGTGTTTAGGCTGACGGAAGTAGATAGTGATGAATTATGGGCATAATACAGAAAGCCCAACTATGACTTGATTCTACGAGAGCTAACTGATGGAAGCAAACAATGGTTCAGAAATGCAAATAAGGAAGTAATGGCTTTCGGAGGACAGTGGACCCTACCTGGCGCCAATATATGGTTCTACTTTGTGTCATCCAAGTTGGTGCCCTCGAAGCACCTTTCCACGGTTGGGAGAGACAAGGCATTGCTCGCTTATGCCATTGTTGAGGGGTATAAATTCAACATGGGAAAGGTGATTGAAAATTCAATCTTAGAGTAGGCATATCACTGGGCGATAACTCACCCGTCCTTAATTACAAAATTATGTGAGTTAGCGGAGGTGCCTATTAGGGAAAATGAATAGAAATGCCCACCCAAGCAGCCACTACATTTCCCATTGAAAAAGATAACACACCTAGTGAGGTGTAGCATTTCGAGGAGAGCTGTAGGAGAATAAGAAGAAGAAAGAGATGGAAGTGAAGAAGAGAGACGGGCTGAAAATGAAGAAGCCCTAGATAGTAAAGAAGAGGAAGTTGAGAGAGAGCCATTGTAGGCTCAAATTGATTTCATGGCCGAGAGGATGAGTGGTATGTCCTCAGCAGTATACGAGGAGTTTATTGACTACTGAGAGGGCAAATATCGTCTGGATAAAGACAATGCCCAATTATTCGCACGGATAGACACACTAGCTCACATGCAGGAGACTCAAAGCCAGAGAGAGGAAGCAAACACACAGTATTTGGCGAGCTTGATGGCCTACTACCATGGCTCATCCTATCATCAATGATGCCTCTAGTGCCTCCTCTTCTAGTAGAGTTCCCGTCATGGCCACCACTGACACCACCATCATTATCCTGGGAGTTAGATGATGACATATCATAGAGTTTCTAAGGGGAGTTTTCTATCTATCTCTCTTTTATATTGTGGACAATATTTTTGCTTTAAGTTTGGGGGTATTGGGCATTTTTCCTATTTTTGGACATGACTTACCCTTTTCTCTCTAAACTTTTTATCGTGGATTATCTCTTTCTCCTCATATCCCTTCTTTATACATACTTTGGATACTGAATTGGGAAATCTCCTTCTTCTCATATCTCTTCTCCTATGAAAAAACTTGAGACTCAGTTTTGGTTTGTTTTTTTTTTCTTTTGTGTAGTTAGTTAGTTTTATTTAGTTTTAGTTTTAATGCTTCTATAGATCATAATGTGTCACAATTTCATGCTTGGTATACTATTCTTGTGTATATAATTCATGATCGATAATGTCTATCACTTGATGTGCTTGAATGAATGGAGAAAATTGAGCTACCATCTAGTTGCTATATTGTGATCTTAGTTGCATATGTTAAAAACCCATAAAAATCTGAAATTTTTTGAAAATTTAAAAAATAAGCAATTTTGTTTTGTTGAGTTGTTGTGGGGCAATAGTGTTGCCAATGATGAAAATTGATTGAATTGTTCTATCATATGAAGAAAACTAGAGATAGTTGAGATTTAAAGAATACGCTTGATTATTGTTGTTGTGAACTTAGCCTTATTTCCTTTATATTATGAAACACCAGTCACATTCCCCTTTTATTGGTCATCGTTGCTTGGTTTAGGAAGAACATAGGGTGATCATCATTTATTGTGACCTCCTAAGACTCTAGAACTTGTTCAATTACCATTTGAGGCGAAATCTTATGCAAAACAATGATTAGGAGATGATATGAGCCATCATTGGTCTAGTTGAGCCTTTCTAGCTAACCTTATATGCATAGATCCATAGTCACCCAATTTGAGCTTTAATAGCCATTTCCTTTCTAGAAGAGCCAAGAGTAAGCACTGCAACCATCTTTGCTATATTCCTTTAGTCCAATATCCTTATTTACCCTGAACATACTTGCTTCAATGTAATATTATATGAGAGCATGTTGTATGAATTGGGAGTTTTGGTGAAGAAGAGTGTAAGAAATGAAACAAAAAAGAGGTTAGGTGAAAAAGAGAGAAAGAAAAGTCAAGGAGTAAGTTTAGCCTTGAAGCCTTCCTACCTTGAGTGGTTAAGTCCATAGGGGTGTCTTAACCTAGTACCCAAAGACCAATTGGTCTAGGAGTTATTGGCCTAAAGCTCGTTACACAAGGTAGGTAGAAGGCTTAAGAAGCCTGGACGTTGCACTACTCCAATTCTTGAATTAAATGAAGAAGAATACACCTTGGTGTTCTTGTAAATATGGTGAAAATGAAACAAGTTTGGGGGAAATGCTATGTGAGCAAAAAGATAAAAAAATATAAGTTTGGGGAAGCTTAGGAGACTCAATGATGCAAGAAAGCGAAATGAGAAAGGATGATAGATCATTTGATGAAAAAGGAAATTTTGTATGTCTTGGGGTAAATATGAACCTAAATGACCTATTCAACTACCCTTTACCTAAGCCATACATTATAAGCCATATAAAGACCTATTTGATCCTATGAATTGTGAGTTGCCTACATTAGTGGAGATTAGTATGCCTAGCAAGCATATGGAGTCTTATGTACTCATAAGTCATGGAAACATGACTTTAGTGAGAGATCTCCATTCAACTCTAGTTCTCCTAATTCCATCAAAACTGTAATTAACCACAAGAAGGTAGGAATTTGATGAGTGAGAAACTCATATTGCATATTTAAGACTTTAATACTTAGTTTATTGCAAAATTATGGAATCTTAACCAAATTATTGTTTTGCACGAATAACTATCAAAAAAAGAAAAAAGAACAACAAAAGATGCCTAAAAGACTAAGGCAAGAAGCAACAAAACGTAGCGACATCTCAACACATGTCATGACATAATTGAAGGCAGATGACAAAAGATATGTCACGACATTTCAACTTATGTCGCAACAACAAAAGAGAAGTGTCTATGGAGAAGTAGTAGAACATTGTTGTGACATCTATCCAAGGGGAATGTCACGACATCCTTGACCACCACCCAGTAACTCATAGTGTCACGACAACTTTAATTATGTCACGACAATCATTCTAGAGGTCAACAATGCACATCAAGAGGACATTGTCAAGATAGATATTGAAGACACAAGTTCAGAAAACAATGTTGCGACAATCAACATAATGTTTGCTTAATAATCTAAATTCAAAGGTCAAAGCGATTAATTAATAGAGTAATGGACAACCTCACGACAATGCTAAAGACACATGAGGCGCAACAATGTCAATGACATTATAATTCTTGTTCCAACAACATCGTATGGGCCCCGCATTGAAGTCTACAAATTCCTCGTCAATCTCGCCCAACAATGATTGAAGTATAAAAGAAAGAGAGATGTATGAAAAAGATGTAGAAACGAAATGCGAGTGAGACAGAGTAGAGAGCAAGTTAGAAGCAAAGAAAGTAGAGAATTTTTTTGTAAATAGATTTCTTATTTTTCTTTTTAAATTTTCTTATTTTTTTTCATTAGAATAGTTGATTTGAATTGAGTTTTCAGGGAGAGATTATTGAACATCAAGCTCCACTCACTGTTTGAACTTGTAGTGAAGCATAAAACATTGTTGGAATTTTTATTGACCTGTGCACTTACAATAAGCATACCAAGTTGTAGTTAAAAGTTTAACATAAGAAGAGTAACAACTTAATTCATAAGTTTTTGGTGCAGCTGCTGGGGACCTAACAAGTCTCTAGTTGCAGTGTTAGAAACTTGAGTCAACAATCAAGTTTTTGGCGTCGTTGTTGGGGATCAAAGCAAGAAATTTGTAGACTAATATTTTAACCAAAAAGAAAATTGCTAATTTGAACATTTTTTTTATTATTCAATTTTTTTTAGAGTAATTAAAATATCTCTCCGGCTTAAATTGTGATCAACTCTACAAAGTGATCTTATTGTGGTTTCATAGTATTATCATTGCAGGTACTCATTATATGAACAGGCAATACAAAGAAGCTGGACTACTGCCACTAGACACTGAAATAGAAATAAAATTAAGAAATCTGAAAAAGGTGAGAGAAGTTGAGAAAACAACTATGGCTGAGCAGAGTGATGTCAATCAGAACATTCTTGTAGTAGCAACATGGGAACCTCAACAGAGGTAGAGAACCAGGGAAAATATTTGGAGACTAGTGATCAAAGATGAATATTCAGCAGTTAGGCAACCACCAATTGAGGCCAACAATTTTGAGCTGAAACCTACCCTGATCATTATGGTGCAACAAAATCAGTTCATAGGGCATTCAAGTGAGGATCCTAATGAGCATTTGGGAAGATTTCTAAGGATGGAAAATACATTTAAAATGAATGTTGTCAATCCTGATGTGATCAAGATGCAATTATTCCCTTTCTCTCTGAGAGATAATGCTGCCATTTGGTTTGAATCATTACTTTATGGTTCAGTGAGAAATTGGGAAGAACTAGTTGAGGCTTATCTTAACAAATTCTTTCCTCTTGCTCTAATTTTTGAGAGAAGATGAGAGATAATTGCCTTCAAATAGATGGAAGATGAATCACTATATAATGCTTGGGAGAGATTTAAACAACTACTAAGGAGATACCCCATGCATGGAATTGAGCAAATGACACAAATTTACATTTTCTACCATGCCATGAACTACTTTTCAAAAGGCACAATAGATGTAGTAGTTGATGTAGCCTCAGAGGTGCATTAAGAAGAAAGAGTACTGAAGAAGCAACTCAACTCATAGAGGAGTTGGCAAAAAGCAATTACAAAGATCCATCCTGCTTCATGGAACACAAAGGTGCATACGTAACAGAGGTGATAGAATCCAAACAATTGACAACCTATCGAGGCAAAGCTAGATGCCATTGATGAGTATAAACTCAGTATATATTTAAGTTTTTTTATTGAATATTCGACTCAAAGTTCAATTTCTAATGCAAAATTATGGAATCTTTACCTAGATTTGTGTTTTGCAAGAAAATAACGAAAAACAAAGAAAACAACAAGAAAAGAAGCAGAAAACAATCAAAAGAGCGTAGCCGCTACATCGCGTAAGAAATGCCTGACATCAAATCGAGTCGCAACATTACTGAAAGCAATGTCGGATATCGATGAAGAGAGTCACGACATCGCCAGTAGCGGAATACCAAGTTTAGAATCATGACATCGGGTAACTAGAGTTGCGACATCATCAAATCAAAATTGAAACATTAGCGGAGGAATGTTGCAACATCGGGTGACCAGAGTCGCGACATTTGCTGAAGGTATCATAACTGAAAAATCAGAGTCACAACATCAGAACTTGGAGTCACGACATTAGAATTCAGCAACAATATGCAAAGTCGTGACATCAATTCAAAAGTCGTGACATGATTCGTAGCCCGTAGGGTATTCTTAATCAAAAAAATTTATAACCTAATACCTCATACTACCGTAGCATTGCTACTATAGTATAGCAAATTTCAGATTGTCCACAGGATGAGTTTTCAGAGAAATGACCGACAACAAAGCTTATAATCGGTGATTTCATTTTGGATATTTGGGTTGTGATAAAAAAGAGGGGATTTAGTGATTAAAACTAAAATAAAAAATTTACTAAAACATGAAACAACCTCGATTGTCAAGTCACTAGGTTATAGGTTCCAGTAAACGAGGGTTTTTGGTCTTTCCTTACATTGGGGAGGATAATATATAGTTATCTCTCGAATCGGTTCTTGGTTTAGGTATAATAACTTACCCTAAATAAATATCCTTGAAAATTGGTATTTTCTTCCCATTAATGGTTTCGGACAGTGAAGAACATCTCCTTGACTCACCTTCCAATGGTCCATAAATGATAATTGACGAACATCACTGGATCTAGAGATAAGTATCCAATGAGACCTGAGCGCTTACCAAATACTAACCATTCAAGGTGAATCGAAGGGATCGAACCTAGAATTTGAAGGAAATAAAAACATCCTTGAATCACCTTCCAATAACCCATATGATAATTCAACGAATTTCAATGGATCTAAAGCAATAAGCATCCAATGCACAAAAGCTTATCAAGACAGGATCATTCAAGGTAACTCAAGATTAAAACCAATGTTTGAAAGAAAACCATTAATGGTGGAAAATACCACCGTTAAAACATGGAAAACCCCCACCTTTTCATCCGGAACCTTCACCTAGTTTCCTTTACTCCAAGGAAATGAAGGTTTTAGCCGCTCCACCTTTTCTCAGAGGTTGTTTGGCTGTTGAGAAAGGGAAGAGAGAAAACGAGAGAAAAACCGGAAGCTTCTACTATAAGTTTTACTGGATATCGAACATAATATTTACAAAGTCTTTTCGGGGCTGTTTTATAACACCAAACCCCTTTACAAATTACCAAAATCTACAACTCATAACACTATTACATGAGGAGAAAGTTGGAAAGAAAAAATAAAAAATAAAAAAGTCAAAGCAGGAAGGTTCGTAGGAAATTTCGTAGGGGGCAAGGGTTGCAAATTTTCGCAACCCTTGCGAAATTTCGCAGGCTGTGAAAATTCGCAACCCTTGTGAATTTGGACAATACCAGATTGCATGTTCTACTTCGCTGCTTCTTCTATGCTTTTCACTCTTGAACTCCGCACTTGAATTCTTCATGCCTTGACTTGAATCCTTGTCCTCAAGATATAAAGTCCCTAAAAACAACCAAACTTGCCACAAAATTTGATTAGTAGCATTGCTAGGTCCTTAACATGTCAACTGGGTTAATTAGGCCAATTACTATACAAAAAGTGTTCAAAACAAAGTGTTAAAGGTATAAAACAACACTTTTTTGGTAGTATCACTCCCCACAACCGACACATTGCTTGTCCCTTAGCAATCAAGGAAGAATGAAATAATTTAAAGCAAGATGGTCTATATATCCACAAAACAAAAAGTTTTTCAAAAATAACGAGAGGATAAAACCCAACCTTCAACAAGAGTCATAAAAATCCTGCCTAATGACTGTCTCAAGAAGTGTATGTACTATGCAAATTCAAGTATCAAAAGAATTTCAACTACTAGAGAACCAACCTGAAACCTTCCACAAAAACCTAAGTGTTAACTTGATTAGTTTTCAAAAATAGTCGGCCAAACTGTCCTCCCCCTCCCCCAACCTAGCTCTTTTCTACACCTAGAAGACTAACCAACCTCAATAGATCGGGAGCCTCATTTATTTCACAACCTCTTTATATTTTATATTTTTTTATTTTTATATTTTATTTTATATTTTATTTTTTTTAGGGGTGCAATGCTGAGGGTATCGAATTCTCAATTGTCCATGTAATGGGGGTCCATCGATGATTCCCAACCAATCAAGGTTTAAGACATCAAGTCATAAGGATCTTTCGATCACTAACTCTTCAGATTTAACCTCGGACTTTTAGTAAATTCAACACTCCAGCATCTACAAATTTGCTAAACTCCACATATTCACCCATGTAACGAGCAGCAAAGTCGGTGATTCCTAACCAATTGGCTTAGGGCACCGAGCTTTAAAGACTTTCGCTATATACCCCTCGGACCATGCTCGGGTTTCAAGGTAAGCATCACATTTTTTTTTTTTTAGGAATCCCAACCTATTAAAGGTGGTAAAAAATACTAGGCTATATTTTTTTCAAGGCTTAAGAGGCAAGACAATTTTTAGCTAATAAATGAAAACTAATGTGCACAATGTGTGGTTAGTTCAAAGTGGAAGAGGTAAGGTTGAAGAAAAGAGGAGTTTCCACACTTCATCAACTTTTATAAGCATAAAACAACTCTAAAATCAAGAGCATTGAAGCACAGTTTCAATTTCTCCCATTGTAGGCTAAGAATTACAAAACTAAGCAAACATGTATCAAACTATTCAAAAACTATTTGAACCAAAAGAAATTTTCTAAATGAGAAAATAAGCACTTCCTTCCTTAACTCACCCCCAACCACATTCGACATTGTCCTCAATGTGGTTATGGAATGGAAATTTAAGGGAGGAAGTGATACCTCCTTGGTGAAATGTAGTCGGTGTTGGAGATGAGGACCCACATGAAATAGGAAACAAAAGAGATTAAAAGTGTTAAAAACCAAAACATGAACAACAAAAAATATGATCATGCTACAAGCATGGAAAACAAAAAGATAAAAATAACAGCTATCAAGCATCTATAGGAGGTGGAATAGCCTAAGTTTGGCTAGTAGCTAGAGGATCATCAACTGGTGGGGCTGCTACTGTATTTAAAGAAAAATGGATACAATATGTATATGGATGGATAGGATACTTCAAAGGCTTTCCAAAGAGACCTTATTCACTCCATTCGCTTCAATGATCAAGTTATGACTCTTGTAGTCAAGGAAGAAGAGAAGAGAGGTTAAAAGTGACTAGTTGGAGAATTTTGAAAATTACGTCTTTATCATAATTTCTAAAGTGTTCTATCTACATAGATCTAGATTCTACACTCTCTAAGCTTTCCAATGAGACCAAGATCACCCAAATAAGAGTTTGGATGAAAAACTTATGGCAAAAAAAATTTCAGATGCTAATTTTTAAGTTGCGAAAATCCTGTAAAATTTCCCAGGCTACGAAAATCTTGTGAAATTTTGCAAGGGTTGAGAAAATGCTGTTTCTTTGTATTTTTGAGCTTCCCTTTCCTAGAAATGTACCAATTTCCTGCAAAAATAAAACAAAAGCTTTAAGAATCAAAATGAATCAAAATCAAACCAAGACAAAACAAATTTGAAGGAAAAATGAAGAATGAAAAACAAAAAGGATATGGAATTTGTAGTCTTAGGAAAGACTAAGTCCATCCAACCCAATCTTGTCTCCTTGTTGGCTTTGCTACTTTTCAAGTAGGGATTCCATTGTGTTCAAATTCAAGCTCACTTCAAGATTTGATTCCAGTGGAATGTTAACTTTAATAATCGCCTTCGACCTCAAATCCACTCGGGAATGATATACCTCACAAGAATTGATCTGAGTGAATCAAGCATAATTCCAAGACAATTTCTGTTTTTATAGCTAAACTTGCATGATTCACATTCATATTCACTAATATTGCACTAATCCCCCATAATATAATTTTTTATGGGACATGTCAATATTGGGATAAAAAAGGAACCTAAACAATAGCATAAAAGAACCGAAGCAAAGAAGCACAAAGAAGTGTAGCAGTGGAGCGTCGGGTAAGAAGTAGCAAGGCACTTCACGCTGCGGCGTAGTGCTTCACAGCAGCATGGAGGCCTATGTTGTAGTGAACTTGAATGCCAAATTCTGATAGCCTTGGGTACGTTGTGGCGAATCTCTCTTTACCGTGGCGTAGCGAGGTCTCCCATTCCAAAACGAGCACTGGGGCAGTTTATTTTCTCTGGGCAACATGGGCCTGTGTCTGCAGGTATAAAGAGGAGGCAATTTCACAAGTGTATGGGGATTGAGACAGACTCAAGACAAGGAGAGATGTGATAGAGAGAGCTATGGAGACGGATTCAGAGATCGCATAAAGATGACTTCTTTTGTATTTCTTTTCCTGATTCATTTAATGCTGAAAATCTTTTAGTCTGTAATGAAAATCACTATGAACTAACTTTTCTCTCCAAGGTTTTGTCAACCCTAACCGTACCGTTATGGATTAATACTTTACTTGTGGTTTATTTAATATTGATACGAATTTATATGGTTATTTTACTCCTGAATTTAATCACATGTTATTATTTGGCCAATTATGGGATGCTAATGCTAGGAGTCTGATATCGAGAGATGATGACTCAGAGGGACATGTGGAAGCAACGCTGGTCAATCGTGGAATAAGAGATAGTCCTACATTCCAAGCGTGGCATTAGGGTTTACACATTTATGCATCTCGGAGTTAAGGGGTCGAAGCAGAGATGCAATACACCCCACTAGCGAGATAGGAAGCTATATCTCAAGAGAGAATAGCTTGTAGGCAAGATCAACCTGCCAACATAAATCATATGGAATATTAAATAAATGCACTATCTAGGTTAAAATCCATCAGGTGTGGTAGGCGAAGGAAAAACCCTAGTTTTCTCATCATTATCTTAAATTGAATTTTTAATATTAGGTTTTCTTTAAATTAGTTAATTTAGCCGTAATTCACTATAGGACCAGATCTAAATATTGTCTAGATCATCAAGTCAGTATTCAACACGCTTCTCTTCGTTGGAATGACACTTGACTAGCCACTACACTACATGAACTCGACGCGTATACTTGTGTGCCTGCATTTTTACCAACTTTTACATGCTCACTTTTAGCCCGTCAAGCCAAAGGCTGCTGCCTCCGTAGAGGAGTTTAGTGTTGATATTGACAATCGTGCCATAGATTGTACTTTGGATCAATTTTAGTTTATTTAGTTCTTTTTTATTATTATTTTTTTATTTTTTATAATCCTTCGTTTTAGGTATCGTGCCTTATTTCATTTGTGCTATGACTTGGTCTCGACTTCATACTTGTGATTTCAGGAAAGCAATTAGTGTGCATGCAAAGACAAGATCGCAAGGAATTACTTCCATTCGATCCTGACCCAGAACGGACATTTCATCGATTACGTAGAGAAGCACGCGCCACCCAATTTGAAATCATGCAGAATCAAGAGGATGAAGGACAGTTCCAAGAAAGGAATGAACCACAGGTGGATCAGAATGGACATAATTATAGAGATCAGGCCACTCGATCATTCGTATAGCTTGATAATTAGCATATGCTACTTAAGGAGTTCGCCTTACCACCTATAGTTGTTCAGTCAGCTATACGACGATCACCCATTCAAGTGAACAACTTTGAGCTAAAAGGAGTAACTCTGCAAATGTTCCATAAGTTTTATTGAAGTCGACGTACATCTCGATCGCTGACAAGTCTCGCGACGCAAAGTATAATGGGGTAAATGTAATAGCCATCGGGATTACGCTTTGTTCCACCGTCACTTAGCGACGAAGCATTGGTTGACTAGCCAACCACCGGATTCCATTAATTAGCACTCCCTTTCTGGTCCGAATTCTTTGGTCGTCCGAACCGAAACCGGTTGCTCTAATGTCACCAATCACCTTATCAAAATCATTTATCAAAAACACGTCAGAATAAGCACTTCAAGCAAGGCATAAAATCCTTTACGCGGAAGCGTTTTTAAAGGGGTAAGCCCATTTCATTTCATTCATGCAAAAGTACAATTACTATAAAGGCATATCAAGCCTTTTCAAATGATTTACAAAATAAATATTCAGAGTTGAAATTGTTTTTACAAAATATCAATGTTCAAAAAGAGATATGGGGTGAGTGCATATGTTAGGACATACTTCACAATTCTTCTTATGACTCCGACACCTTGATCTTGCTTTTCACTCTTGTTCAATCGGTACCGCGCATAGATAAAACTACACGCCTACATTTTCATGCTTAGTGGTTCTATACAATTCCATTCCTGCTTCAATTTAAATCAAATCATGCGCTTTTACTAAAAACAAACTTTCTCGATCTTTTTGATGATCAATGTCAATACAATACATATACTTATTTCCATATACAATCATTTATGGTTCATCGATCAAATCCAAATATACACTTCCATATGCAATAAGTCATTGAAAATCAAATCATGCATTTCCATACTCTTTCATTTCCAATTCACAATCATGCTTTTCTAATCTAATTTGTCACAATCTCAAATCAATTCAATTCCGTTATGCCCTTAATAAATTTAACCTATGTTTCGATATACGATATTAATCTACCGGCACGTGTCCCGCTGGGTCATGTGCCGGTATGTAAATGGTTTTATAACACGCATGTCTGTTGGGTCAGTTGACTCCGGTTATTAAAAAAATTAATTAGTGAACACTACCAACACGCTCCATTGGCCGATCGGGAGTGACACATCAATACACCGTCATAGCATCGCTTATTTCAATTCCTATTGGTATAAATACCAATCTATCCTTCATACGAACTGCTAAATGGTTAACATTCACTATATGCTCAAATTTTATAGCAACATACAAGATAATATGTATATTTGTATAAATCCGCTCATTTCAATACTCATGCAATTTTCATTTGCAAACATTTCACAATCAATTTCTTCAAATCAATTAAAACAATTCAATATGCTTTTCTTATGCATTTAGAACAAATAGTTCAAATCTTGAAATGAGAATAGGAGAAGATAGAACAAACCAAAATCGTCACTTTGATTATGATATTCGGAATCTTGACTTCAATGCGGGCTTTCCTCCTCATCAGCCCCTATTCAAATACAATGACAATCACATATTAGTAGGTTATTCTAGGAGTTTTTGGTTGGGGTTTATGTCTACCCGATACCCCTTCACTTGAAAATTTTTCTAGGGACACATGAGGCGTAATTTGCTCATGCTTCCTTTAAGAAAATTTTATCTCTATGAGTCTATTTTTAGTAAGAATTGGAATCATCTCATTTGGATCACCCAAACTCAAGTTAAGGCATTTTAATGCAAAACTAGTTAGTATGCCCAACTCTCTCGGTTACCTACTGTTATTCCTTAACTCCATAAATTGGTAATGGTTCCTTCTATGCATTTGAATATATGGTTATAAGGTTTCTTCTCCAACTAGAATCATCCAATTTGGATCAGAAAAACTCAAGTTATTTCATTTTACATCCAGACTACTCTAATTTGCAAAGCAGAATCAGATTGTTCTTACACATAGCTCCACTTTGACAAATTTCTGGGCACTTTGGGGTTACAATTTGCATACACTTCCTTTAAGTAAATTATTTCCCTGGAAGTTTATTTTACCCATAATTTTTAATCACTCAATTTGGATGAGTAAAACTCAACTTATGACCAAAACACTATAACAATACCCAAAACAGATCATAAACCATGAGCTACCCGAGCTCACCTTTAATCCCATATTTTGGAGCCTTAGAGCTACAATTTTCTTCTGGTCCCTTCTATACATTTGTATACCTATCTCTTATGGTTCTTTACCAATTGGAATCACTTCATTAGGATAACTATAACTTAATCTATAGCGAAACAAGAGCGGTCTTGACGAAATTTTTGACAACATTTCCTTTGAAAACCCTGACATTTTTCCTTTACAAACATTACACAAAACCAATCCAACCAGCAATATTCTTCAAAACTCAGCCCAGACAACCCCAAAACTCATTAAAAAAAAAAAAAAAAAAAAACTCTTTTATCACATTTGGGAGTTTTCCTGTAAAATCCTGAAAAGATGAAGCTAGGGTTTTGTTTTCTTACCTTAGCCTCTTCAAATCTTCACTTCTAAGTTGCTTGATCACAAAGGAGCAAGAAATGGGAAAAAACCCCACCTAGAACTTGATCTTTCCCAAGCCCTACCCTCTTCTCCCCCTTTTCTCCTCTCCTTCTCTCAAAAATGGGATTGCTCAAGAATGAGCTCCCAAAGACCACATTTTAGTCTTTATCCTCATTTAAGTGTAAGGCCATGTTTGGCCTTCCACCCTATTCTCATTTTCTCATTTTTTTTGTCTTAAGTCACTTAATCTTCATAAGGCCTTGTTTGGCTACCAAACAAAATGCATTCTTTGACTTAAGTTTCTCATGAGTAGCTATATAGCCCTATTTCATTTATTTGCATGACTCTCATATTACATGAACATATAAACTTGTTTACCATTGATCCTTAGGTCCTCATTTTTCAAATTTCCAAAATTGCCCTTTACACTTGGGTAAATTTCCAAGGCCAATCAATTCTCATTAAGCATATAATATATGCATTTGACTCTTAGCCATATAATCATTTAATAATTCCCGAAAAATACCCAAGTTGGCTCAATTTATACTCAGAATATATAATAAAATTATATAAAAAAAAATTATAGGGTATTTTTGGGGCGTTACAATTACCTCATGGAATGACTTAGTGCAGAAATTTATGACCAAAGTTTTCCCACCAGCAAAGATCGCACAATTGGTGTAAGAAATTAACACATTGAAGCGGTCGAGGAGAGAACTTGGCGAGGCACGGGAGAGATTTCATGAGCTGCTGAGGAGATGCCCACATCACAGGTTAACTAGGTGGATGCAGGTGCACACCTTTTATAACGGTTTAAGAGATTCAACTAGGACAATCATTGATGCCTCAACAGGAGGTGCTCTGATGAAAAAGATTACATATCAAGCTTATGAGATATTGGAAAATACAACTACAAATTCTAATTAGTGGCCTTGAGATAGATCAACACCTAGGAAGCCCTTAGCGGGGAAGGCGGGACACGGGGAAGTTCGATAACGGTAAACCATGTCGCCGCAGTTAACTAAGCGACTATATAGTTATAGAAGCAACAAGGTATAGTGAATGCAATTCAGAATAACCCTTGGGAGATCGACGAGTCTTGTGGAGGAGGACAACACAGTACTATGGATTGCCAGTCAGGACAAATGACAATAGAGCAAGCATAGTATGTGAATCAATAGAATCGACAACAGTAGGGACAGTATGGAGGTAAAACATATCATAACAGGTACCAGAATTAGAATTAGAATCAGGGCTAGGGTTAGAGAGGTAACCAGAATAATTAGAGCAACCAGAATTATGGTTGGAGGAACAACCAAAATAGTATGCCACCACTTTAAGCGAGCAAGCCACCACTTGAGAAGAAAGTGGACTTGGAAGAAGCCTTAGCTCATATGATGACTTCCATACTTACATTTATATGAATGATAAACCATTCAAAATCGGGCTACAAAACCAATCCGCATTTCTGAGAATCAAGGAGCTCAACTCGAGCACAGGTGCAAATGGGCGAATGTAGCGACCTGACCCAAGCCCTACCCAGATTAGGCGATCGACGAAAACCAGGGAAGCTCGGTTTTATTTCTTTTAATTTACGTGTTATTAAATTTTCTTTTTCAAAAATGTGTGACCGAATCCGGCAGGCAGAATGGCGGATCGAGGCGGGCGGAGCTTACTCCCCGACGATTTTCATTTTATCTTATCAAAACATTTTATTAATTCATTTAGTTGCGGAACGGTTTTGATTTAGGCAAGCCCATAATCATTTACAAATACATTTACAAAGAAAGGCATTATTTGCCACTTTCAAAAAGAAAGAGGTGATATACAAAAATCAAGTTTCGAGGTTTTAACCTTTGTTTACAAAATACCACTTGTTCAAAGAGATGATATGAAAATTAAAATTGTTAATACACTTATCGCCCGTACTCTCTGACTCTGTATTTGCGCGATCTTAGCCCCTTCTTTTTTTCTTTCCTTACTCGTCTGGCATAGATATTTACCGCGTAAGCATTTTTTCATGCTTAGTGGTTCTATCTGATTCTATTCCAATATTCAATTTAACTCGGCATGCATTTTAACATTAAACCATGCCTAATATATCAACATATACTCATGCCATTCATTTCGCATAACTTTGCTATACAAATGTTTATATCATCTGTGTTTTAATTACATGATTATTTCACCCGTTCAATTTATGAAGTTTAGCATATCTGAAGAATCCCATTTTACACTCGTCAGTATTTGGTTTCACCTTGACTATTGATTTATTTCGTGATTAGTTTAATGAATCCCGCCCTTATTATCATTCGGTAATGTGTTTACCCATTTAACAAATTGATCTCCCATCACGACGGATCTTTGTTGGTGCATCAGGCATATCAGTATCACTTATTCGGTCTCCCGTCGTGACAGATCTTTGTTTGGTGTACCCGATAAATTGGTATCAATTAAATGCCATATGCCATCATAGCGAATGCCGATTGGTGCATCCCACAGATAGGACATTTCTTCAATACCATACGCCATCATGACGGATCTTAGATTAGTGCATCCCTTGGTGGACATTGGAATAATTTAGGGTGCCTTGACTGTGAATCTTGGAGTTGAACCATCAGTCGGAAGGTTCATTGATATCATTAGTTCACATTTATGGCCAGTTAGTTTGATGAATCCCGTCCTTATCATCATTCACATTCATTTGGTTTTCAAATATCATATTTCAATTCCATATTCACTTTCGTATTATCTTTTCAAAGATATACTCAATCTACGTACTTATATCACATACTCATTCATGTACTCGATTCATGTACTCATTCATAGTTAATTGGTAAACTACGAAGAAATACTTGAATTAGGATAAGTCGGAAAACAATAAGACTCTCGAATCTAGCTTCCTTCTCTTCGATCTCGGTCTAGGTTGGCGATCATCACCCGTCCCTAGTCAATAACATTCACACCACTCTTAGTGGATAAGCAATTGTTGAACAATTTTAGTGAATTACAAATTTATTTTTGTTAAAAGTCTTGGGTTAAGAACTAAGTTTGCCCAGAACCGAGCTTTAAACTCTTAGGCGAGAGTACGATACATTTTTCACTAGCTCACAACCTTAATTGAACCCCGAATTTAATCATTTCTTAGGGTCCCACTGAACATCGGTATCTGAATACGGGACTTAACGACGTGAAAACATGCAAAAAGTAAAATTTCTTTGGAACAGCTGTGCTGATACGCCCCTTGACTGTCTGCGAGTCACGGGGTTACCACTTTGCACCTATGCCGAGTCTGACTCCTTTATCTGGAAATTTTTACCTCACGGGTTTGCCGAAATTTTTTCGATTTTGGCATTTTCACTCGTTTTCTTCCACAAATCTTATCGGTCGTCCCATATAAAAATCACTTTAAAACTCGAAAGTGGTTTTAGAATAAATGAAAACTCTTTTCTCGGGTTTGGGCTTTTCCCAGAAATCTAAAATCAAAATATGAGGTTAGGGTTTTGATTTTTTCTTACATGGTATCTTGAATCTCTTAGCATATGTTGTTTAGCCTCTTGGAGCAATAAATGGAAAGATTACAGCTTGATCTTTGGAACCACAGCTCATTCTCCCCTTTCTCTCCTATTCTCTCTTCTCCAAAAACGTGATGGCTCAAAGAAATGAGCCCTAGGCCACATTTTAGTCTTATAAGTCCACTTAAGTGTAAGGCCATGTTTGGCCTTCCACCACTATTCAAATTCTCATTTTTCCATTTTTGTCTTAATCACTTATTCTCCATAACGCCTTGTTTGGCCACGATAAGTCAATTTCCATTTTTGACATTCTAACTCTTTATTTTACTTTCCTTATCATTTATCATTTATTTTCCCATTAGCATTTAAGCTATCATTTGACCCTTAGGTCCTTATTTTACAATTTTCCACATTTTCCCTTTTCATAGGTTTATTTGCAGGTTCAATCCATTTTCTCAATTTAGCATATAATATTCGATCATATGGCCCACACTTTAAATTTACTTCACAATTTATGATTTACGGAAAAGCCAAGCTTGACCTCGATTCATACCGGAAATATATACTAAAATTATTATAAAAATCTAGTGTATTTTGGGCGTTACAAAGCCGGCCACATTGTTGACTAGGCGGCATGGATCGTGCCTAGAAACCAGTGAACCCGAGATGAGAAGGTAATGAACATGTTAAAGTTGTCACATTGAGAAGTGGCAGAGAATTAGCAATACCAGGGTAGCCACTAGTGATAGGAGAGAGTGTGAGGAAGTAGCCTAGACGATGGGAATAACAAGAAGAAAGGAACATGAGAAAAGTCTACGGAAGAATAAACTAAGGCTAAAGATCAACCAACCACGATTAGACGATCTGTACCCACCAGCGGCGAAGAATAGGTGGACAAAAGCTGATTCACTTAAGTTTAATGGAGTGTTGAAGAAATTGCATATAATCATTCCATTT
Source organism: Tetrastigma voinierianum (assembly GCA_016808115.1). NCBI lineage: Eukaryota > Viridiplantae > Streptophyta > Magnoliopsida > Vitales > Vitaceae > Tetrastigma > Tetrastigma voinierianum. Next base: position 111,378 of record JAEQBH010005028.1, on the reverse strand, counting down.
GTTGATGCGTTAGAATGGAGTACTTGATTATGTAAAATTCATGAAGGATATCTTGTCAAAGAAAGAAGACTATCGATTTGAGTGAATCTCAGGAATGTAGTGCCATCCTTGAGAGAAGCGCCACATAAGGTGAAAAACCCGGCTTGATTTACTATTCCTTGTACTATCGGGAACTTCATGCTGAGAGGGCCTTGTGTGACCTTGGGAGTAGTATAAACCTCATGTTATCCATATTCGGATAGTAGGATTGGGTGAAGCTCGTGACTAAATACACTCTAGTTAGTAGACAATTCACTGAAACATCCCAATGGGGGGGTGATAGATGACGTTCTGGTCAAGGTGGACAAGTTTATCTTCCCAAAAGATTTCATCATTCTAGACATGGAAGAAGATAATTAAATACCCATAATATTGGGTAGACCTTTTCTCGCTACTGGTAGGGTAATGATTGATGTGCAGCGGGGAGAGTTGAAATTGAGAGTGCAGGATGACGAGGTCAAGTTCAATGTGTTTGAGGTTGTGAGACACCCGGTAGGAGGTGATACATGCCGTGATGGGGCGTAGGGGCTATAGTGTCTGGTCAAAGTGGTCCCATTGACCCTTTGGAGACCTGACCCTAGTACGGAGCGAATCGGAAGGGCTGGGAGGAAGAGGTTAAAGTATGTGAGAGTGATGGACTCCTTTCGGCTAATAGAAGGAAATATTATGAACCCTTTAGGTGAGAATTGCTCAAGCGTCAGTGCCATCCTTGAACAACCACCCCAGATGGAGACAATCCTCACAAGGCCATTTGAGGTATGCTTATATTGGGGACACCTCCACATTACCAGTGGTTATTTCAGCATCCCTGACAACAATAGAAGAAGATAAGTTATTGAGAGTACTTAGGGATCACAAGGATGTGCTTGGTTGGTCTCTGGCTGATTTAAAGGAGATTCACCCTTTTATGTGTATGCATCAAATTCTGCTAGAAGATGGTCATAAGCCTTTAGTGGAAGCACAGAGGAGACAAAATCCAACCATGAAAGAAGTAGTCCGTAAGGAAGTATTGAAGTGGCTAGATGTCGGGGTAATTTATCCTATTTTTGATAGTGCATGGGTGAGTCCGGTACAGGTTGTGCCTAAAGGGGAACATGTAGTGATAAAGACGAGGAGAATAATATCGCCATACCTTCGACGGTCATAGAGTTGGAGGAATTTGCATTGACTCACAGGAGTGAATAAGACTACGAAGAACCACTTTCCATTGCCATTTCTGGATCAGATGTTAGATAAGCTGGCAAGGCATGAATATTACTTTTTCTTGGATGGGTATTCCAGCTATAATCAGATCGCTATAGCCCCAGAGGATCAAGAGAAGACGACCTTCACTTGCCCTTATGGTACATTTGCATTTAGGTAGATGCCCTTTGGGCTGTGCAATGCACCGGGCACATTTCAGTGCTGTATGATGGCCATATTCTCATATATGGTTGAAAAGACAATTGAGGTGTTCATGGACGACTTTTCAGTATTGGGGAACTCCTTTGACAATTGTCTGGAAAACCTGAGGTCGGTGCTTGTTAGATGTGAAGAGACCAATCTTGTGCTGAATTAGGAGAAGCGCCACTTTATGGTACAGGAAGGCATAGTACTTGGGCATCAGATTTCTATAAAAGGAATAGAGGTCGACAAAGCTAAGATTGAGGCAATAGAGAAACTACCTCCACCATCATTAGTAAAAGGGAATAAGAAGCTTTTTAGGACACGCAAGGTTCTATAGGTAATTCATAAAAGATTTCTCTCGGATTGCAAAGCCCTTGTCCAGTTTGCTAGTTTAGGGGACACCATTTGATTTTTATGAGGAGTGTGTTCAAGCTTTTTCAATCCTGAAAGATAAATTGGAATCGGCCCCCATCGTGGTAGCACCAGATTGGGACCTCCCGTTTGAGCTAATGTGTAACACCAGTAACTATGCGATCGGTAGTCTTTGAGGCGAAAGGGGCAGGATATTCCGGGTGATTCACTATGCTAGCCGATACTTTGAATGATACCCGACTAAACTATACCTTACCTTTGAAAAGGAGCTACTTGCCGTGTTTTTCGCCTTTGATAAATTTAGGCCTAAGCAGTTGGCAACAAGGTAATAGTGCTACTTGACCACTTGGTAATTAAGTACCTAATGACTAAAGGATCTGTGAGACTAATACGGTGGAATTACTCTATTGCGAGAATTTGACTGAAATCGGGGCAGAGAGAACAGAACCTAGTTGCGGACCATCTATCCGCGATTGGAAGGTGCGAGAGCGGAGTACGGGTTAATGATGATTTCCCAGATGAGCAGCTTTTAGCAATTGGTGACACAAAGACCATTCCATGGTTTGCATACTATGTGAATTACCTAGTGGCCAAGGTTATCCCGATTTTAGCTACCAGCAGAAGAAGAGGTTCTTTGCACATTTGAAGCTCTACTATTGGGAAGAGCCTATTTTGTACAAACATTATGCGGATCAAGTGATAAGGCGGTGTGTACCGGAAGATGAAATGGGTAGTATTCTAACTCACTACCACACCTTATCATGTGGGGGACACTTTGGAGGCTAGAGGACGTGACCAGAAGATGCTACGATCGGGTTTCACTAGCTAGCTTGTTCGAGGATACACACAGTTTGTATCTACTCGTGATAAGTGCGAAAGAATGGCGGCATTTCCAAGCGGGATGAACCACCTATCACGCCTGATTACGGAGGTTGAGTTATTTGACTTATGGGTGATGGACTTCATGGATTATTCACCTCTTCTTCGATGATAACCTTATATTCTCCTTGTTGTAGATTTACATCTCGAATGGGTAGAGGCCCCGTCTTGACCTTACACGAATGATGCGAGTGTGGTAGTCAAGTTCTTTCGCAGCCACATATTTACACAGTTCGGTACTCACTTCTGGAACAAGCTGGTTGATAAGGTCTTGCAAAAATATGGTGTGTGACATCGAACTCCACTCACCTACCACCCGTAAGCAAATGGTCAAGCCGAGGCATCGAATTGGGAGATAAAGTCCATTATGGAGAAAAGCGGTCGATGGATTCCGGAATTGGTCAAAGAAGATTGATGATGCACTTTAGGCATACAGGACAGCATTTAAAACCCGTTAGGTATGTAGCCATTCAGGCTAGTCTGCAGGAAAGCACACCGTTTGCTAGTGGGGCTGAACATAGAGCATATTAGTATTGAACCCCAGAGACATGGATAGTAAGATGGCCCAGGAGAGGAAGTGGATACTCTGTTGAGTGAATTAGATGAATTAAAGTAATGAGGCCTATGAGATGCTCAAATCTATAAAGAGAAGATGAAAGCTTGGCATGACAGCTGTATGAGAAAAGTTTGAGACGAGTCTGCGAGTCTTGTTGTTCAATTACAATTTGAAACTCTTCGCTGCAGGATTGAAGTCAAAATGGTCAGTCCGTTCATAGTGGTTCAAGTATTTCCCTATAGAGGTGTTGAGATAATGCATCAGGAGAAGGACGGTTCAGTCAATGCAGATTGAAGCCAGAGTATTTTGGAGGAGAATTGCATGCGGGAAGATAGGACACCATCAGGCACACCGGAGCGGGACGGTAAAGTGCGGAAGGTCACCAATGGATTCAGGTTAATTTTTCCCCTCTAAATCGCATGCGTTGCAAGAATGTCAGGCTAACGACATGATGAACATAGGCGCTTCTTGGGAATGACCTAAGTATTGTGAGATCCACTTCTCCTTTGGTAGCATTGTACGGTCTTTTCAGCGCACCCCAGTACGATTTTGTTTTAGACTTCCTACTTTTGTTTGTTTTTAATGAGATTGTGAGTTTCTCAGGGATACCAAAGGGTGCAAGTAGAGTCACTAAGGGATTTACACGTTCATTAGAGTGTGAGAGGGCAAATTCGCGTTTTAAAAAATAGAAAAACCTTGTTCCATACTTTCTGGTATGCAGCAGCGTAGAACTCTACGCCGCTGCTTAGTCAACATAAATTTTTTGTTGCATAACTGCAGTGCTAGCGTGGCGTGAGACCTACACCACTTTGCCTTTCCACTTTTGAGTGCTGATTCGTGCCCGCGGTAGGGTGGTCGGAATCGAAGCAAAATTTGTATCCTAAATTTCCTCCCTCTTCTTAGTAGTCAAGCTCTTTGCTGATATAGCGGTTATAGGAATTCGAACACGGGGATGGGTTTTTCGTCTTACAAATGACTTATCATGATTCAAAATGGTGAGGCTTTCATTTGGATTTTAGTTTGCATTAAAAAGTGTAGTTGTTGTTGTCACTAAGCTAAATTAAGACGAGTTTAAAATAAGATGTAAAAAGAACACCTTGAAGTTTTGGGTCACTAGTTTGATATGATGGGGTTGTAGAGGTGTCCTGGGGTTATTTCCTTACATTAGGGCAAATGACATATAGTCATTTCCAAAACCGGATCTTTGTTTAACTTTAAAAACCAACCCTTAATAACATTCCTATTTGAACCGCTAGCATTTGCGAGCATTTAATGTTTAACGATTGAAAATAAAGCATTTAGCCTACTTTCGGTGGCTGTAAATGACATCTAATGGATGTCGGTGTATCTACCATTAAGAATGCTTGAACCACGAAGCATGCAGTATTGACCCAGAAGAAAATACATTAGATAGCATTAAACTAGTTTGGAAAGTTTGAAACACAAATACGCGATTACCTTCATGAAAACGGAAGGAACACTGTAAGCCAACATCAATAACCTAGCAACCCTCCTCTTCAGGTTTGAGAAGCAGCGAGCATCCTTTGAGTTGTCATCCTCAAGGGTGTGTTTCAGCGACACAGAAAATGAAGATAAAGAGGAGAGAGAAGAGAAAATGGGAGGCTAAAACGGGAGAGCGTATGTAAAGGCTACGTGAATTAGATAGTTAGGTTACAAAATGTCCATAACATGGCTTATATAGCCCCACAAACATGCGAAAATACCAAACTAACCTAAATAATATGATTACATTGAGGCAAAGAGAATTAAACAAAAGTCGTTTGGATCACGAACGAGGAAGCGAAATTTTGGCCCATGCACGGTGAATTTATTTATGATAGCGAAAATTCAGTCATAGCAAAAGTTGAAAATTTCGCTATGCACAGTAATTTTCGCTATGATAGCAAATTTTCACTATGATAGCGAAATTTCGCTATCATAAGCGAAAAGCCTTTCTCATAATTACAATATGGTCACGAAAATTTAAGCTATCTGTATAGTACCCGATCCTCTATCTTTGCTTCTGCATCCTCCGACTGCATTTCTATTTATGGTTGCTATTTCTTTGCATCCAGGCTTGATGAAATCGATGAGAATTCAATAGAACTCGATGTCATCCGGCGAGAATTTCGATGCGAAGCTTGATAAATGATGGTGGAGGTTCTGAGAAACACACCCAAAACTACCAAAAGAACCTCGAAACAAAATCGGTAGTACTAAGGACACACATGTCAGTCAAATAATTAATATGATTGTATCAAAAGCACTCAAAACCTATCTTAAATAGGACTCAAAATAACTACTTTTTGAGTACTAATCAGTCTGTATTAGCAAAAGAGCTCTACATTAAATGTAGACACGCACGTCCCGATCGTAGAGCCGCCATTTATGCGACGAATATTTTGAGCCACTATGAAATACCGCCGCGACTTTTTCATTTCCCTCACATGACTTTTGAACACCGCTTTCTTCTTCTTTCTCATTTTTGGTTGTTTTGGATCACCTGCGTCGACCTCCATGGCTCCGGGAAGTCCACGGCTGACGGCTTGGCCCGATACGCCTGCCGCGGAAGATCCATCGATTTGTTTCTCGGGAAGTCGGCGGATCTATCACAAATCCATTTGATACGCGGCTCATTCGATCTGAGCAACATTTCCCCGCCTCGATACGTTCTTCAACTTCACTATCGAGAACTTCTGTTGCGAAACACTCTATGTGCCCCTTGACAGGGTGGCCCGGTAGTGTGGGAGTTCATCGATCCTACCTTTCGAGTCGGCACCACGTCTTCATTGAGGAAAGTGGGTCGAGGTTTGGTGCTCGGACCATCGACGATCTATGTTTGTTTGGATGGCGAAGCGGCGGTCGCGGAGTATAGGGCGCTGTTGCTAACATAGACTATGAGCGCAGTGCAGGAGCTCGCTCCACGACGGGCGTGTGGAAGCATGACCATTGATTGGTAGTTTCACCGCCTTCCGGATGCCCTTCCTGCGCCGTGGCGAGTGAGTATAATTTTTATGTTAAAACCGAGCTACCTGTATCTTAGTATAGTTATGAAGGGCCAAGGCGATCTTTTTCTACGCCATGACCCAAGGGTTCAGGTTTGACATCGAGATTAGTCATCGAGGCGGGGGTTGATTAGTCGACCACGTAGGAGATGCAGAGTTGAATACACCTGGCTCATTCACAGCCGGTTGTCTTAGTGGTGAGTTCCGATGTTGGACGAGGAGGCGAGTGCGAGCGCCTACCCATACCGTACCGAGGCGGATTCGGGGCCGGGCGATTCGGATGGGGACCGATGAGGATGCTCGGCAGCCACAGTGCAGGCGACCAGGGCCAGCGACCACGAGGTCCTCCCGGTTTGACTTAGTCCTTGGCAGATCATATTCATGTTCTCACCACACAGTTTGACACATATTGGGATGAGTCTCAGGAGCACCGTGTTGCTCTAAGTTTGGACATGGATGCTGCTCCCGAAAATTTGAGATGGCGACATTTGTCTTGACCCGGGACCGGATCACGAGTTAGTTGAACCCGAGCTCCTCTGCGTTTACGCACACCGCAGAGTAGTGATTCTCTGGGACTTATCTCTTTGCCTTTATTTTCTTTTTGTCATTGAGGACACTGTTAGTTTTAAGTTTAGGGGTGTATGTGTGGGTATACGGGTTGGCTTAGTGTTATTTTGTTTATTTTTATGTTATTTTTTTATTTTATTTTATTTTATTTATTTTTGCATGTTATAGTTTTTTGTCTGTTTTAGTTTGTTTTGGTTGTTGTAGTTTGTTTTAACATGTTTAAAGACCGAGCCTTGTCCCTATGTAGTAACATATTTGCATTTGGCAATCTTATGATATGGTGATTTTTGCACTGGTTTTAATTGTTTAAATTTTAACACTCATGATTACAAAAATGGGAGTCATAGTAATTGCAGAAAGCCCGTGTTTCAATAAAATAGGGAACTCCAAGGTTGTTTGGCAATCAGGACTCTATTGTATAAAGTTAAGAATAACCATGTATGTCTGCCCCTTTTAGATCTCAAGAAATCAATTCCCGAAATAGGCTATCTCGCACACACACGTGATCTTCGGGGTATGCTTTGACTCCAGACTCACAATGCAAGAGTTCTACAAACCTTAGGAAGTTAAACACCTAAGTGATGGGACACCTTAGAAAAAGAGGATCGCCTTTGAGCCCCAAATATATATATATATATATATATATATATATATATATATATATATATATATATATATATAAAATAATAATAATAATAAAAGGGTATGGTATGGTTTGGAATAAGTGGACCATCCAATCGTAAACTCTAGCACAATGAGGGCTTTCAAAACCTAATGCCCCGAGCCAATCGGCTCCGGGAGCTATTGACTCACCGGCCTGGCCACATGGGATGCAGGGATGGATGATTTCTACCGCCCAGACCTAAGGCTCGTCGAGTGTTCTGGGTGAAGTTTCGAGGAACTAAATGCCTTGCCATTAATCAACCCGTGAGTCACCACTGGGATCCCTGCCATAGGAACCTCACCTAAAACCTCTCGGGTACTAGTATCCTCCAAGTTTGTCTTAGAGTTAACCCTTAGACTAGTTGAAGTGAAATATATTGGTGCGTTCTCATCCTCTCTCTATGTTAAGCTATTCAAATAGGCAAGTTAGATTCAAGTTCGAAGGATCAAGCCGAACTATACATCGGAGATCATACTCTTAACCGGTTCCTAGACTCCTGGGAAAGGTTACTGAAAGCACTAAAAGGGGTCGGTCTCGCTAGGTCAATTGAGACTCCGACCTAATGCGCATTCTTGAAAGTTGAACAACCTAGGTAGTCCTCGATCTTTCAACCGGTTCTCGTCGACTTCTTTCTAGTATTATGTGTACAAGACCATATCAAGCCGTGCTGTTAGTTCCGCTTTATTCCCTGCATGCCTCGTTAGAATCGTTCGGGCTGGGGGACAAGCAAGAAGCTAAGTTTGGGGGTGTTGATTTGAGTGAATCATGCATGCATTCCAGTACAAATTCTATGTGTTTTTATAGCTAAACTTGCATGATTCACATTCATATTCACTAATATTGTGCTAATCCCCCATACTGTAAAGTTTTATAGGACATGTCGATATTGGGATAAAAAAGGAACATAAAGAATAGCATAAAAGAACTGAAGCAAAGAAGCACAAAGAAGTGCAGTTGATCGTCTGGCAGCAAAGGAGGCATTCCACGCCGTGGCGAGCGCTCGCAGCAATAGCCGCGGAGTCCTACGCCGCAGCGGAACCCGACGTGCCAAATTCGATAGCGCCGTACGCCATGCTGAATCTCCCTTCACCGCGGGCAAACAGGTCTCCCATTCCAAAAATGGGAGCAATTAAAAGTTCTCTCGATTGGGCCATTGATGGGCCCGATTCTAAGGTATAAAGAGGAGGCACTCGGTGCGTGTAAGGGCGATCGGGATGCATCAAGACAAGGAGAGACAGATAGAGAGAGCTTCATGAGACTGATTCCGAGAGATCGAGAAGACTCGGGCTTTCCCGTATTTTCTTTCCCGATTCGTTTAACGTCGAAAATCTACCAGAATGAAAAATCACTATGAACTAACTTTTCTCTAGTGGTTTTCACAACCCTAACAAAGACCATTATGGATTAATACTTTAATTATGGTTTATTTAACATCGATATGAATTTCTATTGTTGTTTTACTCCCGAATTTAATCATATGTTATTATTTTTCTAATTATGGCATGCTAATGTTAGGAGTCTGATATCGAGAGATACGACTGCAGGACATGGTAAAGCAACGCCGTCAATCAGTGGAATGTGAGATATCCCACATTCCAAGCGTGGCATAAGGGTTTGCACATTCATGCATCTCTTGACCAAGGGGTCGGCGTAGATGCAATACACCTCACTACTGAGATAAAGTACTATATCTCGAGAGAGAATAGCCTTGCAGCAAGATCAACCCGCTTAACATAAATCATATGGAATATTAAATAAATGCACTATCTGTTAAAATCCATCGCGTGGTGACGTGGCGCAAACCCTAGTTTTCTCATCATTACCTTAAATTGAATTTTTAATATTAGGTTTTCTCTAAATCAATTAATTTAGCCGTAATTCACTATAGGACCAGATCCAAATATTGTCTAGATCATCAAGTCAATATTCAACACGACTTCTCTTCGTGGGAACGACACTTGACTAGCCACTACACTACGTAAACTCGACGCGTATACTTGCGAGCACGAGTCTACATTTTTACCAACTTTTACATGCTCACTTTTAGCCTGGGCTACACACAGATAAACACTAAACAAAATAGAAACAATTTACAAAAGGGGTTATGTTAGATCAAAGAAATAAAAAAATTATATTAAGAAAAACTAAAAGTAAATGCTAAAAAAAAAAAAAAAGAAAAATGATAGGAGAAAAATCACCAGCTTATGATTAGGGTCACAAGTATCCACCAAAGATAGTCATTAGCACTAAGGCACCATCCCTAGCAACGACACCATTTGATTCACAACCTATAGGGTATTGTAAATCAACAAAATTTATAACCTAATATCTCATACTATCGTAGTATTGCTACAATAGTATAGCGACTTTGTGGGATCATCCATATGGATGGTTTTCTTCAGAGAAAATGACCGACAATAAAGCTTATACTGGTGATTTCATTTTGGATATTTGGGTTGTGATAAAAAGAGGGGATTTTAGTGATTAAAACTAAAAATAAAAATGTACTAAAACATGAAAACAAATCCCTTGGAGTGTCAAGTCACTAGGTTTCAGCATTGGGGAGGATAACATATAGTGGATAACATATAGTTATCTCTCGACCTAGCTCTCGTTTAGCTATAATAACTCCACCCTAAATAAATATCCTTGGAAATTGGTATTTTCTTCCCATTAACAGTGAAAACATCTCCTTGACTCACCTTCCAATGGTCCATAAATGATAACTGACGAACATCACTGGATCAAGAGATAAGCATCCAATGAGACCTGAGAGCTTACCAAATACTAACCATTCAAGGTGAATCAAAGGGATCGAACCATGAATTTTAAGGAAATAAAAACATCCTTGAATCACCTTCCAATAACCCATAGATGATAACTAATGAATGTCAATGGATCTAGCAATAAGCATCCAATGAACCCAAAAGCTTATCAAATACGGATCATTCAAGGTAACTTGAAGGGATTAAAACCAATGTTTGAAAAGAAACCATTAATGGTGGAAAATACCTCTGTTAAAACATGGAAAACCCCCACCTTTTCATCCGGAGCCTTCACCTAGTTTCCTTTACCCTAATGAAATGAAGGTTTTAGCCGCTCCTCCTTTTCTCAGAGGTTGTTTGGCTATCGAGAAAGGGAAGAGAGAAAACAAGAGACAAACCGGAAGCTTATGCTGTAAGCTTTACTGGAAATCGAACAGAATATTTACAAAGTCTTTTTGGGGCTGTTTTATAACACCAAACCCCTTACAAATTATCAAAATCTACAACTCATAACACTATTACATGAGGAGAAAATAGGAAAGAAAAAATCAAAAATCAAAAAGTCAAAGCAGGAAGGTTCGTAAGGGGCAAGGGTTGCAAAATTTCGCAACCTTTGCGAAATTTCGCAGGGTCAGCCTGAAATTTACTGTGGTTGCAATCCAGCGGTAACTTTCTTTGCAACTGCGAAATTTCACCAGTCGCAAAATTCGCACCTCAGATTTGATAAGGCTTGCAATCGCATGTTGGCGCTTTCACTACTTTCTCTATGCTTTTCGCAATTCTCCGAACCCGCACCTCGAATTCTTCTTCACGCCTCGACTAATCCCTATCCTCAAGATATAAAGTCCCTAAAAACAACCAAAATTGCCACAGAATTTGATTAGTAGCATTGCTAGGTCCTTAACATGCCAATTGGGTTAATTAGGCCAATTACTATACAAAAAGTGTTCAAAACATAGATTATATTCAAGGTATAAAACAACACTTTTTAGGTAGTAATCATGACTGTTGAATACATAAAAGGGAAACATTTGTATTAGATTTTAATACCCTCAGCTCATATTTTGCTCTCATTTTGTGTAAGAATAGGTGCCTTGATCGTTTCCTATGTTTTTGTAAGCCAGGTGTTTTTCGAAGTTCCGTGCACACTTTTTTGGTAGGTTCGTGTCCAGAGAATGTATGTAGATCATTGCGGTCGATGGCGCCTACCGGTCGTGAAGTCTCTGAAGTGTTACTGAGAGGGGGAACATTTCCAGTGAGAAAGGGTACTGGCATTCACATACAATGGTACGGTACCCATATACAAGCAGAATTATTGGTACCTAAGTATTCAAGCATACCTATACTCGCATCCCAAAGCACAGATCAATAAGAATTTGCACCTGGCACACACTTATTGGTACTCTATCAACATGTAATTTTGGTCGGATTTGGAGCAGACCCAAATGTTGGTGCAAGGGTACGCCGAATTTTCGACCACCATCGAGATCACTAAGGAGGAGAGACAAGCCAAAGGAAGGGGTGCGGAGAGGAGTAGTTTTGGATTCTGTGGTTTTGTTATGTATATTTAGAGTGCTTCATATTTTTGCTTGGGTTCATAGAGTAGAGAAAAATACTTAACTTTGTCTTCGACATGAGTTTCCATTACGTGTAATCTTTCTACGGTTCATATAACCCTGCATTTTCTTACTTCAGATTTTGTGCTTTTGATTTCCAATCTTGCAATTAAAGTTTTATTTCAAGTCTCTTATGAATAGTTTCATCAAATATGAATCGATTTCTAGTTTCAATGACGTTCTAAACTCCATGATGGGGTTCTAATCTGGAGTGGGAAACTCACCTCTATCAAGGTAATAACCCTCAATTCTGCGTTTCAACGATCAGACGATGCTAAGCACTTCAGAAAATCTTATAAAACCCAGTTTGGCATCTTCTTGACAATTTCCAGAATGAGAGACTTCTAGACATCGCGAAGCGACCGCAAATGCAAGCTAAGAGTCCAAGCAAATCGCTTGGAACAAGTGCTCATTATCGCCGATCGCTCTTCGCTTTAAAAGAGCTTCTTTTAATGTAAAAATCTTCGTCGAAGACCATTCATCAATGGCTCCTAGATGAGATTGTGAATAAGAGGTGGGAATTACTTGATCGGCAGTGAGTGGAAACCTAAGAACCCTATCATTCACCTTTTGCTTTAAAATAGTTAACTTAATCTATTACTCAATCAATCAATCACAACCCCCAGAATTTACTTTTAACCGCACATTCTTTGGAGAGTAATCCCTAAGGATCAACTAGGAAACCACTCCCTGTGGAGATGACTTGTGGACTTCCACAGTAGTATAATGCTTGACGACCTTAGTTCCTACGCTTGGGAATAAATTCAGCATACGAATTAGAAGAAGCATTTTTGGTGCCGTTACCGGGGAGTGGCGAGCAATCTAGTTGATCTAAAGAGAGCTAGTGGTAATTTGTAATTTCATTGCAAATCCGGTACGTTCTCTACCTTATCTTTTTAATTCGTTTTCATGAAGAATCTAAGTGGATATCTGTCTAGTAGGAGTAAGATCGTGCATGCTCTGGGCTTGGGCTCCAACGAGCAACACCGACTCAGGCAAGAATTATACCTCCAAGAAAAACTCAAGAGTCCATAGTAAGACAATTGTTCAAGAGAACCCTACACCTCAAATGGACCGTCCCGAGTCAAGAACTTTTTCAATCCAAATGCCCAAGGGCACCTGACCCCAATAAAGACTCCATGAACCTCCACAACAAGGAGATGGTGTGGCACAACCGGAAACTCTGGCGGTGAGAGGGGAAAATGCTAATTTCCAGCGAAACCAATATCGGGCTCCCCCTACTCCTTTACCTAATGTGGAAAGAAATCTCCGAGAGATTCTGCAATCGCAAAGAACCATAACAAATTCATGTATTCGCCTACCTGAAGAAGCTAACTAATTCATCATGAAGTCGAAGATGATCCGCCTTCTTCCTGTGTATCAAGGGGTCGACTCTGAGAACCCCTTCTACCATTCACATGAGACTTCTTTGGTGATGTTTGCAAGCATGTCTCTCTCTACCGATCGCCTCTCCATAATTTGCATGGTGTTATTCCCATTTTCTTTAAAGGAAAAGGCCAAAATATGGTTTCATTTGCTTGCACCCAATTCAATTTTTACTTGGGAAGACATGCGAAATGAATTCCTTAATAAATTTTTCCCTCCCGCACGTACCAATGCACTCATGCGAGCAATCCAAATTTTTTTTGAAAAACCGGGTGAACCTTTTGCTGTGGTATGGGAAAGATATAAGGACCTCCTCCATGCTATCCCTCATCATGGGTCAGATGTCGGACAAACTGCATATTTTCACCATGACTATCTCAATAACAAACAATACATCCAATTGATGTGTGCGTGAGAGTTTTATGAGAAAGCTAGCAGGGAGGCGATTCAATTCCTTTGATACCATAGCGTAAAAATGCTCGAACTTAGGAGACTCATACTCCTTAGATAACGCTAAAGGCATAGTACACCTACAGTGGGGAGGAATCCATCACGAAGAGAGAATGATGACTCGGCAAGCAAAAAATAGTTAATCCTATCAAGGAAGTTGAAGTTATAGAATCGAAAAAGGTGAATGAGGTAACTATGTGCCTCAGTACCTCGCTGTTTGATCTGTAGAGTGGAGGAGCCATGCATCATTTATATGACCCACCCACTAACTATTAACCGCTCTAATCTTCTCAAGTCAAGGGAGCAATCCAAAGCGTAGCAAGCTAATGCTCCTAATGCGCTCTTAACTACCAAAGCGCCTTTCAATTCCCTCCATACTCGAAATGTATATATAACTAGGGTGGTAAGCACTTGAATCTTTAGTTGGAGAAATGAGGGAGGCTCCACACAACTTGCCAAACAACCAAGGCCCTAATCCAACCGCTGCTTTTTCAAACCGCCCCTCCCGCTCCGTAATCAAGGTCCTCAAGGATTTCCCTCGCGGAACCTTAACCAAGGTTTCCATCCGTCAAATCAAGGGAATCCAAATCATCGTACCTCTTTTATCAACTCACATAAGAGAAGTTTGGAGGATATTTCAGACAGGGGTCCAAACCCAATCTCAACACGACTTCGAACTACCTTAAATGATGTGAGATCCCAAATCACTAAGCTAACCTCTTATATGGGAAATTTTCAACAGGAAAAAGGGAAACGCCCTTCTCAAACCATTCAAAACCCCTAAGGTCAAAATAGTGTTGGAGTCTCAGGTCCAAGTGATGTCACCTTGGAACATTACAAGGCTGTCACCACTTTTCGAAGTGGAAAAGTAATTGACAAAACCATTCAGCCTAAGGAACATATACAAGATTTGAAAAATGAACCAGTTAGGGATGATGAGGTGTCTGAAAAGCCTCATGTTCCTAAGGTAGATGTTCTTGATGGTGAGCCAGAGAAAGACATGGCCCCTCATGTCCCTCTTGATCCATACCATAGGTCCAGAGAGCCGCAAGTGAACAATCATTCTGAATTCATGAGCTCGTCTCAAACGTGAAGTCAACATTCCTTTATCAGATGCCATTAAGGCATCCCGCTCATATGCCGTTTATGAAAGATTTGTGCACGTATAAAAACTAGGTGTCAACAAGGAGGCATTTATGATCGAGCAACTAATTTCCTTGATTCTGAATACCTGCCCTCAAATACAAAGAGTTCCACTATTTCCATAGTGGTAGGAACTCAAAGCTGTGACATGCTCTAGTGGATTCGGGGGCAAGTGTTAACTTTGTTGCCTTATTCAAGATATGTCGAGCTAGGCTGGGAGAGTTAGAACTGCCAACCACAATATCACCCTCCAATTAGTCAATCGTAGTGTGAAGATTCCTAGAGGGATAACGGCGGATGTATTGGTGCAAGTGGACAAAGTTCTACTTTCCTGCGGACTTTGTCGCGTTTCGACACTAACCCTGCGGTAGAACCAAGGGACTCCTCGCCCCGCTGATTCTCTCGCGGTAATTTCATCTCGGCTACTAATGCCATCATACAACGTAGGAGGACTAATGATTACTCATCATTTGGTAACATGACCGTTAATTTGAATATCTTTAATGTTATCAAGAAATGGGGGATGAGGAGGACGTTTGTGAGGTAAACATGATCGCATCGTGGGTGCGTAAAATACGTAGACAATGCTCTTCATACGATAATCCTCTCAGCGCCTATTTAGTAAACCCCGTGTCGGGTCGGCGGAGGTGACCACGTTTTGAGTCAAAGTTTCTACACACCATAATCAACACGCTGAGGTATTGGAAGCAAATGGTCAAGCACCCAAATTTGAAACATTGCCACCAATCGAGGACAAATGGGAAAGCAGCCCCCTGTAAGAGAGACCACCCAAACTTGAGTTGAAACCTCCCAAAGTACCCACATCTCAAATGCATTTTGGGCAAGAAACTTTCCCTAATCATATCTTCCTCCTGGGAGTCAAATTAAGAAAATAAGCTTTCTTTGGAGATATCGAGAACTCCACAAAATCACGTTACATATATAGATGGAAAATTGCAGATATTATGAATTAGCCTTTAACAGATAAGATTCATTTGGAAGAGGATGTTAAACCCTCTAGACAACTACAGACACGACTGAACCCAATCATGAAAGAAGTGGTTAAGAAAGAGGTTCTAAACCACCGGACGAGGGTGTTATTCAGTATCCCACAGATAGCAAGTGGTTAGCTCCGGGCAAGTAGTCCCTAAGAAATTTGGAGTCATTGTGGTAGCGAATGAAAACAATGAGCTATCATCACTCCACTCGTGTCACCCGTCGAGGGTGCGTGCATGATTATAGGAAACTTAATGCGGTACTAGGAAAGACCACTTCCTCTACCTTTGTCGATCAAATGTCGAGAGAAAGCCAGGCATGAATTTATCGTTTTCGATGCGCATCGGCACAATCAAATTGAGATAACTTTTTAGAAAGATCAAGAGAAAACCACGCGTTTCACGTCCTTGCACATTTCGCTTTAGAAAAAATGCCCTTTGATTATGTAATGCACTAGGAACCTTCCCCAAGTGCATGATGGGGATTTTCACGGATATGATAGAACCATTTTGGAGATTTTCATGGACGATTTTCATTGGAGACTACATGAGGGATGTCCGAGGAATCTACGTAGTTGTTTCGAGAGAGGTACAAGAAAAACTTATAGTGTGTTGACCGTGAAAAGTGTCACTTCACAGGACAAGGATTGTCCTAGGCTACATAGTATCGAAACAAGGAATCTAGGTGGACAAGGGCCAAAAGTCGAGTTGATCCCAACTTACCTACCCCTAGTGTGTTAAAGATATACAAATGTTTTAGGTCATATTGGATTTTATATAAAGATATTCATAAAAGATTCAAGGTTATAAACAGCTCCCATGCAATTTGTCACAAGGACGTTCCCTTTGCATGGTCACAAGCCATGGCCACCTCGAGCAAACTCAAAACTATGTTAGTGTTCTCTGTCATGCATCTCCCTAATTGGGAACTCTCGAGATCATGTGTGACGCCAAGGATTATGCTATAAATGCTTTAGACAAAGCGGAAGATAAAAGGTTTCTTTGTGATTTACTACGTACAAGACGTTAGACTCGGCTTCTCAATCCAACTACACAACCACACTAAAAAAAGAGTTTCTTTTCGTCAGAGTATTTGCCCTTAGAAAAGTTCAAATACACCATAAAAGGTCTCCCGTAACCACCCGATCATGCAACACAAGTTATTTCCGCTTCCTCTAAGCAAGATGATACTAAGCCTCCCTCAAGTGACTAGGTGATCCTACCGTGCCAAGAATTTCTCACCCGACATGATAAGAAGTGGAGTTGAGAATGTAGTTGACCACCCTGGCTCCCTGCTAGTTTCTAATCCACTCTCATGGCCCCACCCACAGCTACTTTCCCCGACGAGCGCCTTTTTTCTCTGTTCACGCCCATGGTATGCGACAAATTATCTAGTATCAGACAAATTCCACAATCTCCACGGACCCTCAACAAAAGAGGAAATTTTGTGATATTTAAGAAAATATTATTTTGATGACCCATATTTGTTTAAATATCGGCTCCAAATCCACCGATGAGAAGGTGTACCCAATGAAGATCAAATTGGGGTGCTTTCAATTCGTCAATTCTAAGCTTCAGCAGGGCATTCAAGAAGGGAAAACAAAGGACAAAGAAAACCCCCAAGTAGGTATGGTTTGGTCGCCCACGCTTTAAAGATTGCTTTGAATTTTCAAACTTGTGCTCTAAGTGTCAACAATTAGGAGGTGATCTGGCAAGAAGGGACATGATACCTCTTACCTCCCTATTTTAACGTCATTGAAATTTTCGATTGCTGGGGTATAGACTTCACGGGCCTTTTCCTCAGGTACCTTTTTTACATTTTGTTGGCCATGATCATGTGTCGAAGTGGGTGTGGGAGAGGCTACAATTCCAACAAGAACTATTGACCATAAGGTTGTTTTGAAATTAAAGAACACATTTTCTCTCGCTTGAGTGCTCAAGAATTAAGGATTTGGCTCCATTTTTGTAATCGATCTTTGAGAATTTGTTGAAAAGTACGAGTCAATATAAAAGCTTCACAAAGATACCACCCACAAAACCAATGGTCGTGCCGAATCAGCCAATAGGAGATCAAACATATTTTGGAAAAAACGGTAGCCCCAAATCGCAAGGATTGGTCGCTTCGACTTACCGATGCTCTCGGGTCTACCGGCATCGCTTTAAGAAGATTCATTCTGTATGTCTCCTCGTAGGGGCTTGTCTGTAAGGCTTGTCATCTCGCCAGAAATGGAACACGTATATTATTTCTGCCAACTCTTAATTTTGATTTCGCTCGGGGTAAACAACGATCGGCCGCTGCATTTAACGAGCTTGATGAATTATGGTGGCGTGAATCATATGCAGAGCTCCTTAATTCGCACAAAGCGAGAAATGCTTGCCTGCATGACAAGACCCTTTGCTGAGATTCTTGAACCTCACCAAAAGGTAATATACACCGCTTGCACACACATGTTTCCAGAAAACCGTTTCCAGATGGATCGGCCCGTCGCTGTCAAGGTAGTTTACCCATACGGTAAAGGGAAATCGAGAATCTTAAAATGGGAAATCCTTTAAAGTCAGTGGTCAACGCTTAAAGTCATTTCTCGGTAACTTTGACCGTTAGGGAGAGTATAGTGCAGGAAATCGTAGATCCGCCTACCGTGATGCTCATCTCGTAGACTTATCCCATCTTGTTCTTACATAAGGGGTTTTTTTCTCTTTCGGGTGATTTCTTCCCTATTATATTTACTACTTTATTTCGAATAAAATAAAAATACAAAATAAAAATAAAAATAAAAAAATAAAACAACACCCTACCGACCACATCCACACATATTTGCGACAAAAGCCTACCTTCATGAGTTGCGTCCTATGTGCATCGGAGAGGGCAATGCCTTACTGGCCGGCGTGGTACATGGGCATACGCTTAAGGTCGGGAACCAATTACGTGCATGCTACATGTTCAATAAGATGGCAAAATTTCTTTTGATTTGCCTTTCCATGGGTAAGGTGCTTGATTTGTGATGCATGCACAAGATAGACCTCATGTACGCACCCACATACTTCCTCAATGCACCTACACAAAAATTTTTTTGTTCATATTTGGGACCTTATCACCCTAATTCTGTTATAGTCACTACACAAGCCACTGCTATTGACTTTCTGCTTTAAGCTCATGTGTTGCCTGTTATTGCTTCAGCCTGTGCATCATTTTATCATTCCTTGTGAACTACATGCATCATATTCTCTGAGGAACATCCATGCATAGTTGGAAGCTGATTTTAGGCCATCATTTATGTGTTACACTTCGAAATCATATTGAGTTACCTTTGCACCCATCTTGAGCCTTGAATTGCCAATTAAGTTCAAACCTTAGGAATTGTGATCACAAGAAGTACTATAGACCCCATATCAAGAGCATGTCATATAATTTTGAGGCTCAGGAACACAAGTCGTAATGGGAGGAGTAGTATGAGCGTGGAAAGAATAAGATTCGCTGAACCCGAGACGGGGGGCATTCTGTGAAAGTTATTTATATTAGCACCGGCATTTGTAAAAAGAAAAGATACGCGGCATCAGCATTTCACACTAAACACCGGTGACATCACGTAGAATGGACCAAATTAGGGTTTTTTCTTCCCAATCTGGCCCCCTCTTCGATGAGATCCCGCTCCCCCAACTCCTATATAAGATCAAACCTAACCCACTTTTCCCTCTTACACGAGCAAACCCGAGATTAAGCATCCCCGCCAAGATTTTTTCCATCTTTCTCGGTCCCATCCTCCTCAATTGCCGACGTATGGTGTGCGCCACCTTCGAGAGCATATTTTTTTGTGGTACTTCATTATGTCCACATGGATTTGTTCGGGGTGGCTCGCTGCAGGGTCTTGTGTTCTTGGTGGATTGTATATCTCGCGATGGTATGTGTGGAGGAAGATGCCGGATCGAACCGATCGGATAAGCCCGATACCGTGGGTGGAGATGGTTGTCGATGTCTCGTGTTTAGCCATGTTTCATATGAGCCCGCTATTCTCGCCATATCCATGGCAAGATCGAAAATTGAAAGGTCAAGGCCCAGCTCTTCATGGAGCGAGCCGTGAAAAAACAGAAATCCGATACCTCGCAGACCTTAAAGAAAGGAAAGGGAAAAGGAAAAGATTCCTCATCTGAGAGCGAGGAGGCATCAGAGAGCGAAGATGAAGAGATTGAAGCCATGTTTGCCAAGTCTTCAGAATCCGAGCGGGAAAAATGGGGCCAATCAATTACAAAGTGGGGTTTTCATTGTGAGCGGGGTGTGAAAGTTGACACTGCTTCGTTTCACCATCCAATCGGGCCGTTATTATGGGACTTCTTTCCGCCCGATCCGCTACACGGATCCCGAGTCCGGGGATGCCTTGTTATCACCAATCACTAAAAATCATATCTTCGCGGAAGCGATTTTCAAAATTAGCAAGCCCATAAACATTTACACTTAACAAAATACTTTACAATGAAGGCATTCAAGCCTTTCAAAAATGATTTACAAAAATATGTTTAGAGTTCAAATTGTTTTCTACATACAAAATATCAATATCCAAAAGAAAAACATGAAATGAATGCACATGTCTGGAGGCTACTCATGAAATTTCCTTCTTACGACCACGCCCGATCTGGGTCCGGGTCGATCACTCATCTATCACCCGCACTGCCGCATTAAACAATACGCTGCATTCGCTGCTTAGTGGTTCTATACAAATCCATTCTTCGCTCGGCAATGAAACACCACATACTGAATAATTCAAAAATTCAAACTTTTATGATGCATCATAACATAAATACAATACATATATATGTGTTATATATAATTAGTTATAGTTCAATGATTATCCCACAAATACACTTCATATTCAATATTCTCACAATCTCAAATCAATTCAAATATGCTCTCACAAATTCAATTCCGCCGCTAATCAATTCCGCTATGCCCTTAACTAATAATCCTATGTCTTCTATATACGTGGATATCGAAGTCACCGCAGATAGTCCCCAGCTGTGCCTAAGATAAAACTGTTTTATAACACGCACGGCCCGTCGGGCTATCGACCGGTTATAAAAATCAAACAGCAACACTCGATACTGGCCCATTGGCCGGGCCGACGAGTGACACATCAATACAATCGTCAAGAAAGATCGGCCATCACCCTATCGTAGATACCAATCATCCTGTCACTAACCAACCACACTTATTACATGCCTAAATCTTTTGTATAGCAAAGTACAGTACAATATATATACTTTTGTATAAATAGTTCACTTTCAATAGTCATGCAATTCTTCTCATATGCAAACATTTTACAATCAATTCCTTCAAATCATTTTAAAACAATTCAACAAGCTTTCTTATGCGCGCATTTGAACAAGCCTTTCAAATAATATTGAAACGAGAATAGGAAATATAGAACAAACATGCAAAAACTTGAAACGAGGAATAGTCGGTAGAACGTTCAAAAGCTTGCACTTTGATTCCACTCCTGGAATCTCAATCCCGCCTTTGATTTTCCTCCTCGTCAGCCTCTATTCCAAAACCATTAAAGAACAATATTATTCATGCGCAAGCAAGGTTTTGGTTAGGATTTATTTTTTAAAGAGTTTAATTGGAGTTCCAATTTCAAGAATATATATATATATATAGATGGATTCTTGACTCAATGGGCTTTCCATAGAGTCCAAGAACTCCCTAAACGGAGTTCGAACGAAGAAGTTATGACCTTCCGAAGTTGGAGGTCACACGTAGTCACACCCTACCGAAATAATTAACTCGGGTTGAGCTGAAATGATCAGAAAAGGACCATAACTTGGTCTACAGAGGTCCAAATTGAGAAATTAAAACTCCTAACATCATCTTGACTCAATGAGCTTTCCATAAAGTCTAAGAACACCCAAAACGGAGTTCGGACGAAGGAGTTATGACCTTCCGAAGTTGGAGGTCACACGTAGTCACACCTAGCCGAGCCGACTCCGAATCCAAGGTGTCCTGACCTTCTGGCTCACACCTGTCTGAGCCACTCATTGTCCTCCACAGGAATATTAATGATTCTTGACCAATGGGATTTCAGAGTCCAAGAATACCCTAAACTGAGTCTGATGAAGAAGTTATGACCTTCCTGGTCGAGGTCACACGTAGTCAAACTCGGGGCCGAGCTGACTGACCGGGTCGAGCTGACTCGACTCGCCGAAAGGACCTGGACTTCAAACAAAGCTGCACCGCTGAGGTGGTCATTAGCCGAGATGGTCACCGCCAAGGTGCACTGGCCGAGGTGCACTGGCCGAGGTGCACTGGACGAGGTGCACTGGCCGAGCTGCACTATCTAAGGTAAAAGGGCCATAACTTAGGCTACAGAGGTCCGAATTGAGAAATTCAAAAACCTAACATCAAGTTCATTGATGTGGATACAATTTACCAGAAGGAATCACTACCAAAGTCCCTTTATTTATTACCCAAAAATAAGTTCTAAGGTCCGGATAATGTGCACTACCACAATGTGGCAGCTTCCCATGGTTTAAAATACAACCAAACATTCCCCTTAGGGCAAGATAACCACCACACAACCCTTAGGGTAGAAAATAACCAAAGTAGGAGAAGACCTACCTCTTGGAGTTTGTCGAAACTCCCCGATCCCGCTTCTACTGCGTACTTTTGTCACGAGGAAGGACTTTCCTCTTGCTTAGCTTCTGGAATCGTCTATCTGACGCCAGAAATCTAGAGAGATGTGAGAGCTTCACTCCCAAAATCTCCTTTCTCTGTTTTCCTTTCTTCCGATCACCCTTAATCGTACTTTTAAAAAAAGGAGGAAATCCTCCTTCTTTCCTACATGCCACATGCCCTTTCCTTGATTTTTTTCTTTTTCTTTATTTCTTTTATATTTAGTCCCTTTATTTCTATTATTCCTCAATAAAGTCTCCCCAAGATTTTCCCCTTGCTCATTTATTTCTCCTAATTTCACTTACATATAAACTTATTTACAATTGACCCTTAGGTCCCCATTTTACAATTTCTATATATATATTTTTCTTTTTCACTTAGGTTTATTTTCAGATTCAATAAATTTCTCATTTTAGCTTTTAATCATTTAATCAATATCCATATAACAATTCCCAGAAAAATACTCAAGTTGACTCAATTATACCCGGAATATATAATAATTTTGTTTATAAAAATTCTAGGGTATTTTTGGGGCGTTACAGTTATTTAGGAGCAAAATTTGCACTTTGTTTATGCTGAGGTACAAGGGTATTTACCGACCTTGGTCCGGGAATTTTATTCCAATTTGAGAGAAAATCATAATGTAGATACCTTGTTAGAGACTACTATTATGGGGAAACAAATAAAGGCTCATTTCGACCGATACCTCACTGTTGCATTATGTCCGCCCCGCTACATGACCGACCTACCCTCGTACACATGCAGTTCGATGCTAGGTCGTTTGCTGAGGCCATGTGCACTAATCCGGTCACCATGGGGGTTTTATGCGCAAGGAGTTCGTTCCAGGAAGCTTAAAGCCCGAAAGACCATTATTAATGAACAAATTCACCATAGCTATGATCTTAATCGAAGGAAAAGAGAAGGTTGCTGGGCGAAGAAATCCTGGGGCTTTTGTGGGCGAGGTGATGACCGAAAATCATTGATTATGCTCGTAAGATGGTACATGACTTTCGCTGTCCCTAACTCGAAAATGTGCATATCCCATTCCCAACTCTAGTTACAAATCTGGTGAAGTTACGATAAGGATTATTAAAGAGAAACGACTCCTTCCTAAGTCAGCCCATCATGAACCAAATGTAAGCAAAGCCGAAATGCGCCTACAAGGCCTCAATCTTCAAATTCTCCTCGCGGCTACTTGCTTTTCACATCACCACGGATCGATGAGCATCTCCCTTGAAAAGGATGGAGCGAGAATCAAGGGTCGTCTAAGTGCATATTGGGAAAGCAGGGAACAACTAGACTAATGTGCTCTCCAGTTCGAGAGTCACATCTACCGAGGAGAACCTGCAGTGGGAGATGATCCTCCTCATGACTTGAAAGGGGATTCTGATGAGCTTGACGACTGTGTTGATGAGGACGCATTTTCTTCAACAGATGATGGGGAGGATGTAGAGTAGTAGCATGGTGGGTTAGAATAGGGTGGTGTTGGCAATTGGGTAGAGACCTCAGCCACGTCATGCCAACACCCATTTTGTTCATATGTCCTATTTGTGTAGCCTGGTGGTCGTTACAAGCCCGAAAGACCTTTTTGATTTTAGTTATGTTATTGCTCCTTGACTTTTATGCATATTAGTTGCTTGGTGATGTTAAACTGTTTGCCTTGATAATATAGTTCATTTCAGTTTGGTGATTCTCTTTTGTAGCCCAGATTTTTTCCCCCAATTCTACGGTCCCTATATGAATACCTCGATTTTGTAATAGTTTGTTATTATGTCCATTACCTGAGACCATGGTTTCATTTGAGTTCTACTGGCAGATACTCACAAAGTTAAAGCACTATGCCTAATTTTGCCACATGGGAAACTTACTGTTCGACCGTGTCTAGTATATTTTGTTGAAACTCATAATCAAAGTAGGGTTACTTAGTTCAAATCTCGCTGTGTGACTAGCAAGATGTAGGTCAGATGTGTTGAATACATAAAAGGGAAACATTTATATCAGATTTTAATACCCTCACTATATTTTGCTCTTACTTTGTGTAAGAATAGGTGCCTTTGATCATTCCTTCTTTCGTGTTTTTGTGTTTCGCAGAGGTTTTTCTCGATTTACGGCACACTTTTTCAGAGGGTTCAGGTCCGTGAGAACAGATGTAGATCATCGCGGTTGATGGCAACCGCTGGCCGTGAAGTCCCTGGAAGTGCCACGAGAGGGGGAACATTTAGAGGTGCAAGGGTACTCGCACCACATACACGGTACCGGTACTCCATACAAGCACTATTGGTACCAGACAAGCAACCGGTACCCATTCCCAAAGAAGCATATCAATAAAGAGTTGCACCGGGGTACCACACTTTATCTGGTACCCCACTCAACATGTACTCTTTATGGATTTGAGCAGAATTCCAATCTTGGTGCAAGGGTACGCTCGACTTTCGACCACCACTTCGAGATCACTAAGGAGGAGAGTATTTAAGCCAAAGGAAGGTGGAGAGAAGCAGTTTTGGATTCTAGGGTTTTGTTTTAGACATTTAGAGTGCTTCTCTCATATTTTTTTCTGTCTATAGAGTAGAGAAAATACTTAACTTGTTCGTATTATGAGTTTTCCATTACGTGCACTCATCTGGCCGGTTCATATATAATTCGGCATTTTCTACTAAGATTTTGTGCTTTTGATTTTCCAATCTTGCAATTAAAGTTTTATTTCTCAAGTCTCCTTTATGAATAGTTTCTTATCAAATATGAATCGATTTCTAGTTTCAATGAAGTTCTAAACTCCCATGATGGGGTTCTAATGGTGGAAACTCACCTCCATCAAGGTAATAACCCTCAATTCCTCTTTTGTGCTTCAACGGGATTGTACGATGCTAAGCACTTGTAGAAAATCTTATAAAACCTTAGTTTGGCATCTTCTTGACAATGTGTGAACGAGAGACCCTCGGTACACGTTGTGCTTGATCACAAATGCAAGCTAAGAGTCTAAGCAAATCGTTTGAACAAGTGTTTGTCATCGCTCGATCGTTCTTCGTTTTAAAAGAGCTTTTAATGTAAAACCTTTCGTCAAGACCATTCATCAATGGCTCCTAGATGAGATTGCGGAATAAGAGGTGGGAATTACTTGATCGGGTAGGTGAGGAAACCTAAGAACCCTATCATTCACCTTTGCTTTAAAATAGTTAACTTAATCTATTACTCAATCAATCAATCACAACTTCTAGAATTTACTTAACCACATTCTTTTCGAGAATTCTAAGGATCACTCTAGAAACCACTCCTCAGAGATGTGATTAAGGCTCAAAGTTCTATTTTGAACCCTATTTTTAATAGGTTTTGAGCGCTTTTGTGTACTAATTGTTATAATTAACCCAATTGACCCGGGTCCCTATTGTACTGATCGTATTTCTGGCTATTTTTTGTAGTTTCAGAATTGGAAGCCAAATCGTCATGGTCACCCAATCATAACAAAGTCGGGTTGATTTCCATCAACTCCCATATGGTTTTGTATCAATTTCAAAGATCCGGAATGAAGAATATCAGCAAGAAGAAATGGAATAGTGTAGCGTGAATAGTAGCAACAGGAGCAATGGAATAGTAGCCAACAATGATGAATAAAGGCCGTAGGCTTAATTTTCTCATAATAAAAATTCCACCTCTTCAAACTAATCTCCGCTTTTTGGTTTTCTTTCTACCCCTCATTAGAATAGTTTTAGTTAGGTTAGTTTGGTAGTCTAATGGATTGTATACTATAAGCCATTGTAATACTATCATTAATCTAAGTGAGTTGTGATTTGACTAAGAAAATACTGGGCCCCTCAAGTTGCCTTCACTTATTCTTCTCCTCTTTCTCTCACTTCTAGGTAACCAACACTCCTTTGAGGATGACAACTAAAGGATGTTTGGCTATGTCTCAGATCCTTGAAGCAAAGAGGGTTAAGTAGGGCTTGGGCAAGGTTTGCATTTTGTTCCCTATTTTTCACAAAGAAGAGGTTTTGACATTTTGGTTCCCAAATTTGCAACCTAGGTTTAAAGCTTTTGATGTACTTTCTGCCTATACTTGGCTTTTAGGTTCAAAGGTATTCTTAACTTTAGATACACCGGGATATCCATTAGTTTCTATTTACGAGCCACTGGAGGTGTAGGTTAAGGGGTTATATTTTCATCATTATGCATCCTCATCATCAATACTGCATCTAGGTTCAAGGACGCTATTATTGATCCACTGAGATTCATTAGCTGCCCTTACGAATCATTGTAGGATGGTCAAGGTGATAGGATTTTCACCTGCTAGAACCATAAATGCTAAATAAATGCTTTCTATCAAAAGGAAAATTATTGTGGTTTAGTTTTAAAGAAATGAAGATCCGGTCAGAATCGACTATGTCATCCTCCCCAACGCGAGGAAATGAACCCGAGGACCTCTTTTGTAACCCTATCAACCCAACCTAGTCTAAACTTCATGATTTCTTTTTACACTTTATTTTATTTTATTTCATTTTATTTTTCTTTCACTTTACAACATCAACTCCACACACTTTTACACCAAATCCTAAAATCCAAAACAAATTCACCTATGTCGAGCTTCTCCATCAGAATCATTTGGTACAAAGAAAACCTCTTCCCGTGTTCGATCCTAGGAGCCGCTATACCGCAATAGTTACGCTTACCAAGCAAAGAGGGAGTAATTTAGGTTATAAATTTTGTTGATTCATAACACCTACTGTGGCACGAATCAAATGGTGTTGTTGCTAGGGATGGTGCCTAAGTGCATTTGACGAGATGTGGAACACTTGTGATCCTCATCACAAGTATTGGTGAATTTCTTTTATATTATTGTCAGTTTTTTTTAATTTATTTCACCGTAAAAGAAAAAGAAAAAATTTTTTCCCGCAGACTGCTTTTGGTGTCATTTGTTGCCCTATTTCTACTACAGATTGTATGTCCAAAGTGGGTTTGAATTGTGACCAAATGGGAAGAGGAGAACAACATAGTGAGTATTTAGTGGAGAGAAACCCTAGAGCATACAAGTCAATGAGGGACCATAGAACCTTCCATGGCGTAACTCAACAACCCCGGGGGAGAACCAAACCACGAGGTCCATGAGGACTATAGAGACCAATGGATGAGTACACCCTCCTGCCAATGTTCCCCAACTTATGCACCCTCCTGCTTCTCCATATTATGCCCCACTTCTCAAAGAAAGCAAGAATCCACCAACTCCTCATCCCCTCGTTGAACAAGCCATCCCCGACTGAGCAACCAGTGGATAACTTCATAGAGGAACAAAGGGCAGTGGATGTCCAGGCCAATAAGGAAATTGACACTGTGGAGAACTCTCTGGATAAAAAATTAGATGGGCTGCAAAGTGGAATTGATCATAATTTAATAACCCGCGCATTACTCAATTTCCTAAAGCTTGCCCAGCAAAATGTTCATCAAGAGGAAGAAAATCCAGAGGGGAGTGCCTGAGTGACACTATGGTGGAGGAGGAGTGTCTACAGCAGCTACAAGAAGGCTTAGTAGAAAATTTTGAATCCTCAGACATTGGTGCTGCTGTCTAGCTATGGGAGAAGAAGGAAGCAATCCCTATTGTCGACTACGAAGCAAAGTATGAACACCAAGAGAACACTTACCCCTGTCTCATCGACTCGCAATCTACATCGCCCATTAACCTGGCAGCACAATCCACACCCAAAACACCTACCACAAAGGCCACCCCATCTGCACTGCCTGTGCTGCACAACATTAGAAAATTAGTGGCCACTGTTAGAGCCTTTGCCACTACATCCAAGACTTTATAAATACAACATGTCGCATGGCACAACGGATGGTTCGAGGTCGTTCTACTCGCTGGGAGCACTGAACTCCTAAGATTCTTAAGCTCCAACAGTTCCAGCAGCCTCCAAAGGCTTATGAATTGGTTTGGGGAGAACAGTAGTCTCCCCCACTTTTTGTTTCTTGATTTACTTTATTTTATTTTATTTTATTATGATTTCTTTAATTTTCTTTTAAATTTTCTAATTTTTAGTTAATCTTATGTTCAGTTAATTTCAATTTTATGCAATTTTCAAGTTTTTTGTGCTTATTTTTGCAGGTTTTTTTGTTAATTTTTGGAGTAGTATGAAAATGTAGTATACCAAGAAGAAGTAAATTTCGCAACATCAAGCTGTGCTGCAAAAATGTGATTTTTGGTGCAATCAAGCTCGCTATTTCTGCCTTTATATGATATATATATATTTTAAAAAAAAATTTTCTCATATATATATATATATATATTTTAAAAAATGTTTTTTTAAATATTTTTTTAATTTTATTTATTTTTCAAAAAAAAATTCTGAGTGTGTAAATTTTGTAAATTAATTCTGTTTAGTCATAACTTTTTCATCCGAACCTCAATTTAGGTGTTTTTGGCAATATGGAAAGCTTAGAGAGGTAGAATCCTAAAATATAGCCAGAAAGAACACTTTTGAAATTATTATGAAGGTGTAATTTCGTGACTCTCCAACTGGTCACTTTTTCCTCTCATTTCTTCTCCTAACTTGTTTATTTGAAGCCCAAACGGAGTGAATAAGGTATCGATGGAAAGCTTGCAGTCTCCTATCCAAAAGAGCACATCTGACAGTGAGGTGAGCACTTCCTTCTCAACTTTCCAATCCGATCCCCTATCATGATGCTGAGAGACATTTGTCAGGAGAGTTAGCGAAGAAAGTGGCATTTATTTATGTTTTTGTTACTATTTTGAGCAAGCCCATTTTGTTATGTTCAGTGGCTCACTGGTTTTCCTTTTTGTGAAGCTGTTATACTATACAACTTAATTTTTCAAAAATTGCACCCACTTTTTGTGGTTTTGCCTAACCTGCAAGTTGGAAAATTGAACTTTGTCTAAATCCCGCTGATGTTAGATTGATGCTATGCCTAGTTGAGTGGATGACTAGTTGAATCCTTGCTGCTTTTAATCTTTTCTTCCACCTTTAGCTAACTAATAATAATGCACACACGCCTTCAACAATAGGCCGAAAACCGCCTACCTCCTAAACATTGTAAAACCTACCCTAGTTTCATTGACCACTTGTAATAGGTTAAGGACCCCCATGAATAGAAGGCCAATGTTTCTTCCAAAAGAAAAGAAAAGAAAAGGAAAAAGAAGAGAGAAAACTGGGAAGAAAATAGAGCACCGAAAGGAAAAAGAAAAGAAAAAGAAAAAGAAGAAAATCAAGGACGTCATTTTGAAACCCGAGCACGGGGTCCGAGGGGTATGGAGAAATCCTTAAAGTCCGGTGCCCTGCCAAATTGGTCGAGCCACCGACTTAGTGCTCGCTACACGGGGATGGGGTGGAGTCGAGCAAGTTGTAGGTGTGCCGAGTCTCAAATCATTCAAAGTCCTGGGTGAAACCCGAAGAGCAGTTACCAAAGATTCCATGACTGATGCCCTAGGCCTTAATTGGTTGGGGAGTCATCGGTAGATCCCCAAGCATATGGACTTTGGTGAGGCCGTATTCTCAGCATCAAGAATCTCACAACACAAAAGAGTTGTGAAATAAGAGTGGGTCCCGACCATTTAGGTTGGTTAGTGTCCTAAGTGTAGCAAAAGAGGCTCGTCAGGGGAGAGTGCAATGGACAGCTTTTATTGCTGAGAGTTGATCAACAAACACTTAGATTTGCAGTTCTCGGTTTAGTCATCGAGAAGGAAACTCTTTGATACCCATTTTGTATGGCATTCATTCTCTCGAGGTAGTTATTAGGCTGAAGTTTCTGTAATTTTCATTGAGGGTTAGGCATTACTTCTTCACAACCTTTTCGAATCAAGTAACCTTGTAAATATAATTTTTGTTATAGTTTTATATGTTTTTTTTTTATTATCTTCTTATATTGCTATGAACTAGCAATGTGTCGGGTTGGGGTGTGATTAGTGCCCAAAAGTGCTATTTGAACCCTATTTTTAATAGGTTTTGAGCGCTTTTTTTGTGTACTAATTGTTGTAATTAACCCAATTGACATGCTCGGGGTCCCTATTGTACTTCGATCGTATTCCGGTCGCTTTTTAGTTTTAGGAATCGAAGCCAAATCATCGTGGTCAACCAATCATAACAAAGTCGGGTTGATTTCCACTACCTTCATATGGTTTTCTATCAATTTCAAAGAAGCTTCCGAATGAAGAATATCAAAGCAAGAAGAAATGAATAGTGCAAATAAGAGACAGAGTGTAGGGAGCAATGGAACAATAAATAACAAAGGATGAACAATGCCGTATTAATTTTTCTCCCACAAATAAAATTCCATCTCTTCAAATCCGCCCCGTTTTGGTTTTCTCCTTTCTACCCTCATTGTAATAGTTTTAGTTAGGTTAGTTTGGTAGTTCACTTTGATCAGGCGCCATATAAGCCATTGTAATACAATCGCGGACCTAAGTGAGCTTTTATTTGACTAAGAAAATACCGGCTCCCTCGTTTTGGCCTTCACTTTCTCTCTTCTCTCTCCTCTTTCTCTCACTTTCTAGGCAACCAAACACTCCTTTGAGGATGACAACTCAAAGGATGTTTGGCTAAGGTCTCGTATCCTTGAAGAAGAGGGTTGCTAGGCTTGGGAAGTAAGGTTTGCATTTTGTTCCCCTGTTTTTCACGCAGCAGGTTTTGACATTTTGGTTCCTAAATTTGCAACTCTAGGTTTAAAGCTCTTTGATGTACTTTCTTTGGCCAATACTTGGCAAGTTTAGGTTCAGCAGATTCTCTTAACTTTGCATACACTCGATATCCATTAGTTGCCAAGCACGAGCCACCGGAGGTAGGTTAAGGGGTTATATTTCACCGTTGATGCATCTCATTGATCAATACTTGGTAATCTTTTAGGGTTCAAGGATGCTTATTATTAGATCCATTGAGATTCATTAGTTGCCCTTACTTAATCATTGTAGATGGGTCAAGGTGATAGATTTTCACTAGGAACCATAAATGCAACAAATGCTTTTCTATCAAAAGGAAAATTATTGGGTTTAGTTTTTAAAGTTAAATGAAGATCCTGTCAGAATTGACAATAGGTCATCCTCCCCAACGAGGAAATGACCCCAGGACCCTTTCAGAATCTCTATCAACCCAACCTGGCAGCCCAAAACTTCAAGGATTTCTTTTTATACTTTATTTTATTTTATTTCGTTTTATTTTCAATTTCCACAACATTAACTCCACACACTTTTTACACCAAATCCTAAAATCCAAAACAAATTCACCATTTTGAGCCTACTGTAAATCATTTCAGACAAAGAAAAAAACCCATCCATGTGTTCGATCCTAGAGCCGCTATATCATAAAGAGTTACTACCAAGTAAAGAGGAGTAATTTAGGTTATAAATTTTGTTGATTCATAACACCTATTGTGGCACGAATCAAGATGACTTGTGGACTTCCACAGTAGTATAATGCTTGACGACCTTAGTTCCTACGCTTAGGAATAAATTCAGCATACGAATTAGACAAAGCAATGACATTAGAACAGGACTCCAGCAGCGACAACAGAGCAGAGTCGCGACATTGTACGAAAATGTAGAATCCAGAGTCGCGACTCCCTTTTGAGAGTCGCGACATCATGATAGTAATGTCGCGACATCACAGTAGCAATGTTGTGACATTAGTCACAACATTAGTACCGACTAGTGGGCAAAAATTTTGGCTTTTTTGAGGTTCAGACATCACTTCGCTTTCATGGCATAATCATTGGGGCCTATAAATAGAAGCTCCTAGGGTAGAGTGCGACAGTTCTTCTGGGGAAAGGAACTTCAGAATTTCTCAAAAGCTGAAGAGTAGCTAAAGCTTTTTTGTATATATTTTTTATTTTTATTTTTATTTCGTTTTCGTTCTTTTTAGATTAGAGTAGTGGATCCGAAGCTGAAATTTCGTGCCGATCGTTGCAAATCAAGCTTCATATGTCTCGAACTTGAGGACCGATCTACTGAATTCATTTTATTCACTCTGATTACATTCTCAATGAATTTGCTTCATCAACTAGTCATTGTTAGTTATGATCCAGCTTATGGAAGGCTGTTTCTGGGAAGAAAATCGTGTTTTGGTTTTCATTTTGTAAAGTATTTGAAATGAATGTTGTGGAATCGAAGTTTGGATTGATTTAATTGATATCGTTCTAACAACTAACTGCTCTGGGCAAAGAAAGAAATTATACAATTAAAAGAGAGCGATTTTACGCTTCTAATTTCTCGGATCCATCTGAGTGACATAGAGATGGTTTACCTAAGAGTAAAGAGCAATAACTTAGGGGTATGCTAAGCTGATATGTTTAGAACCACTGAACTCTAAGTATCACTTGTTGAATCATTGGTGATGTTGTAACCTCTGACTTCAAGGTTCCCTTTTGGGTGACAACAGAAGTGTGTTCTCAAGGCATAAGAACGATTTGCTAATTTGTTCATTTAATACTTAGAGGTTTTGTTTGAGTTTGATAGAAAAACCTTGATCCTGTGTTAGCAATGATTTTAATCAAGGAGAGAGAGTATTCTAATTGAATTGCAGATTGAGATGTCAATTAA
This sequence comes from Tetrastigma voinierianum, assembly GCA_016808115.1. Lineage (NCBI taxonomy): Eukaryota > Viridiplantae > Streptophyta > Magnoliopsida > Vitales > Vitaceae > Tetrastigma > Tetrastigma voinierianum. The sequence goes on along the minus strand of JAEQBH010005028.1, from coordinate 78,366 downwards.
ATTGAAGGAGGTCTGCAGGTTATCCTATCTATAAAAGTGATCACCCTAAGAGATGGTTAGAAGCAATGGTTTAGAAAACAACCGTATCTTAGAAAGAGGATCAAATCCTAAAAGTAGTTGTTTAGACCCATTGACCAAGTTTAGGAATATGGTGTTCTAAAGAGTGAAATGTATAGTGTCGTGAGGTGTTCCAAGCATTATACTATCACTTAGACAAAATCTAGAATTCAAGCTTAGTAACTACGTTTGTTATTAAACCATAAAACTGATGATCGTAAATACCGCCCATTTCCAATGTTATTCAACTGTGAAACCCTAATCCATTTAGTTTTTATTTTTTATTCATTAAAGAAAAGTATACAAATTCTTTCATTCACTTAGGCTAGTTAAACCAATCTTCAAATTAGAGGTTCAAATAGTGATGATCTTTAAGAAGTAGGGTACTTGATCTTAGATTTTCTCATCAATCTCTATGGAAATGATGATTCTAATTTCATAATCCATTTTATTATTTAGTATGACCTATGTACTTGCAATGATTTAGGACCATAAATTTAAACACAATAGTTAGATAAACAATAGAAAAATATTTTTCTACATATTCGGGTCTCAATAAATTTCGGGCATTACCGTCGGGAATGAACTACCCTTGGTAGCTGTGTCACAAACATGGTTTCATAGTTGGTCTTCACAAGTTTTTGGCACCGTTGCCGATGATTGAAGTAGAGTTTAAAGATCAATATTCCAACCAAAAAGAAAACTGTTAATTTGGACATTTTTATCTTTTTATGAATTTTTTTAAGAAAAATACAACAATAGTTTTAAATGAAGTGGATTTAGTGCATGTCTTTATTTTGTGCTAATCATGTTATAATCAATGTCTATATAGTAAACTTACTTTGATGTTAGTGTGCTATAATTTCAGATGATTCTGATTCTCGTACACAAAGAGAGTGATCCTAATCAACAATATTTATATCCTGGGCTCTCCTACCGTCAAATAAGCTATCGCAAAGATAGCTAGTCTGTGGTCTAACTCAGATGGGTTCATCTTACAAATGACTCGTATCATGATTCAAAATGGTGAGGCTTTCATTTGGATTCTGATTTGCATTAAAAGTGTGATCGTGGTGTCACTAAACTAAGTGAAGCACTTTAAATGAGATGTAAGAAAAGAAACACTTTTAGTTTGGGTCATTAGTTTGATATGATGGGTTAGAGGTCCCTGGTTATTTCTCGCATTAGGCAAATGACATAGTCATTTTCAAACCTGATCTTGTTTAACTTTAAAACCAACCCTTAAGAATCTTCCTATTTGAACTTAAAAGCATTTAATGAGCATTCAATGTTTAAGCAATGAAAATACAACATTTAACCTACTTTCGCAAGGCTCGTGAATGACATCTAATGAATGTCAAGGTATCTACCATTAAGAATACACCGAACCCCAAAGCATGCTAAGTATTGACTAAAGAAAATACATTAACAGCATTTAAACCTAGCTCGAAAGTTCAACACAAAAATGCGCACTGCTTCATGAAAACGAGGAACACCGCAAACCAACATCAACCAACCTAGCAACCTCATCTTAAGGTTTTGAGGCTTATCAAACATCCTTTGAGTTGTCATCCTCAAAGGGTGTGTTTGGCAGCCTAGAAAATGAGAGAAAGAGGAAAGAGAAAAGAGAAAATGGGAACCAAAAACGGGGGTTGAGCAAAAGCTACGTGAAATGAATAGTTAGGTTACAAATGTTCATAACATGGCTTATATAGCCTCCCAAACATGTGAAAATACCAAACTAACCTAAATAATGTGATTACATTGAGGGCAAAAGAGCATCTAACAAAACGGAGTCGTTTCGATCACAAAACAAGGAGCAAGATTTTCAAGAGGTACGTTGAATTTCAAGTATGATAGCGGTGGGCCATATCATAGTTTAAAATACAAAGCAAGGGAAATTGAAATTTTCGTTATGCATGTATTCGCTATGATCATGAAATTTTCGCTATGATTGTGAAATCTTCGCTATCATTGCGAAATTCCGCTTATGCCATAACGAAACCGCCTCTGCACCATCCTTCATCCTCCAAATTCGCACTTTCCTCTTCCGGGCCTTGATATATCTTCATCCAGGCTTGATGAAATCACCGAGAATTCATATGAACTCAGCATAAATCAGCATAATTGCAATGTCAAGCTTGATATGATGGAGGAGGTTTACGAAACCTGCAAAACTACCAAAAACAACCTCGAAACAAAATCAATAATACTAATGGACCTGCACATGTCAATCGGCTTAATTAATATGATTAGTATGCAAAAAGCACTCAAAACCTATCATAAATAGGACTCAAAATAGCACTTTTTGGGTACTAATCAATTCTTACATGCATAGAAGAATTGGAGCTGATTTATTTCCACTGGACATTAAGTTAGAGAAGACAATCATAATGTACTAGTTGTTGTAGCTGATAGACCTCAATCGAGATAGAGGACAATGGAAGACTTCTAGAGACTAATTATCGGAGAGGAATATTATGCAGTAAGGCAGCTAGCTATAGAGGCCAACAACTTTGAATTGAAGCTTGCCCTCATTACTATGGTGCAACAAAGTGAAAATCCAAATGAACACCTAGGCAGATTCTTGAGAATGACCAACACAGTGAAGTTGAATGGAGTCAATCAAGATGTGATCAAACTTCAACTATTTCCTTTTAGCTTAAGGGATACAACAACAAGTTGGTTTGAGTCCCTACCCTATGAATCGGTAGACAATTGGGAAGAGCTTATGGAAGTTTATCTAAGAAGATTTTTCCCTCATGCTCTAACTTTTGAGAGAAGAGAAGAGATAATTTCTTTTAAACAGAAGGAGAATGAATCTTTGTTCACTGCGTAGGAAAGATTCAAATAGCTGTTGAGGAGATGTCTCATGCATGGGATTGAGAAGATGACTAAGATGGACATCTTCTACCATGCTATGAATTACACTTCTAAAGGAACTATGGATGCAACCTTTGAAGGTGCATTCAGGAGGAAAAGTGCTGAGGAAGCAACTCAGTCGATAGAGGAACTAGAAAAGAGCAACTACAGAGCTCCATCTAAAGCTTTATAGAGAAGTAGCAGGCTGAGAGGTGGAGTAATTGAGCTAAACAAGATGCCAGTAATTAAAGCTAAGCTAGATACAATTATGAACAGGATGAACAACTAGGAAAGAAGAGGTCATTCTTATAATGAAGTAGGAGTGGTGGAAGGTGCTGGGTAGAAATGTGCTACTAATGAGGGACTTGCTCGTGAAGGTCCCTACCAAGTTGAGGAAGATCAGTTTGTTAATGAGAATAGAAGCTACAACTTCAAGCCAAATAACAACCTTCCAACCCACTATACCCCAGCCTTGAGGAACCATGAGAACTTTTCTGAGGTGGAGGCAGCAGGTCCAAGACCAGTTTAGAATTTCTAGCATAATTATGCTCCACCAAGGTTCCAAGGACAACAACAGTAGGGTATTCAGAGAGCAAAAAATCAAGGACAAAGGAGATCTCAGTTCTTTGAAGATCAGATGTTGAACTTTTTGTCTAAGAATAAGAGGATCTTGAACCCACATGAGTATAAATTTGGTGAGATGGTAGTGTTCCAAGCAAACACAACTGTGTTTCAGGCCAATAAAAATGATTATTTGAAGATTCTGTAGACTCATAGGCAACCGGCCTGGCATGTAGAATCAATCTAGGACTTTTCCAGTGACACACCAACAGTAACTTCTAAAGATCAGATGATCAAGTATTTAAGGAGTGGAAAAGAGTTGCAAGTAAGAGAAGAAGCAGAGAAGAAGAAGAACGCGGTTGAAACTGAGAAAGTAGATCATAATTCAGTGGGCTGTGAGAAAACCAAAATGGAACAGGGCTATCAGATAAAAATGAGCAGATGAAAGAGCAAAATGAAGTGGATAAAGAGGAGAAAGTGCAAAAAGAGGAAATAAGAGTCTATTAGCCTCTAGTCCCATTCCCTCAAAGATTGTAGTGGTCTAAGCTGGACAGTCAGTATGCAAGGTTCCTGAATATATTCAAGAAGCTGGAGATGAACATCCTTTTTGTTGAGGCATTATCTCAAATGCCATACTATGCAAAGTTTATGAAGGATATTATTAGCAAAAAGAGGAAGTTGGATGAAGGAGGAGTGGTAAGCTTGTCAGCAAACTACAATGCTATCATCAGAAGAACATGCCTAAGAAAATGCAAGATCCAGGGAGCTTCACAATACCATGCACCATTGGGAACTTTGAGTTTGGTAAAGTTTATGCATTCGTGTAAGCATCAACCGATACCACAAAATGTGAAAGGTTGAGTTCGGGGAGTTAACCCTACTACAATGTCCTTACGCATGGCATACAAATCCGCTACAAACCAAGGCATCCCGAAGATGTGTTAGCCGTCAAGGTGAGCTGGCTTCCATTTTCATGTTGTAATCGAGCATGCAGATGACGCGCATCCCATTGTTGCTCGGGCAGATCATTCCTAGCTGCTGTGAGCAAACATTGATGAAGAAAGGAGAGCTTATCGATTAGCCCAAAAAAGTGCTATTTGAGTCCTGATTTAAGATAGGTTTTATGCTTTTGCGTACTAATCATATTAATTAAGCCGATTGACATGTGCAGGTCCATTAGTACTATTGATTTTGTTTCGAGGTTGTTTTTGATATTTTTGCAGGTTTTATGAGCCTCCACCATCATTTCAAGATTGGCTTCATAATGGTGCTGATTTATGCTAAGTTCAGAGTGAATTTCTACGATTTCATCAAGCCTCGATGAAGAAATGTCGAAATGGAGGAATAAATGTCGATCGTGTAGAAGCAAAAGATAGGAACAAAGTTGATTTTCGCCACGCAAGATAGCTTAAATTTGCATTCTAGCGAAATTTTGTTATAAACATACTTTCGGCTATGATAGCTTAAATTTCTCTATCATAGCTTAAAATTGGCTATCATAAATTCGCTATCATATTTAAAATTGCCATCATAGCGAAGACAGGCATAGCGAAATTCAAATTTTCGCTATGTTAAATTCGCTATGATACGAAATTACATGATAGCGAAATTCACTATGCATAGCGAAATTCTAACCCCTATTTTTGTGATCCAAACGACCCCGTTTTGTGTAATTCCCATTTCGCCCTCAATGTAATCATCTTATTTTGGTATTTTTGGTATTTCACATTCAGAAGGGCTATATAAGCCACTCTGCATGGACAAATTGTAACCCTAACTTTCAATCAACTTTCCATCCACGCAGCTCTTTTCACTTTGGTTCCGCTTTTCTTCTTCTCTCTCCTCTTTCTTCATTTTCCTAAGCACCAAACACACCCTTTGAGGATGACAACTCAAAGGATGTTTGGCTGTCTCAAACCTTGGAAGAGGAGGGCTGCTAGGGTTGGTTAATGGTGGCTCACAGTGTTCCTCTCGCTTTAAATGGAGCAGCACGCATTTTGTGTTTCAAACTTTCCAAACTAGGGTTTAATGCTATTTAATGTATTTTCTTTGGTCAATACTTGACATGCTTTAGGGTTCAGTGTATTCTTAATGGTAGATACACTGAAATTCATTATATGTCATTTACGAGCCACTAAAATTAGGTTAAATGCTATATTTTCAACTGATGAAACATTAAATGCTCAGTAAATGCTTTGGTTCAAATAGGAATGTTTTTAAGGGTTGGTTTTTAAAGCAACAAAGATCCTGGCTTGGAAATGACTATATGTCATTTGCCCTAATGCGAGAAATAACCCGAGGACACCGTTATAACCTCGCATACCAATCTAGTGACCCAAGCCTTCACGGTCTCCTCACATCTTGTTTTAAATCGCTACCGCTAACCTAGTGACAACAACACCACACTTTTAATGAAAACTAAAATCCAAATGGAAGCTCTACCCATTTTGAACCATGATACAAATCATTTGTAAGATGAAACCCATCCCCGTGTTCGACCCTGGGAGCCGCTTATACTACAGCTCGATCATATGAGGAGGAAATTTAGGATACAAATATTGTCGATTCCAGATCGACCTCACCGTGGCACGACCCAAATGGCTGCTGTCGTCGGGGATGGTGCCAAACTACAGATGATGAGTTGATATGTACTTGTAATCTTCATTACAAGTAAGCAGGATCTTTTTAACCCTTTTCAATTTCATTGTTCGGAATATCAAGTTTTTTTACTCAAGAAGCCACGAAAGCGCTTTTATCATTACAAATATTTTATTATTTCGCTAACACTCCATCTTTTTTGGCAAGCTTTGTGCTGTTCCTTGCTTGGTCTTTGTGTCACAGTGTTTATGCATCACTGGATAGAGGATATCAGGTAACAGAAAGAGTTATCGCACCAATCGAAAGCAAAGTTGTGAAGTCAAGCAGTACAAAGGAGCAAACGGATCTCTACTGAGGAACAAAGAAAGTCAAGAACAAATGCCTAATTAATCCAACAAAGATACGTAGATCAATGAGGGATCACATACACTCTCCTAGAGTTAGTGCTCCTTCTCGCATCAGATAACACCCCGCCGAGGATGTGGCAAGAAGACCCTATCCGTGCCCCTACTTCCCAACTTTCTTCATGGTATGGAAAATGAAAATCCATACACACACATCTCGAATTTCCTGGGAGGAAGTATGCATAACTTTTAAGGAGTGGTATAACCGATATGGATTTGTCGGTTGAAGGCATTCCCATTAACCTCAAGGACAAAGCCAAAATATGGCCTAATCTACTAAGGCCGAGAACAATTAGAAATCACGATCTTCAAGCTGGAATTTTGAAGAAATTTTTAGCACAACCAAGACAAACAATTAAGAGGCAATCTACACTTACCGCCTATGACAATGAGAAGTTTTATCAGTGTTGGGAGGTTCATGGAGACCATCAAGGCATGTCCACACCATGGTTTTGATACATGGATGCTAGTGAATCATTTCTATGATGGTATGTCTCCGCACCATAGCTAAATCTGAAACCATGTGTGGGGGTGACTTTCTGAGCAAAAACCCAGACGAAGCCATGGACTTTTTAAACTATGTGGCTGAAACCTCCAAGGCATGGGATGAACCGAATCCAAGGGAAGCAGAGAGAATGAGGCCTTCGACCCACCAAAGGGGAGGCATTTATGCACTTTTCAAAGACACGGAGATGAAAGCAAAACTGACCACTTTGACCCGAAGGTTGGAGGAGCTTGAAATGAGAACGCGATGAAGTGCAAGCGTTGAATGAGTTGCCTGCATCTCAACTAGCTTGTTTTAATTGTCGGCCAAATAGCTACCTCAAAGTTAATCGGTCCATTAGTTCCTTCAAGAAGGGAATTCAATGCAAGTATACATGCCCATGTTCGGGTCAAAATAAGCCACCCACAAATGCTCCTTATGAACATATAACCCCAATTGGAGAATCATCCCAACCTTCATGGAAGCCAAACCCACTGCATATGCCTCCCTGTGAGCAATAACAGCAATTTGGCTCCACCAAAGACAACAAGAAGAACATCCTCCACCTTCTTCTCCCCGCTGAGCAAGCCATCTCACTCGAGCAAGGTGGTGGGAAATTTTGTGGAGGAGCAGAAAGCCATCAATGTCCAAACTAATCAGAAAATTGAGGTAGTCGAAAGCTCACTCAACAAAAAGTTAGACAGTATGCATTTTGAGTTGCAAAGTTCCATTACTGTGCTTGTCTAACCTCGCAACAGTATTCGAAAAAGGGAAATTTCCTTCCCGCACACAAGAAACTCCTAAGGAGTGCATGAACAGTTCAGCCAGTGATCCAAATGCAAGAATTGATGAAGTCAAGGCAGTAGTGACTTTGAGAAGTGGTAAAGAACTGAGACCAGCAGTTCCATCACCAACCAAGACAGCTCCCACGCAGTTAATCCGCCGAGAAGAATCAAGAAAAAGGGCAGGTGAAGCCTAGTGTACCCCTCATTTCCTACAGCACTCAAAAAGAAAATTCAGTCAACCAAACTGAAATTTTAGAGTGTATTACTATGAAAGTTAACATTCCTCTCCTGATACGATCAAACAAGTCCTCACATATGCAAAATTTTTATGACTTATGTACTCAGAAGAGGCTTTCCAATGTGAATAAAAAGGCCTTTCACTGAGCAAGTGAGTAAGCATTAACAGTGCAAGACTCATGAAATATAAGGACCTCGAGATGTCCCACAATCTCGGCTAATATCGAGGCATTAGTGTAGAAAAAGCACTATTAGACTCGAGCTAGTGAACCCATCGCCATATTCCATGTACAAGCAAATTGGTTTGGGAGAACTGCTCACTTCCATCATTAATCGTCTCTAAATTTCGATAGGTTCATTAAAATACCAAGGGGGCCATTGAGGATGTTTTAATACAAGTGACATTCTACTATCCAAAGGGATTTTGTCAGACTTGACACAGCAGAGCTTCAAGCAAGTGCTGGGAGCCAATCATGTACCCATCATATTGGGAAGGCCATTCTTGGCTACTTCGAATGCCATAATAAACTGCCGGAATGGGGTTATGCAACTCACGTTTGAGAATATGACTTTAGAACTCAATATCTTCCATTTGAGTAAAAGGCATATGCACCTAGTGGAGGACGACTGTGAAGAAGTCTGCATAATAGATACAATTCTTGAAGAATAGGCTAACGAGCAGCAAGTGCAAGATGTGTTAACCCCGGAGTTATTTGAGTTCCTTGTAGAGCAACAAGAACCTCAATGCATGAGCTTAGTGCAGGGGTGCTGGAGAAAGAAAATAGAAATTTACCTCATGGATCGTGAAGAACCAAAGGAACCTCACCGCTAGAGCTCAAACCCTACCAAAGGGAATTAAAATATGCATTCCTGGAAGAAAACAGGCAATGTCCAATTGTAATATCATCACTGCTGACCACTTCACAAGAGCACAACCCGCCGCACTAAAAGGAACAAGCAAGCTTGGGGTGGAAAATTTCGATTTAAAAAGGCATAAACTCAAATAACTGGAGACTCACCACATTTATTTAGAAGAAGAATCTAAAGCTGTTAGGCAGCCACAGAGGAGGTTGAATCACTTGCAGGAGGTAGTTCGCATTGAAGTCCTAAAATCACAAGCAGCTCAAGATCATTTACCCCATATCTCGATAGCACTTTGCAAGCCTCCAACCCAAAAAGTCTAAGAAGTCGAGTGACCACTGTAAAATGAAAAGGCGAGGAATTATCTACTCGACTTACCACCGTTGAGGGTATGTATAGATTACAAGGAGGCCCAATGGCGCAACAAGAAAGGATCACTTCCCACCGCTTCATTGATCAGCTTTCGAGAGAGTTTCGACACCCATTCTATTGATTGATATATTCAGTGGTACTTTCAGATAGAGATTGCACTAGAAGATCAAGAAAAGACCACCTTTACTTGTCCATTTGGCACTTATGCTTATAGGAGGATGCCTGTCTTTCGCAACGCCGCCACCTTCGCAGATGTACGCTTAGTGATGTTTCTTAATATATGGTGGAGCGCATAATGGAAGTACACATGGATGACATCACTCAGATATGGAGGTGATTTTGAAGAATGTCTGACTAATCTTGACGCTATCCTGTAGAGGTGCATTGAAAAGTCCGTGCTTAACTGATAAATGCCATTTTATGGTGAACTACTGAATCAGACGGGCATGTTATTTCCAAAGCAGGGAATAGAAGCCGACAAGGCAAAAATCGAACTTATTTCCAAACTCCATTGCCTCCAAATAAAATGTAAAAACAAAGTAGGCAATTCCTTGGCTATGCAAGCTTACGTAAGATTCATCAAGGACTTTCGAAGATTGCTAAGCCCCTTTATAAGCCGCTTAGAGAAAGATGCCAAATTTGTTCGGGGAAAAGAATGTCAGAGAGCTTTGAAGAGTCAAGTCCCGCCCACCACGCACTAATAGTACGAGCACCCAATTGGCGCTTGCCTTGAGGTGATGTGATGCAAGTGGATTCGTTATTAGAGCAGTTTGGCTAAAGAGAAATGGAAACCTCATATAGTCTATTATGCAAGCAAAACCTTGAATGAAGTACACAAAGGAACTATACTACTACAGAGAAAGAATTGCCGGGCGCTGGTCTACGCCTTAGACAAATTTCTTCGAAAGCATACTGTCACCTGATATAGCCACTTTACAGATCATTCCACTTTGAAATATCTCCTGACCAAGCAAAATGCTAAGGCTCATCCGATGGGTTCTTCTGCTTCAAGAATTTAACTTGAAAATTAAGGACAAAAAGGGGGTAGAGAATGTGGTGGCAGACCATCTTTCAAGATTAACAATAGCCCATGACACTATAAATACCATCAATGATGAATTTCTCGAAGAATCTTTAATACCGGTGTTCGTATGCTCACATTGCCACTTCGCAACAGAGAAATCCTATCCATCGAAAGAACAGATGTGAAGTATTTCTCGCTTAAGATCCATTCCTATTATCGGGAAGAGCTCCTTCTCGCTTAAATATCGCGCGTATCGTATAATCGTGAAGTGTGTGCCCCAAGAAGAACAATAGAAATTTAAGCCACTACCACGAGTGCCCGTGGTGGTCACTTATTTCCTTAAGACTAAGAATGAAGGTGTCATAATCTAGTTTCTATCGCCTTCCTCGTTTTAAAGAAGCACACCAAATGTGTCGAATATGTGATAGATGCCAGTTGCCTGGAAATTGTCTCATTGCCATATGATGCCTCGAACCCAATTTTAGTGGTCGAGCGCTTATTACGTTTGGGGCATTGATTTATGGGACCTTTCCCACGCCTTACGGTCATACATACATATCGCTGAGTAGACTATGTAAGTCCAAACGGTCGAGGCAATCCTCCGCAAAACTAACGACTGCTGTGGTGGTGCTCAAATTCTTGAAAGCAAAACATCTTTTCTAGGTTCGGGGTACCAAAAGCCATTATTAAGGATGGGGGTTCACATTAACAAACCTTTCGAAAAACCTCATGGCTAAATATCAATACAGGTGAAACACGGTGGCTACCCCTACTCACATCCTCAAACAATGGTCAGGTTAACTCGCAACAAAGGGAGATTAAGACCATTCAATGAAGGTGGTGAACATTAGCCAGAAAAGATCGTCAATCAAATTGCTTGATTCACTCGCCTACAGATACCTACAAAACAATTTCGAATGTCCCTTATCTACCGGGTCTATGGTAAGGCATGTCATCTTCTAGTGGAAATCGAGTATAAAGTATGGTGGGCAATCAAGAAGCTGAACATGGACTTAAGCAGGGCCGGGCTCAAAAGATTCCTTGATCTCAACGAGTTAGAGGAAATACGAAATGATGCCTACTTGAACTCAAAGATTGCAAAGGAAAGATCGAAAAAATGGCATGATCAAATGATAACTTGCAAGAATTTCACAGCGGGGACCAAGTCCTCCCGTATGATTCCAACCCATCTACCGAGCAAGCCTGCTGGGCGGCGGATCGCCCATTCATTGTTCAAATAGTTACACCCCAATGGTTCAAGACCTACTCAATCCAAATGATAAGGTGATCAAAGTTAATGGACAGAGTGGGAGAATTTAGTGCCGCGCAAACAGACTACAATGTGGAGGAAATTTCTTCTCCGGACTCCCCTCCTCGAGGCCCACAAACACATTTAAGGGTGGCTTCTCGCACGTCTCGTGGCCACTAATTTAATTGCTATTTTGTTTAAGTTTTTGTTTGGGAGTGGCATGTTTTGCTTTGTGTCATAAACAGTAACATCAAATCCACTTCACAAATAAAGACCTCACCGCCCAAATGGGACGATCCTTCTTCTACCAATTAATGATCGAGGAGTGCCATTCCATCCTCTAATCTTTTCATTCCCATGTCGATAGCCTATGTTGAAAGTAATGTTCATACTCTTGATTTTGTTTTGACTGGTCTCCTCGTGACACCGCAAACCCAAATCTGTTTGTTAAAATGGAGGCTTGCTGTATGCTTCTATTTGCAAACCATTTTTTTGTGCCTATGTTTTTATGTTTCCGCTTTTGCCTTGAGTTGAAAAATTGAAGCACTGTATGCCACCATAATGCTAGAACAAGCCTACGCATGATTAAGTTTTTGGTCGATCAAGTTCCAAACAAACATTCAAACTCAGACATCCGGCTCTTTAGCTAATCACACACAAAGGTACATCGCTTATCAATAGGTTGAGAAGCTATATACCTCCTTTTACTTTGCAAAACCGACCTTAGATTAATTGACGACCCATAATAGGTTTTTGTTACCCACAAAAGAAGACCAATGAAGTCTCCCCAATGAAAAGAAAAAGAAAAAAAAAAGAAAGAAGAAAAAGAGAATGGAAAGCCGTGACACTTTGCCTTGAAACCCGAACACGGTCCGAGGGGTATATGGCGAAAGCCTTGAAAGCCCGGTGCCCTAAACCTTCACTGGTTGGGAGTCACCGACTTAGTGTTCGCTACACGGGTGGATGGGTAGAGTTTAGCTAGCCATGTGTGCTCCGATTCCTCGAAATCATTCAAGTCCTGGGCGGTTCGAAGAGTTATGGGTCGCTACACTGATGCCCTAAACCTTAATTGGTTGGGAGTCATCGGTGGACCTTCGCACGGACTTTGGTGAAGTCGAGATTTTAGCATTGCACCCTACAATACAATCGGGCATGAAATATGTGTAATCGAATCTATTTAGCCGGGTCATCACACATCTGCAAGCATTTGGTTTGGGGAGGAAATAGCTTCAGAATTTATCGGGTTCAAACCGATACCTAAAAAACACTTAGATTCTGATGAAAGTTCAGGTTGACTCATTTTAGAATTGATCGCATCGAAACTTGTTCCTATGGATTTTGTTCTCTCATGATGGTTTTCAGATTGCAGTCTAAATTGTTCATATCAAGGTAAAGCTTCTCCTCACTCAGACACACACTTTTGAACAACATACTTTTTGCAAAATCGTAGCCCAGATACCCTTTTTTATTATTTTAGCATTGCTAAGGGACTAGCAACGGTTCGCTGGGGTGATTAGTTCAAAAGTGCTATTTCGAGTCCTATTTAAGATAGGTTTCTGGAAGTGCTTTTTGCGTACTAATCATATTAATTAAGCCGATTGACATGTGCAGGTTCATTAGTACTATTGATTTTGTTTCGAGGTTGTTTTGATATTTTATTAGTACTCTTTGTGAGCTCCGTCATCATTTCAAGATTGGCTTCGTAATGGAAGCTGGGATGAAAGTGAGTTCAGAGTGAATTTCGGGCGATTTCATCAAGCCTCGACGTAAGAAATGTCGAAATGAGGTGAATAAATACAAGCCGATTGGTGCAGAAGTGAAAGATAGAGGGAATGTGTTGATTTTCGCCATGGATAGCTTAAAATTGCAGCATTCTGCTTAAAAATATCGCCATGCCATATTTTCGCTATGATAGCGAAATTTCTCTCTATCATAAATAAAATTATCAGAAGGAATACTGCACAATAAAATTCAAATTTTCATTATGCTTGTAATTTTCGCTTATGATAGTGAAATTACTGAGGCATAGCTTAAAATTACCGTGCATAGCGAAAATTCGAATTTTGGCCATAGCCAGTAATTTCGGCCGTGATAGCAAAATTAATTATGCATAGAAATTTTACTTATTTTTGTGATCCAAACGACCCCGTTTTGTGTAATTCCCATTTTTCCCTCAATGTAATCATATTATTTTGGTATTTTTGGTATTTCACATCTTTTGTAAGGCTATATAAGCCACTTTATGGACAAATTGTAACCCTAACTTTCAATCAACTTTCCATCCACGCAGCTTTTCACTTTTGGTTCCAGTTTTCTCTCTTCTCTCTCCTCTTTCTCTCATTTTCCTACAATAAACACACCCTTGAGGATAACAATCAAAGGATGTCATAAGCCTCAAAACCTTGGAAGAGGAGGGTCGCTAGGTCAGTTAATGGTGGTTTGGTGTGTTTCTCTCGTTTTAAAATGGAGCAGATCGCATTTTCAGGTTTCAACCTTCAAAACTAGGGTTTAATGCTATTTAATGTATTTTCTTAGTCAATACTTGTCATGTTTTCGTGGTTCAAATGTATTCTTAATGGTAGATACACTGACATTCATTAGATGTCATTTACGAGCCACTGAAATTATATTAACTGCTATATTTTCAACTGATGAAACATTAAATGTAACACTCGTCCCGATGGTGTACTAAGATGTAACCGACAAACACCAAGGGCTTTTAATTACTTAGTGCCATAATAGAATTTTGGAAAGTTGTTTTATGGGTGAAATTTAAAGTTTTCAAAAGAATTGTGGCACTTTATACCAAGGAAAGTGGAGGGTGAAAAGATAATTAATGGAAGTTTAAATAGTAAAACAATAATAATAAATTGCCAAAATAGTACAGGAAGTCTCGAAATTTTCAGATTCGATGACAAAACGGGACTGCGTCGCTAAATTGCCTCATGAATCTAGTAACTCAAAGAAAATTAAATCTCGAGACAATCACATTTTTACTTAATTTCTAGGTGACGTTTAGAGGAAATCAAATGATTTTAGAAAATCTCAAAAAGAAGCAAATATTTAAAGAATATTCAATTATGATAAATAAAATTTTTCAGATAGAAATGGACTCGAATAGGGTAATAGAAATTATTTATGATTCAAATAATAATAATTAAAGAAAAGATAAAATCAAAAAATCGCAGGGGACTGACAAGGAGACGCAGAGGGCGTGAGAGGCGATTTTATTTTATTTTCTTTTTTTCGCTCTTTCGATCACTGGCACCGGATCAGACGCCATTGTTTGATGTAAGGCAAAACACTACGCGAAGAGAGCTACGATAGGTACTAATATCTAGCCTTTGTCAAACTTCTTAAAGGTAGAAAATTTGCTCATTTGTGGTTATTTCAAGCCTAAAGGCTATATAATGGCTGAAATTTTCAGAGACCGTAAAGGTCAGAACTTTAGTCCTAAAATTTTTAGACTAGTTTAGGAATTTTTAGAATTTTTGACTGTTCAGACAAATGAGCTGAATTTGGGATCAAGCAGGACATGGATTGGAAATTTCAGAGTATAGTCTTATTGCCTAAAGAATTTTCAAAAATGTTTCGTGTATTTTAGACTATATGGAAAGTCCCTAAGTCAAAAAGTTTTTTTCGACTAAAATGTATAGTTTTAGGGCATTTAATGTGTATGGACATTTTACAATTTCACATCATATTATCGATGTCCATATCGCATTGTGACTAGCACGTGAAGTTTAATAGAATCGAAGTTCGTTCGATATAGTTACTTTGAAAGCCTTGTATATGTTTTATGGTTAAACGTTGAACCGAGGGGCATTTTCTGTAATTTGCAATGAATTGTGTAGGCGATTTTATACATCCACGGTACCTAGAGTGCTTGACAAGATTTGAAAGAAATTAGTGGAGAAAATGTGAGTACTCAAAATCATTTTCTAAAACGAAAGTGTTTAAATTACAAGTTTGTAAAGTGCTTTGGAAATATAGATTTATAAAGCATGTTTTTTACCTCCCAATTGTTATACTCAGTAGAAAAGTTCGATTTCAGTATTTAAGAAATGGTTTGGCCTGGTTTAGCAAAACCCCTAGATGGCACTCGCTTCCTACGATGTATTTTGACACATGTAAGGTTATGGGATATTATGATTAACTATATTGCCTTCGGTCGGTAATCGGGGGTTAGATCTATATTTATATGAGCCTTCTGCACATTCGAGGTATATAGTTAGCAACACTTAGTACATAGCGATGAGGTGTTGGTTCGAGGTTCCATCACCGAGCATTTTGGTCCCGAGACCCATTATGCTATATAGATCCCGCTGTTCACCTGACCATCTTAGTCGTAGTGTTTCGCAGTTCACTACCGATGCTGTGTTCCGAGGTTCCGAGGCATCACTAGGTATTTTAAATGCCGCGTTGGTTGGTACTTCTGATTTCCAAGATAGCACTTTCGCATATTAACCACCATCAAACATTTTCAAGCAGTTATAACAGTTTTCAAAACAACTTTCATAATCGAAATAGTTTTTAGCATAGTTTTCGTAATGGTTTTTTACATAAAAACTCACTTTTCATAAACAATAATACCATTGCATTATATTTTCATATTGGAGGTACCAACAAACAGACAGCCAAAGATTTAGAACTTATAGTACCCACCGAGCCCGCTTTCGCCTGGCGCTGCTTTTTAAATAATTTTTCGTGCGTGCCGGGCCGAAAAGATTCTTTCCGTGATCCTCTCGCCTTTAGACGCTGTGGTTGTGATTATATATAAGATAAGGTGTAAATTAAAAATAAGAAAAGCAAAAATGTGGCATTTGTATATGTAAATATCTTTGTAAAATATGCATGCATGGTTTTGAGAAAAAACAGCGTTATGAAAATTATGTTGGATTGATTCTTATCTATATTTGGCGAGGACCAGAGGTCCTTTATGGTCAGGCTTTTGGATTGAAAACATCGAGTGTATATATTGTTTTATACAGGTGATTTTGTATTTTGGGCTTGACCACTGCGGTCGTTATGCTGCCGGATTTTCA
The DNA here is from genome assembly GCA_016808115.1 of Tetrastigma voinierianum. Classification (NCBI taxonomy): domain Eukaryota; kingdom Viridiplantae; phylum Streptophyta; class Magnoliopsida; order Vitales; family Vitaceae; genus Tetrastigma; species Tetrastigma voinierianum. The sequence continues at coordinate 61,827 of JAEQBH010005028.1, read as the reverse complement.
AATCTAAAGGTGTGATTTTGATAGAAAAGTGAAAAATTTTATAACCCACGTTTTCCAAATACGCTTTCAAAGAACTTTAATCTACTTAGCTTCATGGTAATTTGTCAACAGCGAAGCCAATGGAGGTTACTGTGGAGCGTCGCGCATTTCCCGTCACTAGGAAGTGGGGATCACAATCCTGGTATCGAGCGCTTTAGGCAATAGTCGCCTGCTTTTCGTACGCTTCCTGCATTTTTAGAATTGTTTTTTATAATAATGATTTTTCTATCGCAACCTATATTGTTTATTTCAAATCCTTGCATGCATTAAATATTGAAAAGTGTCACTGAATCTTTTAACTTTGATATTCATAGCATTATGTCTGGACGAGGTCGTAGAGGTCGATCTAGGACTTCTTCACCGGAGGCACCACCAGAGAGATATGTCGAAAGTACACCCTGATCGGAAGATGCTTCCAGTCAGAATCAAATTTCCACCGTAACTATCGAGGGTCAGCACTCCAAGGGGGCGGTACCTTGACGATGGATCAAAGTTATACAGATCGTTACAAAGCAGCCACCCGTCGTGCACGAGCCTCCGTAAGAGCCGAGGGCATGATAGAACGCGCTTCTAAAATTAGGGCTAAAACTTATGATGGTAAATTTTACACCTGCAGGCAAAGATACTTATGGCTAAACAGGTTAGTGAAATTTATGCAGGATTGCAAGTGTTCGGGGATGAGCAGAAGTCGCCTTTTCATGGTTCGATGACATGTACAAGGACTGAAGGAGGCCATTAAGAGGAGACACCCTGGGCTGTGAGTCACTTGGGACCGCCTTCCGGCTGTGCATTTACGTACGTATTTTACTCCGCATAGTTATCGATGCAAAATAGAAGAATTCTTCAGTTAGATAATGATCCCCGACAAAGGATGCAATATGAGCAGGTTTTCTAACTCGTGAATTGGTGCCTATGATAAGAAAATGAGGAACATAAATGTGTTTATTCATGGCCGCTTGAACGGCACTAAAGTTCATCTAGCCCTGCATCTCAAAATAACTTTGGAGAGCTAGCCGAGGCCGCACTCAAGGGCAGTAGGCGACGCCGGCCTAACTCAAAAAGGCGACAGCAAGAGAGGTGTCCCAAGACTAGTCGCCAGCACCGCCATTTAAGAGAAAGAAAGGAAAGTGTGGACCAGCAGAGTCAGACGAGGAGCAACATTCAGCCAAGGATCCGCTCATCACCAAAGCAGCCCCAGGAGGTGGGCAGATCTTCAGATCATCTTTTCCATTTGTGTTCTACATAAAAATGAGAGGCATCTCTGAGCTAGGATGAATATGACAGGATGCTTCCATCAAGGGCAGGAAGCACACTTTATCCGAGATTGTCTGACAAGCAGCCGCGGAGACCTCTCGAGGTAGGGTACGTGAAGATTCACCTGTGCACCGGTCCCAGCCAGTCGGGTAGGGTGGTTCAGCAAGAGAGGCAAATGACCGGCAGAGGTCACAGAGGGGGTGGGAGGCGCAGGGCAAGACTCCTGATTAGCCGTATTCAAAGTGGCGTACTGCACTCGGCTCGGCATTACAACACACGCCAGAGGCGATGCATCACTAGACGTGATTATCGGTATGATTTCACTTACTGATCATGATGCATATGCATTGGTGGACCCAGAGCCACCATTCATTTATATTTCGCATTCATTTGATCGAGAGTAAATCAGACAGAGTCCTGTACTTATAGATGGTCAGGGAGTGGTGGTTTCCGCACTAAATGGGGATACTAAGTGATATTCGAAAGGATAGTTCCGGTAGTAGATTAAGGCGATCCGTAATAAGGATTTTCCAATGCATTTTGATAGTGTTAGGTATCCATGATTTCGATATAATCTGGTATGGATCGTTATCCGCATGAGCCACCTTAGATTGCTATAATAAAGAAGTAAGATTGTCTCGCCAGAGGAACCAGTTTGATATTTCAGTGGAATCGTAAGAGAGATCGCCCTAGTCTTATTTAATGCTACGACCGCCGGTAATAAGTCGGAAAAGTCGCCAGTGGTTATTTGCACTTAGTGGATAGAGACAAGAGGGGGACACTACCGAAGACATCCCCCATAGTCAAAGAGTTTCCGCATGTTCTTTCCGTATGATATTTCGTGCTTCTTACTCCCTGATAGAGCAATTGAGTTTGTTAGTGAACTGATCTCCAGGACCGAAATATATCCATTCCTCCACATTAATAGCGCCAAAGAGAGTTGAAAGAGTTGAAGGCACACCGAGGACCATAAGTGCGGCTTCATCCACCCAGTACTCACCGCTGGGAGCTCCAGCTTCTTCAGAAGAAGAAAGATGGAAGCTTACAGTTGTGTATAGACTATAGACAGCTGAATCGAGCGACAACACGCAACCAGTATCTGCTTCCTCGTATAGATTACGCCACACCACCGCATGATCTCGTATATCGGCATCACCTAAGGTCAGTTACCATCGCCGAGGGGTCCGGAGAATGATGTTTCTAGACTGCATTCAGATCGCAGATACTACTACGGCAGTTCCTAGTGATGCCATCTTGATCACCACTACCTCACCGCTGCCTATGGATTTGACAACTGCAGTATTTAGTCCGTATTTAGATAAGTTTGTGATCGTGATCATTAATGACATTCTAGTGTACTGGCAAATCAGAGGAACATGAGCATCTGACAAAAGATTGCAGATTTTGCAGAGCGTTAGTTATATGCCAAGTTTAGTCCGCTTGGTCGACAAAGTAGCTGGGTCATGCGTCATTTCTAGAAAAAGGTATTAGCAGGATCCTCGAAGATCGGGGCTTAGTGAATTGGAAGCCATCACGAATGTTTCCTCAAGTCCGCAGCTTTTGGATTGGCGTTATTATAGGAAATTTGAGCCGAGGGATTTTCAAAGATATAAATCTACACACTAATCTAATATTGAAAAAGGATCGTAAATTGACCGGGTCGATACTCCGCCAAAGATAGTTTTGAGGGTGAGGTTCAGACAGAGATTGACGACAGCCCCATTATTATTGAAGAATTACCATCGTGAAAGGACTGGGTTATGTGGCATATGTGATGCCTCCGCACAAGGGTTAGGGGTGTGTTTTGAGTGTGATGGTGTGAGGATAGCTTAGCTTCCCGCCGCAGTTATTACCGAAAGCGTAACTACCCACCCATGATTTAGAAACCAAGAAGCAAAGGGGTTTTCGCTTTAAAAGATTTGGAGACATTATCTATATGGTGTCTTGTCGATATTCATCGATCATAAGAGCCTCGCGGTATACTTCACCGTGAAAGAGCTTAACTTAAGGCAGCGCTTATGGGTCGAGTTGATTAAGGATTATGATCAGACGATGTAGTACCATCCAGTGGAAGAATAAGGTCGATGCCTTAAGTCTGGAACCCAGAGGGTTCCTATGCTTATCTCACAGACGCATATCTCCCATTGTTGATGTGAGTTGAGATCTTCGGGGAGTTCGCTTCTGCGTGTAAATGACACAGGACACCGTCGTGGCATCATTTACGCTCGTCCTCTTCTCGTGGATCGATCACAAAGGCCGGCAGGCTCTGGGAGATGATTAAGTCAGGGCAAGAGGATTGAGGGTGGTAGGAAACCAGAGTTCCAGATCGTAGACGATGGCGTAATAGTTGAGGAGTCGAATGTGAACCCGAAATAGGTGAACTAAAAGGGAAATCTCGAAGAGGGCTCACTCTTCAAAGATATGCTATGCACCGGTAGCACCAAGATGTATCATACTTCGAGGGGAGCATTATCGTGGAAGGGCATGAAAAAGGAAATTCGCAGATTAAGATCCAGATGCCTAACTCACAACGTAAAGGCAGAGCACCGTATTCGCAGAAAGATACAGCCCTTCCGATTCCCCGTATGGAAGTGGGATAAGATTACTATGAATTTTGTTATCTAAGCTTCCGAGAACCTCTGAGACAACACGATGCCATATAGTGATAGTGGATAGACTAACGCAACCAGATTTTCTCCCCGCTAGTAATGATGACTATTGACAAGTTGGGCCTAATATATGTGAGGAGATATTACATTACATGGTGTTCCTATATCAATAGTCTCGCATCGAGACCCCGCATTCACATCCGCATTTTGTCCAGCTTTACAGGATGCCATGGGGACTGAGACGCACTCCTTAAAGACAGCTTCTTTTCCATCTTCGTGACCGATGGTCGGCCAGAGAGAACTATTCAAACGTTAGAGGATACAAGTGAGCATGTGGGATGTAGTTTAATGGAAGCCGGATACGATTATCTCTCGATGGAGTTCGCTCACAACAATAGTTATCAATCCAAAGATAGGCATGGCTCCATTTGAAGATATCAGAAGGTCAAGTGTCAGACTCGAGCGTCAGGGATGAAGTAGGAGAGGACTGACAGCCTGCAGTTAAAAGATATTACCTTAGATAAGATCCAGATTGTCCTGAGATGACTCAAAGATAGCCAGGACAGACAGAAAAGTTATGCGACAAACGTAGGGGATCTACGCCATGAAAGTGACGATAGGGTCTCAAAGCTTCCTCAAAAGGTATCCTCTTTTATATATTGTCTATTTCGAGGACGTAATGTTCTATGAGGAGGATTCAGAACACCCCGTCCCGAGATGGTGTACAAAGATGTGTAATCGAATGTGCACCAAGGGCTTCCTTTAATTAATTCTAAGGCCATAATAGAATTTTGAAAGTTGCTTAAGGGTGAAATTTTTAAAGTTTTCAAAGAATTGTGGCACTTTTTGCAATTAAGGAAAGGAGGGTGAAAGCATACCACTTGGAAGTTTAAATAGTAAAACAATACTAATAAATTGCCAAAATAATACAAAGGAAGTTCGAAATTTTCTAGATCTCGATGACGAACGGACAGGTTGCTAAATTGCTCACTAAATCTAGTAATTTAGAAAATTGCTAAATTCAGACAATGAATATTTTACGACTTCTAAAGATCGTTTAGGAGTGAAACTCAAAATCTGGATTTTAGAAAATCTCGAAAAAATAGGCAAATATTTAAAGAATATTCAATTATGATAAAGAAAATTTTCAGATAGAAATGGACTCGTAATGTGGTAATAGAAATTATTTATCTAAATAATAATAATAATAATTAAAAAAAAGATAAAAAATCAAAATCGTGTGGGACTAATGGAGACGCAGAGAGGGCGTGAAAGGCGATTTTATTTTTATTTTCTTTTTTTCGTTCTTTCTCAGATCTACGAAATCTGGACTGTAGATGCTTCCATTGAGCAGAAAACTGACTACGCGAAGAGAAAGCAATGTGCATAGTACTAATATCTTAGCCTTTTGTCAAACTTTAAAAGGTAGAAAATTTGCCTACTTGTGTTATTTCAAGCCTAAAGGCTATATAATGGCTTGAAATTTTCTTAGAGACCGTAAAAGGTCGTAAACTTTAGTCCCAAAATTTCTTGTGACTCAGTTTGTGAATCTTTAGGAATTTTGATCGGTTCTATTACTTAGTCGAATTTCTAATCGTTTTATGACGCTTGATTGAAATTTCAGAGTATAGCCTGACAAGTCTGATTGCACTTTCAAAATGTTTTCTGTATTTTGCACTAAATGAAAGTCCCTTAAGTCAAAAGTTGACTAAAACAGATAGTTTTTATAGGGCATTTAATGTGTATGGACATTTTGGTCAATTTCACATCATATTATCGATGTCTATATCGACAGACTAGCACGTAAAGTTTTGTTAGAATCAAGTCTGCTCGATATAGTTACTTTGAAAGCTCCGTATATGTTTTTATGGTTAAAACGCTGAACCGAGGGCATTTTCGTAATTTGAATGAATTTGTGTAGGCGATTTGAGCATCCGACGAGAATCTAGAGTGCTGACAAGATTTGAAAGAAATTGCGGGAGAAAAGGTATACCAAAATCATTTTCTAAATGAAAGTGTTTAAATTACAAGTTTGTAAAGTGCTTTGAAAATATAAGATTTATAAAGCATTTTTTTACCTCCCAATTGTTATACTACAGAAAGTTCGATTCAAGATTTAAGAAATCGCTGGCCTGGTTTAGCAGCAAAACCCCTAGATGGCACAAATTCGCTCCTGGTCAGATGTATTTGATTGTGCATGGCAAGGTTATGGGATATTATGATTAACTATATTGCCCGGTCGGCAATTCAAGAGATCTAGTATATATTTATATAAAGGAGTCGCCTCCGCATTCGAGGTATAGCAGTTAGCGCACGACTTAGTACATAGCGATGAGGTGTTGGTTCCGAGGTTCCATCACCGACATTTTGGTCCCGAGAGGTTCCATTATGCTATATAGATCCCGCCGTGTTCACCTGACCATCTTAGCCTGGGTAGTGTTCCGAGAGCCACTACCGATGCCAGTTCCGAGGTTCCGAGGCATCACTTCTAGGGTATTTCGTGAAATGGGCCACAAAGTGGGTTGGTACTTGATTTCCAAGATAGCACTTTCGCATATTAACTACCACTCGAAACGCCATAAAGCAGTAAATAGTTTTCAAAAATCAGCCATCAACTAAAATAGTTTTTAGTATACAGAATGGTTTTCATAGAAAAACTCGCTTTCTTACAAAATGCTTTTAATACTATTTCGCATAGACATATTGGGAGGTACCAACAAAGCAGATGCAAAGATTTAGAACTTATAGGTACTCACGAGCCCGCTTGGTCACGCTTCTCGTTCTTTTAAAATAATTTTTCAAAGTGTTGAAGCCGAAAGATCTTTCCAGATCCTCTGCCTTAGACGTCAGGTTGTGATTATATAAGATAAGGTGTAAATTAAAATAAGAAAAGTTAAATGTGGCATTTGTATATGTAAATATCTTTGTAAAATATGCATGCATGGTTTTGAGAAAACAAAGCCAAGTGGCGAAAAATTATGTTGGATTGATTCTTATCTTATATTTCATGAGAACCAGAGGTCCTTTATGGTCAGAGTTGGATTTTGGAAAACATCGGGAGTGTATTGTTTTATACGTGATTTTGTATTTTGGCTTGACCACCGCAGGCCAAGTATGTCGGATTTTCGCTAAATCTAAAGGTGTGATTTTTGATAGAAAAGTGAAAATTTTATAACCCACGCTTCCAAATACGCCAGCATGAATCGCTTTAGCTTCATGGTAATCTTTGCTGGCCGAAGGAAGCCTGGGCTGAGGTTATCAGGAGTGCTGCTGCAGATTTCATTACTAGAAGGATCCGCTGGCCAAATGCTCGCAAATGTTCGGTTCAACAGGAATGTTTTTAAGGGCTGGTTTTTAAAGCTAAACAAAGATCTCGCTGGCAATGACTATATGTCATTTGCCCTAATGCGAGGAAATAACCCGAGGACACCGTTATAACCTCAGTATACCAATCTAGTAACCCAAGCCTTCAAGGTCTCCCTTTCACATCTTGTTTTAAACTGCTATCAGTTAACCTAGTGACAACAACAATCTACACTTTTTAATGCAAATCCGAAAATCCAAATGGAAGCCTCTACCATTTTCGAACCATGATACAAATCATTTGTAAGAGATGAAAACCTATCCTCAGAGTTCGACCCTAGAGCCGCTTATACTCAGTGAGAGCTTGACTACGCAGAGGAGGAAATTTAGGATACAACATTGTTGATCTGTATCACCCTACCAAGGGTACCTAATCACTTACCCTGTGAGTTGGAAAAGAAGAAGTCCACTTCAACTCAACAAAGTCACAAATACGATGTCGAATGTCTATCAGGAGTGAAAATGATAATAGCACTTTGTTTGTAAGAAGATGAATGTGATGAATTAATGAATGAGAACTCACTGATGACTATATTCTTCTTCACTTGTGATGATAATTTTGAGAAGGAAAAGATAATACAAAAACTCGTTTTAGTTTAAATACGTAAAAATCTTAGCAAAGGGAAGAAAAAGTCCAGTAAAGGAAAAGAGCCAAGGTCTGTTTTCCAAAGCACCTCAAGGATGTGACTCGTGAAGAAACGTTTAAACCTGTTATAATAGCAGCAAATTTGACTATAGAGAAAGAGTAGAAAGTGGTGGAAACTCTCAGAAAACACCAAGAGGCTATTGCATAGTCAGCAAATGATTTGAAAGGGATCAACCCATCCATCTGTATGCACAAAATCCCAATGGAGGAGAATGCCAAACTTAAATTGAACATTAGAGATGGCTGAATACAGTCATGAAAGAGGTGGTAAAGAAGGAGGTTCTTAAATGGATGAATGTAGGATTCATATATGTTATATCATACAGCCCTTGGGTGAGTATTGTCCATGTAGTACCAAAGAAATGAGGGATGACAATAATTAAAAATGTAAAGAATAAGCTTATTCCTACAAGGAATGTGATTGGATGGAGTGTTTGCATTGACTACAAGAAGCTGAACACTACTACAAGGAAAATCATTACCCCCTTCCATTCATTAATCAAATGCTCGACAAGTTGGTAGGACACTCTCATTACTATTTTCTGGATGGTTATTATTGCTACAATCAGATGAACATAGCACCTGAGGACCAAGAGAAGACCACATTCACATGTCCATATGGCACTTATGCTTTCAGAAGAGTGCCATTTGGACTGTGTAATGCTTATGCTACTTTTCAAAGGTGCATGATAGTCCATCTTTTCAGATTTAGTGGAGGAGGTAATGGAAATTTTTTGGATGCATTTGTGTATGGGTTACTACTGAGAGATGTTAGAAAATTTGAAACCGTACGGCCTTAAACTCGAGAAAGGCTACTTTGCCAGGATATGCAGTTTCAGCATAAAATTTATGCAGCAGGCTTGGAAGTTGACCAAGCCAAGATTTCTTTGATCAAAACTCTGATTCCACCAACTATAGTGAAGGGAATCATGAGTTTTCTTAGGTATGTAGGATTTTACAGAAGGTTCATTCAAGACTTCTAAAAAATTTCAAGACTATTATGTAGACTGTTAGAGAAAACGATGAAAAATTCAGCTTTTCATTCGAGTGGATCAGTTAAATCGTCATATTCTCCCATCTTGGTTGGGCACTAAATTGGAGCAAAAGAATTTGAAATTATGTATGATGCTAGTGACTATAATGGAGTCAAGCCGCAAAGAAAATAGAAGATATTCAGAGCCATCTATTATAAGCAAGAAGACCTTCACGAAGCTCAAAATTATTCAACAATCGAGAAGCGCCAGTAATGGTCTTTTCTCAGGAGAAGTTCCACAGCATATTGGGATCCCATGTAATCATACAGACCGATCATGCAACACCAAGTATCTCATGGCAAAGAAAGATGCAAAACCAAGATCGATCGATGGGTGCTATTGGTGTCATTAATTTACCTGAGATCAAAGATAAAAAGGGTAGTGACAATGTGATAGCTGATCACTTATCTAGAATAGAGAAGCCTACTGAAGAGGAATGAGAGATTGAAATTTAAGAACAATTCCTTGATGAGTAACTTTTTTAGGTAATAGTTCAAGTGCCTTGGTATGTTGACATAATGAATTACCTAACATGTGGTATTATGCCACCAGAATTAAATTATCAGCAGAAGAGGAAGTTCAGGATAGAGGCTAGGTTTTACATATGGGATGACCCATAGCTATTCAGAAAGGGGGCAGATCAAATCATCAAAAGATGTGTACTAGAAGCTGAGTAGGGTGAAATTTTAGATAAATGTCATGCATCACCATATGGAGGACACTTTGCAGGGGATAGAACAACCTAGAAAATTCTCCAGTTAGGTTTTTATTAGCCAACTCTATTCAGAGACTGTTTTGAATGGGTGAAGCATTGTGATAAATGTCAGAGAATGAGAAATATAAACAAAAGAAATGAGATGCCTCTGTAAGGGATTTTAGTGGTGCAAATTTTTTATGTATGGGGCATAAATTTCATGGACCTTTTCCTAATTTCTGGAAATTTATACATTCTAACTGCGGATTGCGTATCCAAATGGTTAAAGCCATAGCTTGTCCTTAAATGATGCCAACACAAGCCAGGGGGTTTATTCAAAGAAACATCTTCGAAAGTGATACGGAGCCCTAAGGATAATTATTGCTGATGAGGAGGCTATTTTGCAAACAAGTTGTTTGCAAAACTCTTGAGTAGATATGGAGTAAGACATACTATGGGATTGGCTTATCACCCTCAATTAAATGAGCAAGCAGAGATATCCAATAGGGAGATTAAGAACATATTAGAGAAAATAGTGAATACAAGAAGAAAGGACTGGTCAGTAAAGCAGATGATGCATTGTGGGCTTACAGGACTGCTTATATAAAGACTCATATTGGAATTTCCCCATACAGGATTGTATTTGGAAAGCCTTGTTATCTCCCTCTTAAGCTTGAATATAAGGCTATGCTGGCATTCCAAGCTATTAAGGAGAAGAGATTACTCCAGATGAATGAAGTGGAAGAGCTGAGAAATAAAGCTTATGATAATGCCATAATCTACATGGAGAAGACTAAGAAATGGCATGATCAGAGAATTCTAAGGAGAGAGTTCAAAGTAGGAGGGCTAGTCTTACTGTACAATTCAAGGCATAGACTTTTCCTAGGGAAGCTCAAGTCAAGGTGGAGTGGTCCTTACATAGTAATTGTAGTTACACCTTTTGGGGCATTGACACTATAAACAAACTCAAGGAACGAGTTCAAAGTGAATGGCCAAAGACTGAAACATTATCTTGGAGAAATTCTTAATGAAGAATAAATTCTAGATTAGAAGTACAAGAAATTACTAAAAGAAAAAGCACACCGGCAGCTAAGTTTAGCTAAAGACACAAACTGAAAGCAATCATGGGAGGCATCCTAGATATTTTTGTTGTTATTGTAAAATTTCAGTGGAAAATCCTTCATAATCAGGAAATGCTTGCCAAAGATTGATAAATTCAAATTTGAGCTTCAAGGAAATCACTGTGAGGATTTTCCAATTGCCTTCTTCTGTTAAATTTTATTTACTGTTATTTCTTTTCAGGTCTAGTTTATTTTTCTGTGTTTGAATTTGTTTCATTGATTGAAGTACTTTGATTTTTCTTGATTTAATTTAGTTAGATTTAATCAGTTAAATAGTTGTGAATTTCTAAGATAAAAATCTGCGTTTAATTCATATATCTATGAATGATTTGCTAAAAATTTATTGAATGGAGTACGCTTGAGTGAATAAAATTAAGGAAAATAAGCAGAAATCAGGAAGAAGAAAATTCATCTCAATGTCGTGAAACCATTTCCATGTCGCGACATCAGCTTAAAAATTTTCCCCATGTCGTGACATTATGGTTATGATTCGTGCCACAATAGGTGTACTGGAATCAACAAAATTTGTATCCTAGGATTCCACCGTCAGAAGTAATTTATCAGGAGTATAGTGGCCTAAGGTCTAACTCGTGTGGATGGTTTTCTTCATGCTAATGAGTTAAGGCTGAGTGAAATTGGTGTTTCTAATTTCGATTTGGGGTTTTGCAAAAATAAAGTGGAGGTCGAGTGGTCAGGTAAAACTGTGAACTACGTGAGAACAAAGTGTAAAAAGAATCTTTGAAGTTTCGACCACCGGGCTTAGGGTTTTGCTGTAATTATAATGTCCCCGGTCCTTTTCCTCACACTAGGGGGATGACCTATAGTCATTTCCCGAGCCGAATCTAGGTTTAGCTATCAAAACTGAACCTTAAGAGTTTCCTTCCTAGTATATAGCATTTATGACTCATTAATGTTTCAAAGCAGTTAAAACCATCCGTTGGATCTAACTCCGCAGAGCCACAATGAAATCCACTGAGCATCAAGGATCTAGCACAAGGTCCACTAACCATGAAAAGTTTGTTAAGTACTAATCCACTCAGTGGTACATCACAGGATTTAAACCCACGTGTGTGAGATGCAGAACATAAATGATGATAAATGCCCGTGTCGGGTAATATTGAGCAGCAGTGGCTCCTCAAACCTCTAACCTAGTGGCCCTCCTCTTCAAGGATGAGGGAGGTTTAGCTAAGCATCCTTTGAGTTGTCATCTTCAAAGGGTGTTTGGCAGGTGAGAAAATAAGAGAAAGGGAGAGAAAATGAAAGAAAATTTCAGAGGCTGAAATCTCCTGAAATTTTTGGGGCCGCCACCTTATTGATAAACTAAAAACTTCTAGGTACATGAGCTTGACTGAGCTTATATAGCACTTAGAGTCAAGGAATTTACATAAATGTATGAAAGACCAACAATTATATTAAGGGCATTTTGGTAAAAAGCCACAAAACTACGTTGAAAAAGCAAATAACACAAAGAACAGGCAATCTCATGAATTCAAGAAATACGAAAATTTCGCACACCGCCAAACTCGTCGGCTTCATCTCTCCTTCCTCGCGACTTAGCCCTAATTGCCTTATGATTTGCATATGCAGTCGGTCTCGGCCCGGTGCATCGTGGTTTGGAACTCCAGATGAAGGATATAGTGTAATTGGTATGCAAAACTATAAAAAAAATCCACAAAATATGATCAATAGTATGGCCGAGACCTTAATGCATTAATTGGGTTATTTAAGTTGATTAGTACACAAAAAGTGCTCAAACCTACAATCAACAGGGCTTAAAATAGCACTATTTGGGCACTAATCACTCCCCCCAACCTACACATTGCTAGTCCCTTAGCAATGAAAGAAAGAAAGAAAGAGAGAGCATACACAACAATAACAAAATGATGTTCACGAAAATGGGTATTTCAAAAGGGTTGTGAATGAGTAATGCATAACCCTCGATGAGAATCAGTGAAACCCTTGCCCAATAACTATCTCAAGAGAATGAATGCCATACAAAATTGAGTATCAAAAGAGCTTCCTTCTCAAAGACTCAACTAGGAACTTCCACCAAAATCTAAGTGTTTGTTTGATCAGTCCTCAACAATAAACCGCTAAACTCGCACCCTTCCCCAACCTACCATCGCTCCACCTAGCTACTAACCAACCTAAATAAATCAGGACCCACTCTTATTTCACAATCCTTGTGTTATAGGGTGCAATGCTGGAGGAACAGACCTCACCAAAGTCCATGTAACGGAATCTACCGATGACTCTCAACCAATTAAGGCTTAGTGGCACTAAGTCATATGATCTTTTCACCACAAATCCTTCGTGGATTCACCCCGACTAATGATTTCGAGACCCATCACCTACAACTTGCTCTCAACTCCACCCATCCACCCATGTAGTGAGCACTGTCGGTGGCTCCCAACCGCCTGCTTGTGCACCAGTTTTACAGTTGCCATATACCCCTGGACTCGTGCTCTAAGCCTCAAGGTAAGCGCTTGCAATTTTCTTCCTTTTTCTTTTCTTTTATTTTTCTTTTCTTTTTCACTTCTTTTTATTTTGGCATTGGCCTTCTTCACGTGGGGTCCTTAACCTATTAAAGGTAGTCAACAAAACTAGGTAGGTTTCGCAAAGCTTAAAGAGGTTAGGCGCTTTTCAGCCTATTGTTGAAAACTCAAGTGCACTATGGTTGGGGCTAAAGGTGAAAAAAGCTCTAGCAACAAGAATTCAACTAATCATCCACTAACTAGGCATGGAATCAATCTAACAACAATGTAATTACAATGTTTCAATTCTCAAACTGGCAGCTAAGCAAAACACAAAAAAATTGGGGCAAAAAATGTTACGAGTTAGTTAAGAAACTAAACTGTTTGAAATGTATAGCAGTGTGTATCACTAAAATTTCAGCTATTTCAAAAACAGCTTTCTCAACAAGAAGCAAAAATCAAGCCATTAAACGTGCAAAATGGGCTTTGCTTATACATGCAGAAGATTCGAAAAGTGTAAAACAAACTGATATCTATAGTATAAGAAAATCACTTCCTTTACTAACTCTCCCCTCAACCAAATGTACCATTGACCGCAATGGGGTGTGGAGGTAGTGGAGGAAGTGCTACCTCCTAGTCAAAGAGCTCCAGAAGAGGTGTCCCTGTCTGGATGTGTTAAGGCACTATCTAAGAAAGTGGTCGCAATCGCTGCAACTACTAAAGACATCCAAGCGAGGGTGCAGGGGCTAGCTGAGGAGGGGTCGGGTCCTCGCTGGAGGAGGAGCTTTAAAAAGGCCTCGAGCAGCACATACGGAGATCGCCGAGACCCAGCGACTTCGATCCAGACAAGGGACGCTTGGATTCTCGCCGTGATAGCGCCGATCCGAGTCATCGACCGGAGAGTCATCCCATCTCGCTGTATCGCACAAATACAATGATGATGTGGTGGAGAATGTGACTACACCCATGATGGTCAAAAGTCCCGGCAGGAGATGTGGTGATGGATCGGCTGAGTGGTCGCGGCGGGCGTCACGCAATATCTGGAATTGGCAGTCAGTATGGTGAAGTAGGCATGTGAGGTACACCGCATGGTGACGGGTACCGAGCAACAGAAATGAAGCCGAGAGGTCAAGCCCGAGGCTCCGCAATGTGCTCTACCGCAGGGTCAGGTCCCGTGAATATCGATACCGGCCGGGTCTCCTCGTTGTCCGGGAGGTGGCGATGGAGAGAACGGGCATGCGCCACCGATCAACAATAAGGGCACTCACGCTCGACAACGCCTAATCTAGGCTCCTTAGAAAGCCGGAGCATGCTCTAAGACTGCACAAGAGTCTCGAATAATAAAGGCATGGACTCACTGGGGTAAACTCCTCGCGATGAACCTCATTCTGGGCGGAACAAGGATGTCATAATAAGCTCCGACGGGTCAACTAGAAGCCCCATGATACGCGTGATGTGGCATCCAAGATGGCTCCTCTCCGACTATATGTCGAGCGAAGATTAAGACCGCAATATGTGGCCTATAAGACGCATGCGCTGGGTGAGCCACCAACGTAATCGCCCCAACTAAGAGTGTCCTCTGTGGAGAACACGCACCATCTCCCTGGGTGGCCACTGTCTGTAAGATGCCGAGTTGGCGAGGACCACCCATGCATTAAAAGTAGTCGTTGGTGTCGAGGCCCCGAAAGACCCGGCCACTGGCCGAGCGGAGAAATGAATAGTTATCGGGTTGGGCTCGCGCCTGGATGTCATCGTGTGATAGAACTCAATGACCACCCGAGGGTAGAAAAACTGACGAGGTGTCATGAATCCGCCCTGTGAGTACCGCCGACAAGAAGATCGAGCCCTGAGCTCCGGTCTGGGAAAGTTCGAGATCATAATGAACCTTCGCATGTAGCTCCCTCTCATCGCAATCGCATTCCTGAATGGGGTCAGAGGAAATATGGTCATCGATGATAGAGGTCGGGACAAGTCTAGATTAGGGTCCGCGAATGCCCCGACGGGTGGGGTGATCGTGGCTCGCAGCCTCACCGAAGACTTCGCCCAAGGTCCCGTTTCTTAGACGCTTACTGATGGCTCGGGCGTGCCGGGCGTGAAGTGGGGCCAACCCGAGCGTGGTACCCTCCTGACAAAGGGCATCGAACAGTGAGCTCACGTGCCAGGATCAGCTCGGGCGGCGAGGTGGCGAACGGCGGCGACTTCGGGCAATACTGCAGGGGTGCGTACGCGCAATCGGGCCGCAGGGGATGCGGGCGGCGGTGGCAAATTAGGGATGCGGGTGCGATGGTAATCCGTGCACCCTAAAGCCGTAGTTGAGCACCGCGGCCCTCACCATGGTCATTGTGAGGATGAGAGGCAGGTGGAAAGGGTAATTTCAAACAGAATGGAGATTTGGAATGAAAATGGGAAGGTGGAGGTTTATATAGAGGTAGGGGTAAGGAAGGCCTTGCTCAATTAATGGCATTATGCCTATTAAATGGCCTACTAAAAGAAATGCAAAATTTTAAAGCGGTCACAGGAATGAAGAGTCTGCAAAGAGGGGAAGATGAAAGGGATGTGAGATTTATCAGCAGGTGAAATTTCGCAGGTTGCGAAATTTCGCAACCTGGAAATTTCCAGGCTCAGAAACTGCCCTCCTAGCTCACTGCAACACCTGCAAAAACCAAAAGAGAAAAATATTAGAAGACCTTCTTAAAAGAGAAAAATTGCAAAAGGAAAACAAACCAAACAACAATAAGGGACACAAGTATTTGGCAAAAAAATTGCTAATTAATTATAGTGACTTCGAGGTACCGCTGTCACTCCTAAAATGTGTGGTCGAGGTTTCATGGAGTCGTATGAGGGGGATTTCCTCCTTCGTCATTGCAGGTTGAGACGATATGGCTTCACCTTCTTCGCTATCGACTTAACACTGACGACTTTGTCATCGAAAGGTGCCCAATAACCATCGAGTAGACTTCGGATAGTGAATGGCCTAACCATCTTGGATTTAAGCTGCCTGGAAAGAGGTGGAGCTGAGTCGTAGAGCAAATACTTGGTCCCCTTGGAAATGCTCAAGGAAGCCATCGCCTGATCACGCCACCTATTCATCTTATCTGCACTGAGCCGAGGTAGGCATCATTTCTCAATTCTTCTAACTCGTTGATATCGAGGAGCCTTTTGAGACCAGCTCTGCCCATGTCCAAGTTCAATTTTTTTTACTGCTCACCATGCCTTGTATCCACTCACATGCAGTGGCGTGCTTTGCCATAAACCAGCGATAAGGAGACATGCCTAGAATGGTCTCAGCCGTCTCAGGACGCCAAGAGAGCTCATAGCCCTCGACCAGATAACACGAAGTCCTCGTGGCGACATGAGGGCTGCCTTGCCCCATGGTCCACTAAGGGAAAACGAGCAAGGCAAAGATGGGAAACAAGTGCTCGAAGGCATAAAGCGTGAGCCAAGCACGCACATGAGGGAAGGCAAGCAAGCACCTAGTTTGACTCGTGATGGTCATCACGCACTCACGCTAGAGGGCCTCATGGCACCTGAGGCAAAATGAGAATCAGTGTGGGGAATGTTAGCAATATATAGGCAGAGAGCCTCGTCGCAAGCTCTAACCAGCAACAAGGATTCCTACAATTTAAGGAGTCTCATGCAGAAGGAATCCAGGCTGAAGGACTCCTACCCAAAGGAAAGATTCCCAAGTACTGACTCAGTGAAAGACTCCTGTGTAGAAGGTCTCCTAAGCCGGAAAGACTCCATGAGGACTCCTACCCGTGTGGGAATCTGGTGGTCATAGGAGTTTCATTCAAACAAGACTCCTGTAGCGGGAAGGATCATACCGGGCTTGTCGGATTGAAGACTGAAAGCCGAGCAGGACTCTAGTCATTATTGTACTAGATAGCCCTCACATCCTATATAAAGGGCCTGCGTGCTCACTTGGTTAATTCATGTACTGGAGTTGGATCCACAGAAAAGCATAGAGCATCCCGAGATGTGGGAGCCTTTGCAAGATTGTCTTGTGTTTTAATAGCCAATAAAATACAAGTTGGGGAGAGTGCCCCGTACGCCTTGTGTTTGAGAGAATTGTGAGGCATTGAGAAGGCTGGCCGAGCGGGTTCCTAAGCGCCGCACACGAGCCAAAAAGAGGGCGTGTTGAGAGACTAATATTTTCGATTAGAATTTACCACTTTCATTAGTATGGTCTTGATTTTCCTGTTGGCTAGCTCTACTTTCAAGCATTGTCCGGGAGGATGATAAGGGGTGGCCACTTTCAGGTTGAGCATCGTGACTTCGATAGGAGATTTCAAAAGGTTTGCTGCGTAAATGTGAACTCCATCACTGACAGGCTTGGGGGACCTAACTGAGAAAATGTTCTCCTTCAAGAATTTCAATCCAGCCATGGATTGTCGTCTACACAAAGATTGTTTCGACTCCATTTTGACACATAGTCAACTCCTATGAGAATGTAAGCATATCCGAAGGAAGTAGGAAATGGTGGTCCCATGAAGCTCGATGCCCAACGCAAATAACCTAACAACCAATAGGGTTCGGCATCATGTGACAACGATTTTCTCCCAACCTCTAGCATTTGTCGCATTGTTTGCACATGGTATAGGCATCCTTAAACAAAGAAGGCCAATAAAAACCTGCCTGCAACACCTTCATTGCCGTTATCTGGGAAGCGAAATGACCTCCACATGCACTGTCATGGCAGTGGTTGAGTATCCCTTCTTGTTCTCCTTCCGACACACACTAATGGATTATTTGATCAGTGTAGTATTTGAACAAATAAGGTTCTTCCCAATAGTATTTGAACACACATTCTCGTCAAGTAACCCCGGCACAAAAATTTAGCAACGTGAGCAAAACCAAGCGATAATCGACCACGCGAGTAGAGACTCCTCCTCGGGAATTCATCATGATTGAGGGTCAGGGGTGCTTAAAAGTTATGGTTAGTCAAAGAAAGATGATCGGCAACAACATTTTCCACAATCCTCTATCCAAACTGAGGTCGAACTCCCGTAGGCAAGAGGACCCATTTGACAAGCCTAAATTTCTCGGCATTTTGCTTAGTGAGCAGATATTTCAAAGCTGAGTGATCTGTGAAGACGATTATATTAGACCCAATCAAATACGCACCAAACTTGTCCAGGGCATAGACCACTGCCAACAATTCTTTCTTAGTGGTAGTGTAATTCCTTTGAGCTTCATTCAATGTTTTGCTCGCATAGTAAACCACATACGGTTTTCCCTCTGTTCTTTGTCTGAGAACCGCTCCGACAGCGAGGTCACTTGCATCGCACATGACCTCGAAAGGCAACCCGCGCCAGTGGACCCTCACCACTGCGCAAGGTCGGCGTTTCTCACTCTTCAAACCTTTGTCGCATTCCGCATCCCACCTCAAACTTGGCATCTTTTCGTTTATAAAGTGGTTTGGCAATTTTTTGAGAAGTTTTCAGATGAACCTCCTATAGAAGCCCCGCATGCCCTGGCAAGAATTGCCTCACTGCCTTTCACATTGGTGGGAGAGGGTAATTTAGAGATCGCCTAATTTTGCCTTGTCCACTTCACTCCCTTCTCGTAAATTACATGTCCCAACACTATTCCTTGGTTCACCATGAAATGGCACTTTTCCCAGTTCAGCACTAGGTTCTTTTCAATGCATCTATGCAGGACAGTTCCAAATGGATGAGGCATTCGTTAAAGCTTTCCTCGTAGACTGTGATATCATCCATGTAAACCTCCATAATGCATTCTACCAGATCACTGAAAATACTGAGCATACATCGCTGGAATGTGGCAGGGGCATTACATAAACCGAAGGGCATCCTCCTGTAAGCATATGTGCCAAAAGGGCAAGTGAAGGTAGTCTTGTCCTGATCGTTTGCAGCAATTTCAATCTGGAAGTAGCCTGAATAACCATCCAAAAAGCAGTAGAAGGGGTGGCCTGAAACTCTTTCCAGGAGCTGATCCATGAAAGGTAGAGGGAAGTGATCTTTTCTTGTTACCTCATTCAATCTTCAGACCAATACATACCCTCCAGCCTCGTAGCAAGGCGTGGTGGGCATTTCCTTTTCATTCTACACTCGTAGTTACCCCGATTTCTTTGGCACGACTCTAGGCTCACCCAAGTGCTATCGATATGGGTAAGCACACGGCCAGAGCAACTTTGTGACTTCAATGCAACTACCTCAGATTTGGGGATTCAATTTTGTGGTTGCCTAACAACTTTGACTCTTTCCTCTAAATAAATGTGATGTGGTGCGTATTGTTGGGCTGATGCCTTAAATTGGAAATTTTTCACCCCCAAAGCTTCGTTTTTGTTACTTCCCGAGGATTTGCAAAGAAATTATCTTCCCGTGAGGCTCTCAAGAAGGATGATATAATAATTGGACACTGTCTATTTTCTTCCAAAAATGCATATTTTAGTTCCATAGGCAGGGGCTTGAGATCCAACTGTTGAGATTCATTTTCTTTCTCTCCCGACAATAGAGGTAGAATTTCCTCCTTTTTCTCCAAAGGCCTATGTACTAAACTCTTATGTTTGGGGGTCCTCGTTGTTTCTGTCGACAACCCCGGTTTAGCACATCTTGCACTTACGCTGCTAACTTGTTCTTCAAGAATTGTGTCTATTATGCAGACTTCTTCACAGTCATCTTCCACTGGTTGCATATTCTTTTTACTTAAGTGGAAGATATTGAGTTCCAAGGTCATGTTCCCAAAGGTGAGTTGCATAACCCCATTTCGGCAATTTATAATGGCATTCGAAGTAGCCAAGAATGGCCTTCCCAATATGATGGGTACATGGTTGGCCCCCACTGCAACCGGCTCTATGTCAAGTACGACAAAATCCATTGGATAGTAGAATTTGTCCACTTGTATTAGAACATCCTCAATAGTCCCCTTTGGTATTTTAATAAACCTATCGGCTAAAGACAGTGTGATGGAAGTGGGCTTGAGTTCTCCCAAACCCAGTTGTTTGTACATTGAATATGGCAGTAGGTTCACACTAGCTCCCAAGTCTAGTAGTGCTTTTTCAACACAAGTGCCTCCGATATTAACTAAGATGGTAGGACACTTATTGACATTTAGACCTCTCTTCACCGTGCATAGGTCCTTAAAAAATTCAGCATAAGTGGGGACTTGCTTAATCATGTCAAGCAGAGGGATGTTGACCTTCACTTGCCTCAGCACTTCTAATATTTCTGTCTAGTTGATGGTTTTTTTCTTGTTTCTCAATGCCAAGGAAAAGGAGGGTGTACTCTTTTTCAATCGTATCCCCTTTAGTGCCTCATCCTTCCGGGTTCAGTTCAATCACGCTGGGATCTTCCACTTGGTTTGGGAGCGGATGGTTTGACTTCTACCACCCTCAAAGTGACCACGTTTACTTCATCAATTGATTGGGCGCCGCAGCTTAATTCATGCACTTCCTGGCTTCGTTGTGTTCGGGGATGGAAAGTTCCCTTTTCGAGAACTGGCTAAGAATAACCTTGAAACCGAAAGTACCTGTGTCATCTATTTTTGTTGAGTGTGCCTTCCAATGTTTCACTTTTGAGTGGTCTCGATGATTCACCTTTCTCGTTCCACAAAGTTACCTATAACCTTGCTCAAATTCATAGTGGCTTCGTTTCTATTGTGGGATGAGGGTGGGGTTAATGGCTGGCCGGTGGAAGTCAACCAGATGTTGCCGTTGTCGTGAACCTCGTGGAGCATAAGCTGGGGGTTTTGGCTTCCATGATAGATTAGGATGATTCCTCCACTCGATCAGGTGTTCCCATAGAGCGCTTGTCGGGTGGCCATTTTAACCCACTATGCTCACCGCCTTGCATCAAATCCCCACCGAGGGCACTAGGGCAATGCTCTCCTCGTGACTAGTGGATTAGCAATAAAACAGGTCGTGAGGTACAGTGTTTCGGGCCATCGTCAGACTCTATGTTGATTTCGCATTTCAAGCTCTTCCAACCTTCTAGTCAAAGAAGATAACTTGGCTTTCATTTCCACATCCTCTGACAATGAGTACATGCCTCCCCTTTGGTTTGCTGTGTGCTTCATTCTCTCTACCTCCCTTGGGTTTGGCTTATCCCATGCCTTGGAGGTTTCAACCACATAGTTGAGGAAATCCATGGCGCCATCCGGATTCTCGCAGGTCCTCCACACATGGTTTCTAATAATCGCTTTCATGCCAGGGACATCCCATCATAAAAGGATTCAACAAAGATCCATGTATCAAAGCCATGGTGAGGGCAAAGACCGATGGTCTCTATATACTCTCCCCAAGACCGTAGAACTTCTCATTATCATGTCGCAAATGTATAACCGTCTCTCTTCAAGCTATTAGTCCTACGTGTAAGTAATCAAGAACTTCTTCGTAACCTCGTCGCACCGCTTCTTACCCCGATAGCTTCGCCTTAGAGAATTAAGCCAAATCTCGGGGCCTTTGCCTGAGGGTTAAAGGAAAGGCTTTCAACTTCGCGAATTTCCATATCGGCCGTGACCTCTTTGAAAGTCGTGCAAACTTCCTCAAAATCCCGGATGTGTGTGTATGGATTTTCATTTTCCATACCATGAAAAGTTAGGAGCAAGGGCACCAGATAAGGCCTCACTACCACATCCCAGTAGGGGGAATAATGCATAAGGGTGCACTCACCCTTCGTGGGTGTATGTGATCCTCATTGACCAGAGGCATTAGGATCCTCAACCCCCCTCATTGCCTCACGCTTCCTCGTGGAGGTTCCATTTGTTCATAGCTTTTCAGGCTCACTTCACACCCTCGTTCCACTGGGAAGCACCGACCCTTTCTTCCAATCGCCTCGCTGCATTCGCCCCAATGGTGCATGTCGCCAGGCAAGCAAACACGTATAGACAAACTGTAAAGAAAGTGTGGCTACCAAAAAGGCTAATGTTAGCTAGAAATAAAAAATGAAAATTCCCATGTATGGACAAAAGATAAAAATTAAATCAACACAAATGTTGAATCGCTGTGGGAAATAAAAGTAAAGGCAAGAAGAGATTGAATTTCACTCAACACTTGTGATGAGGATCACAAGTTCAATGTAGCTCTTCTCATTTACACTAAGGTACCATCCTCTAAGAACGGCGCCATTTGATTTGCGCCACAACAAAAATTAATCAACAAAATTCAGATTCCAGATTTCTATCACAGATAAAGGCTCTAAGGTCGAACTCAGGATGGGCTTTTCATACAATGAGTTACGCTTGAGTGAAATTGGTGTTTCCATTGATCTGGGGTTTTCGTAAAAATAAAGGAGGTCAGATGGTCGCAACCTGTGAACTCCAGAGAAATAAAGTGTAAAAAGAATTCCTTGAAGTTTCTGCATCACTCGGGCTTAGGTTTTACAGAACTATAATGTCCCTGCCCTTCGCAATGAGAGGACCTATAGTCATTTCCCAGCCGATCTAGTTCGTTACCAAAAACTTAACCTTAAGAGTTTCTTCCTAGTATACAACATTTACGACTCATTAATACTTCAAAGCAAAGCAAAACCATTCACCGGATTCAACTCGCAGAGCTAATAAAATGGCAACTAATCGGTACGCGGGATCTAGCACAAGTGTCCATCAACCATGGTTTCTGCCAAGTACTAACCACTCAGTGGTACATCATGTGGATTTAAACCCATGCGAGATGCAGAAACATAAATGATGATAAATGTCATGCTGGTAACAGAGGGCAAGTATTACTCAACCTCTAACCCAAAGGGTCTCTTCTCTTCAAGGATGAGGAGGTTCGGCCCTCCTCTTCAAGGATGAGTGAGGTTTAGCAAGATCCTCTTGAGTTGTCATCTTCAGCGGTGTTTCGCGTGAGAAAATAAGAGAAAAGGAGAGAAAATGAAAGAAAATTGTAGAGGCGGGAAAGCTCCCAATTTTAGCACCAATTTTATTGATAAACTAAAAACTGTCTGGTACATGAGCTTGACTGAGCTTATATAGCGCTCAGAGTCAAGGAATTTACATAAATGTATGAAAGACCAACAATTATATTAAGGGCATTTTGGTAAAAAGCCACAAACTACGCTGGAAAAGCAAATAACACAAGAACAGGAAACTCGCGAAATTTCCTCGCAACTCATGAATTCAAGAGGTTGCGAAATTTTGCAACACCGCAAACTCGTCGTTTCATTCTTTCTCGCACTTTTAGCCCACCGCTTTATGATTCGTGATATGCGTGCCTTCGAAGGTTCGCAAGCGGGTTCATCGTGTTTGAATCAGTATGAAGGATATAGTGTAATTGGTATGCAAAACTACAAAAAATATCCACAAAATATGATCAATAGTATGGCTGGGACCTCAATGCATTAATTGAGTTATTTAAGTTGATTAGTACACAAAAAGTGCTCAAAACCTACAATCAACAGGGCTTAAAACAACACTATTTGGGCACTAATCAGGTTAGAGTCACGACATTCTTTGCAGAGTGGTGACATAATGTTTTCAATGTCGCGGACACTTTGTAGAGCAGCAATGATCGCGATCTACAGAGTCGCGCGACTCAACAAAGGATGATTATATCAAATTCGCGACATCGGTAAATCTCGTGAGTCATGACATCATACTCGTAGCGCCGCTGGCATCGCACTGCAAGTCACTTAAAAATGTTAATCATGTCACGACATCGACACTCAAAGTCACGCCATTGCATCCACAGAGTCACGACATTTCTTTAGAGTCATGACATTGCATCCACAATTGATGAGTGCTAAACTCATCTATTTTTAGTCCATTTTTTTGGCATATTTTTGGAAGTTTATGATTCATTTTAATGATAAATTATGGAATATTCACCAACTTTGTGTTTTTCAGGTTTTGAATGAAAAAGGAAACAATTTCAGCAAGAAAAGCAAAAAATTGGCTAAGGTAGAAATTTCGCGAAGCTAAACTCAAGTTAGAAGTGAAGATTGTCGCGACATTTCACAATTTTGTCATGACATAAAATGGGAATCATAAGACAAAACTTTGTCGCAACATTCCTTTGTTTTATCGCGACATTGTTCCAAGCAAATGGCAGTAGAGAATTGTTGCAACATTTTATAACTATATCGCGACATAAAGAGCTAAGGAGGGAAGAAAGAATGTCGCTACTATTGAAAATTATGTCGCGATAGAAAATGACAAGAGGATAGTAGGAAGTATGTTGCGACATTTTCAAAGTATGTCATGACATAAAGTTCAAAGACAACATAGCAAGGCAAGAAGGCTATGTCGCGACAAGGAAGTTATATGTTGCAACAACCATAACAAAATGCTGAGGGAACAATGTCACAACATAGAATTTTGTTGTTGCAACAAGGGTTGATGAGAACAACAGAAAGAATGTCGCGATAAAGAAGAATTCATAGCGACATAAATCAAGAGAGTCATATAAGAGAATAGGAACCGAGCGGCTACGTCTGAGAAAAAGAGTTGTTTTATGTTGCGACATTTCAAAATTATGTCGGGACATAAAACAAAGCTGAAGGGTGAGAAGCTCTGTCACAACAAAGAAATTTTATGTCGCAACAAAGTTTTTATGTCGCGACACAAGACACTCATGTCGCGACAATTACAAGACAACTTCAGCCGAACTCTGTCGCAACATAATTCAAGAAGAAGGCACGAAACCACGTCGCAATAGAAAATTGCAAACCATGACAAAGCTGGAGAACAAAGATGGCAACTATGTTGCAACAAAGCAACCTATTGGGCCAGATTTTTGGGGATCCACAATTTCAGCCTTGAAGTGCAGCCCATCATTTGAAAATCTATAAATAGAAGCACCTAAAGCATTGTGCGGAGCTTCCGCAAAAACGAGGAACTTCTGGGTAGCTGGAGACTCCTTCGTATATTATTGTTTTTTTCTGTCAATTTAGTTTTAGCTTAGCATTTTAGTTAGTTTTCTTCTTTGGGATTGAAATGTTGATCTCGTGCGTAAGTTTGAGTCAGTTCATTGTAAAATTTTAGATTTATTATCGTCTGACTTTAATAAATTCGAAATTTTTCTTAAAGTTCATTTATTTCTGCCGCATGCAATTTCAAGTGAATTTCTTGATTAGTTAGTTACCGTTATTTGTACCCAGTTTTAAAGACTTAGTTCTTTGGGAATGGATCGATGTTAATTATTGTTTTCTGCATAACTTGAAAGAACGTCATAGTTCAAAATCTTGAATTTATTTAATTGGTGTTGTTCTTGAAATTACTTGTTCAATATATTAGTAACGTGTACCCAGAAAATGACTGTATCTTACTATGATTTCTAGGAGGCCCTTTGAGTGACACAGAGATGGAGATTCCTGAGAGTATGGAGTAGTTACTTGGGGTTATGTTAGACTAATATTATAAAACTAATGAAGTTTGAAATATTGCTTCGATAGATCACTAATTTACTCATGGTGTGAGAATAGTTGGATGATGTATCAATTTAGTTGATTAGAGGTTTCTCCTCAGTCTGATGAAAGAATCTTGATCCCGTGTTAATAGAGATCTAATCAAGGAGATGGAAATTTTTATTAGATTTAAAGGATGATATACCAATATATTGGAGAAGGCTTGCATAATCTTGTCTATAGGGGCAAGAATTCTTTAGTCCTAAGATTCGGGGCGTAGCAACAAAGGAAAATACCAAAATCTTAAAAGAGTTGATAACTGATTAGACTCATGTCTCCAAAGGAACATGGATCTCTAATCGCTGAAATGTAAGGTATGGAGAAACTAACCATAAGACTCGCATCTTTGACAAGTTCAGATTTCAAACTAATGGCTGAACTATGTTATAAAATGATGCAGAAATTTATAATTGTACATTGATCTATTTCCTAATGTTAACTTACCTAGTGAATTTTTCAATCCAATTATTTTGAATTCTTTATATATGGTTATAGAATTTTATTTAGTTTTTACATATTCTTTAGTTTAATACCAAATCACTTTTAACTTTGGAGTTCAAATAGTAAGGATCTTGAGTAGATGGGGTAATTGATTTTTAGATTTCTTATCAATCCTCGTGGGAACGATATCTGGACTTAAATCCACTTTCATTACTTGTATGACCTGTGCACTTACAGTGACCTAGACCAAAACACATTTTCAAATTAAGTCTTCTCATACAAGGTAAACAACATATTTTATATTTTCGGTCAGTTAACAAATTTTTAGCACTGTTGTCGGGGACTGAATAGCCTTTGGTAGCTATGTTGAAGATTTGGTTGATCACATTTTTTGTTTTCAACAAGTTTTTGGCCGAGGACTGAATAGTCTTAGGAGGCAAGTACACATCAATTGTCTCAAATAATTAGTCATTGGTCTATGTTAAAATCACTTTAAAGTCGCGCCATTTCTGAAGATTGAAAGGAGAATTTAAAGATCAATATATTAACCAAAGAGAGAATTGCTAATTTGTACATTTATCTCTGTTTTATAAAATTTTTTAGAAAATTACAAAAATAGTTTTAACTGCAGTAGCTAAGAAAGCTACTGAAAATGTTTTATGAGCTTAAATGGATATAGTTGTTTTCCACATATTTCATTTGATGTTAGTGTGTTTCTATTTCAGGAAGATCTTACATGCATAGGAAACCAGAAGCAGAATTTCTGCCTTTGGACACAGAACTGAAAAGAACATTAAGAAATCTGAGAAAAGTGAAAAGTGCTGAATCAACAACTATAGCAGAGTAGAGAGAGATATGACAACCTATTCCAGAAGAAGCAGTAGCAAAGATTCCTTAGAGACAAATGACTATGGAGGATTTTTAGAGGCCAGTTATTCAAGATGAATATTCTGCCATGAGACAACCTGCTATAGAGACCAACAATTTTGAGTTAAAGCCAGCTTTGATCACAATGGTGTAGCAGCATCAATACATTGGGCATCCATGTAACGCCCCAAAAATACCCTAGTATTATTTTTTATATATATAATATTTTTTTATTATATGTTTAAGGTATAAAATAAATTAAATGAAATTTTTTCATAATTTAAATGCTCAGAACGAAAAAGATATGCAACCTGAAAATTTTACAAAAATCAATTAAATTTGGTAAAATAAACAAATGGGACCTAAGGGTATCCTAAATGAGAATTATAAGTGCAAAGTGTAAAATGATATGAAATAAAATTGAAATGAAAGTGAAATGAAGAGTCAAATGGCAAAATGAGAAAATGAGATTTATCAGGAAAGCCAAACAGGCCTAGAATAGGAGACATAAAGACCATAGTTTGCCTTTGAGAGACATTCCTCTCATTAAGGCATTTTCGTTTTGGAGAAAAAGGAGAGAGCTCGGTTAATTGAAGATTTGTGAATTGCTCCATGAAACTAAAGGCTAAAGTGATAAAAACAAGGAGGAACCTTGGTATTGAAGTTTGAAAGAGATTAAGAAGATCTAAAACCCTAAACCCTTTATTTGTGTTTTTGAGTTGGGAAAACCCAAATGTGGATAAAAGAGTTTTGTTTTTGCTGTAAAATGAGTTTTGAAGAGTATCATTGGTTGGTATCAATTGGATTGGTTTGGAGGAGTGGTTGTAAAAAGAGAAATGCTTCTGGTTTTCAAAGGAAATGCTGTCAAAATTTTGTCAAAACCCCTGTTCTTGTTGTGGATATAGATTAAGTTATAATCATCCAAATGAAGTGATTCTAATTGGTAAAGAACCATAAGAGATAGATAAACAAATGTATAGAAGGGAACAAGAGCAAATTGTACCACTAAAGCTCCTGAATATGGGCTTAAAGGGGGGTTCGGGTAGCTCACGGGTATGCCCTGTTTTGGGTGCAGTTGTGGTGTTTTGGCCATAAAATGAGTTTCACTTATCCAATTTGAGTGATTAAAAATTATGGTAAACTATAATCTCTAGGGGAATAATTTATCAAGTAGTGGCGTAACCAGAACCCCAAAGTTCCCAAAATATGTCAAAGTGGAGCTATAAAAGTGATTCTGCTTAGTTAAATTAGAGTAATAGATGTAAAATGCAATAACTTGAGTTTTGGTGATCCAAATTAGGTGATTCCAATTGGAGAAGAAACCTTATAACCATAGATAAGAATGAGTGAAGGAACCATTATCAATTTATGGAGTTAAAACCCTAGAAATTGAGAATAACAATAGGTGATTCAGTGAGCTAACCAATTTGGCATTAAAATGCCATAACTTAAGTTTGGGACTGTTTTGGCTAAGGTTGCGTTTGTTTTTTTCACTTAATGCTGAATAGAACTTTTTTTTAGCTTAATGTTGAATAGTACTTAATAGCATTAAGTATTAAGTTGTTTGTTTTTTAATATTAGGTAGTGAGTAGGGATGACAACGGAACAGATTATTTTAGGTTCATGTCCCGCCTCGCTCTTAATAACACATGTTTAATTTAATTTTAATCAGGTTTTTAATGGGTTTGAGTTTATTTTCTCAAATCCGATACAGGTTCAAAGACACATTCCTTCAGAAACCCGAGAAAATTAGAAATTTTCAAAATAACAAAATGTTAATAAAATAATAAATTACCATAAGGGTTCAGGGAAGTTTAGAAAATTCTCTAACTGATAAAGAAACTAGACTGCGCCTGCAAATTGCTTTTGCTGAATCTAGTGACCCAAAAAGTTTCCATCAATTCTCGAGACAAAACTAAATTGTTTCGATTTTGGGTGATAAGCCGCCGTACCCAAGGACGAGATTTTTTCGATTTTCGGGCCAGATACGGACCCGAATGAAGCAATATGAACCATATATCCAAAATAATAATAATAAGCCCCACTCCAATTATATTTAAATTTTTTTTTTTATTATTCTATTTTTATACTTTAATATAAATAATAATAATAATTATAATGTTTTTTAATAAATAATTTAGAAAATTCATAATATTTTTTTATGAAAATATTAATTTTAATATAATAAAAAATAAAAGCAATATAAAAATTAAAATTAAAAAATAAAAACAAAATAAATGTAAACATGGCGAGTTTGAGAATTTTTCCCATCTCGCTTCGCCCCGCTTAATTTTTTAAATTAGATAAATTTGGGAATTGAAAAATAGTTCAGTCGGGCCTGATGGGACCGCCCCGTCCCAAACCCCCCGTTGTCATCTCTAGTAAAGGTATATTGTTAGCTTTTCTTTTATTGGACAATGATTGAGTTTTTTTATTTTTGTAGAAAATGACTTTTCTAAATAGAAAAGTCAAATATTTTCACTTTTCTATTCAGAACTTTAAAAAATTTACAACAAGTCATGAAAATTTTAAAACAGTCTAAATTAATGCCGAAGCTATTCACTCAAAGATTAAGTCAAAACAAACGCCACCTAAGTGTGTTTTGGAATTTATAAAAATAGATTGTTGGTATGATTAAAGGTCCTAGGAAGGAATATATGGTCTTGTAAATATTAACTTTTCTTCCGAACAAATTTATTTGGGAATTTATTTGATTTTTTAGAAAGTGCTTTTTACAAGTCACAAAGTGGACATGTTAGGTTTTGGGATGTTAAAGTTAAAACTGACCAATTGGTTTATAATCTGATTGGTGCTTAGGGTTTGTTAGACTCGTCTAAGCTAATCAAATCAATATTTGAAGTTAATTTTGGACAACATTAGATTGGTTTGGTGAGACATTTTAAAGGTACGTTGTTCAAAAAAAAAACAAAAGATGTTTTCATTCATGGTGTTATGTGGTCGAGGGCCTTAGAGAAGGAATTTTAAATTTAAATTCTGAGATGTCATTGATATATAAAGGACTAAACTGAGAGTTTCATAAGTTTTGAAGACTGTTTGAATAAGTTTTGCACAAAGTCCGTAGAGTACAAACAGGAAAATAACGGTCTCGCATGGTGTTAGTGTCTGTTTGAGGTTTCCTTGACTTAATCTTTCTTTTGGGGACATAATTGGACAAGAGTAATTGCTGCTGATTAAAGGCAGGCAAAATTTTAGTATTTTGGTTATGTGATGGATTAAAGTCACAAACTAACAACTATACCTCGCCTTTATTTGCAATGAGATTAACAATACGATATTAAGTTCAAAATCAACCCTGTCCAAAAATCACTACTACGCACGAATACACAGTTTTAATCAGATTGAATAGGGTTGACAAGGAGGAAAGCCCTAACTCGTGACCGAGATTCCCGAGGATTGGAATCAAAGTGCAAAGCTTTTGGGTTTGTTCTACACCTTCTTATTATTTTGAATTTATCTCCAAAATGTTTGAATAGTATATTGAATTGTTTTAAATTGATTGATGCAAATAAATTGTGAAATGATCGTGTTGATTTAAGTTAAGAAATTTGAGAACATCAATATAAGTAAATGAATGACATGAAAATTGCATGAGTAGTGAAATGATTTATTTGTATAAAAATACATACTTTATTGTATTTTCCTTTAAATTGAATGCCCTTAATAGAATGTTAACCGTTAAATTCGAGTTAAGGATAGATTGGTATACCAATAAGAGTCAAACAAACGTACTATTGTGGCATACCGATCCGTAACCCAACGGGACAGTATTAGTAGTGTACACCAACCGAGTACATGTTTTTATAAAACCGTGTTTACACTGGCTTGCAGCCTAGTGGGACCATGCTGGTGATTTGTTATCCTGTGCACCAAAAGCATAGGTTAAATTCTATAAGGGCTAAAATGAAAAATGATAATGAGAATGGAAAAGTGCATGATTTACGATCTGAATGATTTGTTGCACATGAAAATGCATAGTTTGAGATGACCAATGAATTGTAATTGATTAAATGGAAATATATCTTTATGTATGTATTGTATTGCATTGGTCATTTAAGAAAGTACGAAAGTATTGTCTTATGAAATTGCATGATTTGATTTAAATTGAAATAAAGAGAGAATCAGAGGATCCACTAAGCATGAAATGCTTACGCTGTGAAGTGTTTTTTTTATCTATGCGTAGGTACTTAGTGAACAGGAACGAAGGACACGATCAAGGAGTGCAGAGTCATCAAGAAAGATGCAGAGTAAAAGTATATACTCCATCTTATGCATCTCCTACTTTTGAACTATTGATGTCTTGTGATCAAAAGAGTTAAACTCTGAAACGATTTTGTATATTATTTTGAATGGGAATGGAATGCCTTATTGTAAATTCATTTTCCTACTTTTGAACAATTGATGTTTTGGGATCAAAAGAGTTAAACTCTGAAACGATTTTTTATATTATTTTGAATGGGAATGGAATGCCTTCATTGTAAATTCATTTTGTTAAATGTAAATGTTTATGGGCCTACCGAATTGAAATCGCTTCAAGACATATTTGAAAGTGTTTATAATAAATGGAATGTCACCAAATCTGCTATTTTGTTTTTGTGGCGTTTTGGTAAATGAACTTGGTTAGCAACCTGGACTAGGTTCAGATCCGCCAATCGGGTCGGGCCAGGAATGGGGTGCTACAATCCAAGTGAAGATCCCAATGAGCATTTGTTAAGATTTTTACAGATGGAAAATATAGTGAAGTTGAATGTGGTGAGACCTGAGGTGATCAAGCTGCAACTATTCCCTTTTTCATTGAAAGATATGACAACCACTTGGCTCAATCACCGCTATAAGGGATAAATGAATAATTTGGGAAGAGTTGGTGGAGGCTTCTATGAGCAGATTCTTCCTCCCGTGCCCTCACTTTTAAAGGAGAGGGAAATCAAAGTGGTCAAACAAGGAGACATGAGCCCTATATCGTATACAGAAAGATTCAAGAGATTTATGAAGAGATGCCCAATGCATAGCATTGATCTAACTACACAGATGGACATCTTTTATCACTTTATGTACTACACCTCCAAAGGTATAATTGATGCAGTTGGTTGTGGAGCATTTAAGAGGAAGAGTGTAGAGGAGGCAAGACAGCTGATTGAAGATCTTGCCAAATGCAACTATAGAGCTCCATTTGAGACTTTAGGGAGTAGCAGTAGACTGAAAGGAAGTGGGGTGATAGAGCTGAATAGAATGACTGCCATAGAAGCAAAACTTGATCCATTGATGAACAAGATGGGAAACCAAGATAAAAGAATGCACTCGGGGCAGACATGAAATGTGAAACTGCTGATGGGTAAATGAGTAGAAGAGTGAGTCGACGAGGACTAAATTTCATGAGGGTCCTCATCAAGTCGAGGAAGCACAATTTCAATGCTAATAGAAGCTGGGCCACTTTAAGCCAAACCTTAACTTGCCAACTCACTAAGGGCACAGTATGACTCGCAGAACCAAGGAGAATTTCTCATATGGAGGAGAAGTAGCAAGGTCCAAGACCGCCCAGAATTTTCATCACGCATGTCTACATGGGTTCCAAAAGATAGCAAAGAAAAGAAGAGAGAGTGCAAAATC
Organism: Tetrastigma voinierianum; assembly: GCA_016808115.1. Taxonomy (NCBI): domain Eukaryota; kingdom Viridiplantae; phylum Streptophyta; class Magnoliopsida; order Vitales; family Vitaceae; genus Tetrastigma; species Tetrastigma voinierianum. The sequence goes on along the minus strand of JAEQBH010005028.1, from coordinate 29,295 downwards.
AAGGACAAGGAGATCTCAACTTTGAAGATCAGATGTCGAATATCTATAGGAGAAAATAAGAGGTTGTTAAATATTCATGAGCGTAAATTTGTCGAGCTAGCAAAAGATTTCAAGAAACATAAATGTGGCTTGTGCCAACACAAATGCCTATCTGAAAAATTTGGAGACACAAGTAGGGTAGCTAGCCCTAGCAATGCAAAATCAGTCCAAGGATGCCTTCCCAAGCGATACAAAGAAGAATCCTAAGGATTGTATGGTGGTGACTCTAAGGAGTGGAAGAGAGATAGGAAGCAGAAAAGAAAAAGAGAAGAAAAAAACTGAAAAAGTAGAGAAAGAAGTAACTGGAAAAGATACCAAGTTTAGCAGTTCAGACTTGGCAGAAGAGACTGAGAAAGAAGAGGTGCAGATTGAGCAGCAGGTGGAGAAAGGAAAATTGAAAAAGAAAGAAGAAAAACAAGATTACATGCTTGCTGTTCCTTTCCTTCAGAGGCTTCAGATAGCAAAAATGGAGGAGCAGTTCTCTAGATTCTTGGATGTCTTCAAGAAGATAAAGACACTGCCCTTCGGCAGAGGTATTTGACTCAATGCCTAACTATGCTAAGTTTCGAAGGACATTCTAAGTAAGAAGAGGAAAATTTTCAGAAAAAGGAGTGGTGAATTGAAAGCCACATGCAAGTAGTGATCCGTAAGAGCTTACTTCAGAGTAAGATGCAGACCTGCGCTTTACCATTCCTTGCACCATTAGGAATTTTGAATTAAAAAAGGCTTTATGTGACTCAGGATCTAGCATCAATTTGATGCCATTGTCAGTGGTGAAGAGACTTAGTTTGGGGGAACTAACTCCCTGATTAGTGCTCAAAAAGTGCTATTTTGATCCCTGTTTATTGTAGGTTTTGAGCACTTTTTATGTACTAATCAGCGTAATTAACCCGATTTGCACATTAAGGTCCCTGCTATTCTACTGATCGCATTTTGTGACTATTTTTGTAGTTTTTTCAAGATAATCGTGCCTAAATTATCGAAATAATTCAAACAAAGAACCCGAAAGAACCTATCAAGGTGGTGATAAGATCCTAGAATGAAAGAAGAGCAAAAATTGAAGAAAAATGGAGCACTGCAGAATTTTGCAGGTTGCGAAATTTCGCATCCTGTGAAAATCTTTTCCTACCACCACTGTTCATCCTGCAGGCAACTGTTCACTTTCCTGCGACTTGTTGCTTTTTGACTTTTTTTTGTTACATTTTTTTGTTTCTTCCCATTTTAACCCTTGTAATAGCTTTTGGTTTTGGTTTTGTAAATCTTGCTTAGGCTGGGGGCGTCTCTCGCTCGATTGCTGTAACCAAAGACAACTTTTGCTCATCAATAAAGTGGCGAGAAACTTTCAGTTGTTCCGCTTTTCTCAGTTCCTCTCATTTTCCCTCACTTTCTCTCACTTTTTGGGTAGCCAAACACCCTTCGAGGATGACAACTCAGAGGATGAGTGGCTAAAACCCTCTCTTCCTTGGAGTGGAAGGCTATTGGGCAAGGGAACTGGGTGTAACAAAGGGTTCTCATGTTTTCAATGCAGGTATTCACTGTTATTTTTGGTTTTTCTCTTCAAATCTTAGTTGTAGCCTTCCATTCACCTTGAATGATACGTATTTGATAATCTTTTAGGGTTCAGTGGATGCTTATTGCTAGATCCACTAAGATTCATTAGTTATCCTCTATGGGTTATTATAAGGTGGGTCAAGGAGGCATGCCCTCACTATCCCAGACCATTAATGGACAATAAATGCCATTTTCAAAGGATAGTTATTTTTGGAGTGGAGTTTATGGCTAACGAAGATCCGGTTCGGAGATGACTATAGAGTCATCCTTCTCAGCCTTGAGAAGGACCACGGAAACCTCGGTTTCCACACTAGGAATCGACCAGGTGACACAACACTTGAGGGGTTACATTTTACATTTGATTTATTTTATTCTCTGTTTGCAACCTACCAAACCTCCACTTCATTTTTATAAAAATCCTTAAATCCGTGAAATTCACCATTTTGAATCCTTTGCAAATCATTTTGTATGAAGAAAACCCGTCCACGAGTTTGACCTGAGGCCATTTATCGCAGTAGCTTTGCTACGACAGTAGGAGGAATTTAGGTTATAAATTTTGTTGATTCCAGAACACCTACTATGACACGAATCACTCCCATAACTATAACCTTGCAAATGGCAGACAGAATAATATCACAATCAGAAGGAGTCCTTGAAGATGTACTCATCATGTAACGCCCCAAAAATATACCCTAGTAGTTTTCGGACTTGTTTAGGGTATTTTGTAAGCCTTATTTGAATGTTTCACGAGTTAAATGCGAAACATGGAAACGAGAGACCCGGAAATTTTAAAGACACAAGGACAAATATGTAAGTGTCTAAAAGGGGCTAAAAGTCATAATTTGACAAGATTTGAGGCCAAAGTATAAATAATAGGAATTGTGGTGTAATTCTAGAAGATTAGAAGAGCCAAAAATACAATAAAAGGGTGAAATACAAATAGCCAGAATGTGGAGGACTAAGATACAGTGTGAAACTTAACCCCGAATGGGTTTTGGAGGGAACTGAACATGGCCTTAGCAAACATGGAATTTAATGACAAATTTGGTCTCATTTTGGAGGACCAAAAACCGTAGAGAGAGAGAGGGGAGAGCAAAAGGAGAGAAGAAGAGGAAGAGGAAAAGTGGAGGCCAAAGATCAAACCCCTTGAGTATGGAACTTTGGATTTTTGTATGAAACTAACCTTGATTATGGATTCTATGAGATTATGTATGAATTTCCATGCTTGGTTGGTTAGTAGTTGTCCCCAAACTTGGGGTTTTGCTAGGGTTTCATCTTAACCCAAAGATTATGGAAAGTAGATTAGGTAGAAGACCCATGGCACAAGATGGTTATGGAATCCTCTCTTTTAGGTTGGATTCATGGTTAATTGAGAGTCTTTGAGTTAGGGTTTAGAATAAACCCTAACTAAACATCATGTTTGGTTTGTGTATGGGTCATAACCCATATTAGAATGATTTTTGGAGGAATTCATGAAAGAATTTTGAAGAAATATATGAAATTGAAAGAAGAATTGAGTAAAAATAGAGATTATAAGATGAATTTGGAATGGTTTTGAGGTGTTTATGGAGTATAGGGTTGAATTGGGTATCAAAAATATGGAAAAATGGGAGAAAATACACATTCTGGGCATTTTCGGGGGACATGTACCGGTACACCTTGAAAGTGTACCGGTACACCCTTCCAGAACCCAATGTGTACCGGTACACGTTAGGGGTGTCTGGGGTACACCACTATTCTTAACTTCGGTTCGACCGGTTCGTATTTTGGCCATAACTTCCTTATTTCTTATCCGATTTGAGTGATTCAAGTGGACAATTAAAATAAACTTCAAGGATAATCAAACATAAAGAAATAGATATCGTCAAATTCTGACTCAAAGTAGCCCAAAAATTCACTCAAAGTGGGGGCCGTATTTCAAGTCAAATTCTAAATCAGTTTGAACATAGAGTAGTCGGGTGTCTAGGGCGTAACTTGAGTTTCGGTGCTCCGAATTAGGTGATTGGTTGGAATGGGAACCCTTAGCACCTTATCTTTAAAAGTACAAAGATACAGTGTCAAACATGAGTTAGAATCCCAGAAAAATGATGCAAACTGTCCCTAATGTAATCGGTAGATTGACTAGTTGGCATGAAAATGCCATAACTTTATTTTGGGTAGATCGATTGGATTGATTCCAATTTCTAAGTAAAATAGATTCATTGAGGGACAAGAATATATGAATGATTATACGCGAATGAGTATACGTAAATTAGTATATGAATGAGTATACGTAATTGAGCATATGAATGAGTACACGTGAATGAGTATACATGAATGAATATGTGAATGAGTATATGAATGAGTATACGTGAATGAGCATATGAATGAGTATATATAAATGATCACATGAATGAGTATGTGATTGAGTATATCTTTGAAAAGATATCTGAGAAGTGAAGTGGAATTGAAATGTGATTGTGATGGTTGAATGCTAATTGTGAAATATATATATAAGCATATATATATTGATTTGAATGATTGTTATTTGAAATGTTTGTCATACATAAATGATATGAAGACGAAATGTGATTGTGATCGGTTATGAATGCTAATTGTGAAATATATATATAAGCATATATATTGGTTGGAATGGTGTTATTTGAAATGAAATGTGATTGTGATCGGTTATGAATGCTAATTGTAAATATATATATATATATATATATATATATATATATATATATATAAGCATATATATATTGATTTGAATGATTGTTATTTGAAATGTTTGTCATACATAAATGATATGAAGACGAAATGTGATTGTGATCGGTTATGAATGCTAATTGTGAAATATATATATAAGCATATATATATTGATTTGAATGATTGTTATTTGAAATGAAATGTGATTGTGATCGGTTATGAATGCTAATTGTGAAATATATATATATATATATATATATATATAAGCATATATGATTTGAATGATTGTCGGAAATGTTTGTCACTTTCGTATGCATGTGTGCATGTATTTGAACGATAAGTGAAATTCTGCATAAAAGTAGAATGATTTGAAATGTATCATTGGATGACCCGACATGACAAGATTCACCAATGGTGCGTCATGAAGGTAACCGTATTTGTCTAATCTTGAAATCCATTGCTCTTGAATGACCAGGAAAGGACAAAGATTCACCAGCTGAATCTGTCGTGAATGTAGACCTATAGTTATATGTAGACGGTAATATTGATTAGGAAACCACATTGCTCTTGAATGACAAACGGGGCCAGGGATTCTGGCCCCGAATCACATCGTGAATGTCGAATTCTATAGCCATATGTGAAATGGTAATTAAATGGAAACCACATTACTCTTGAATGACAAAACGGGCCAGGATTCACGACTGAATGCATGGGCGAATGTCGAATCCCCATAACCTTATGTGAAATGGTAATTGTTAAATGGAAATCACATTGCTCTTGAATGACAAACGGAATGATTCATAAGCCCCGAATACATCGTGAATGTCGAATTCTATAGTCATATGTGAAATGGTAATTGTTAAGTAAATCATTGCTCTTGAATGACAAACAAGACGGGATACACGCAAATTGAATCACATCCCAGATATTAATTCTATAGTCATATGTGAAATGAGTAATATTGAGTGTGAAACCACATTGCTCTTGAATAACAAACGGGACAGGATTCCTGCTTGAATCTGTGTGGATGTCAATTCTATAGCCATATGTGAAATCACAAGCTAGAAAAGCAACAAAGGTATTAGAAAAGTGTATTTGTATAAGTATCTTTACTTTACACAAACATTGTATAAAGGGCATTATTTTGTAAATGCATTTTATTAAATGTGAATGTTATGGAGTCTTTTGAAATTGGTATTTATGGGATTGCCCGAAAAGAAGTGTTTTCGCGTAAATTAAAAAGGTCTAAAATAGAATAACATAAATAAACGTTTTGAAGAAATAATTGAAAATGTCGGAGTAAACCGGGCTCCAGCTTGGATCCGCCAACCGGGTCAAGTCGGGGATTCGGGTCGCGACACTTTTGAAAATAAAAATTTAATAAAACGAAACAAAATGTTTTGATTAAAAATGTCGAGTGCTTAGGTTATCCTTCCCAGATTCCGGTCCGACCCGATTGAGCGAATCACGAGGCAGGTTTCGAGTGCGAGAAACCATATACTAGGACTTATTATTTTTTTTTTCATAGCTTAACTTATATACCTGTGGGTATACAAATAATTTTGTAATAACCAAAGTCATTCACATATACAAAGGGTTTATAACTGGAGTAGTATCCATTAAAATCTCTACACATATGCTAAGTCCCAATTACTTATACAATTACTTATACATGTACATATCTATCTGAACATCGGAGATTGCGGAAAAAGTGCTGAGTGAGCACCTATCTCGAAGATGGCGTGCCATTTGGTATGGAATGTCATCCTCTTTATCTCCTCTTGATATACACAGTTGAACACCCATCTTGGCTTCGCTTAATTGGAACATATAGACGATGCGACCAATAACAATAATCGCGTCACTATCTTTTACATTTACTTATGCATATAACGAAGGCCTATTCTTATGTGACTTCTACTTTCAGCTCATATTATACATGTAGATTTTATTATTTTCAGATTCCTTATCATTATCTTGTTCATATTACTTTCTGTGTCATGTATTTTACAGGTTGTAACTCATATCTACTACATGTATGATAGATCAAATCATATTCAAAGTAAACTTATACGTATACAATGGCAATTCGAAACATATCAAGTCATATTAAATTCATACAACGTCAATCAGACTAATACAAATTCATGTTAGACTCTTATCAATATCACGGCCGAAGCCATTAATCAACTCCCTTTAGAAATTACATTTAGAAGTGATACAGGATGCCGGGTTAATTTCCTTTTAGTTTCGTTTTATTAATTTTCATTTTCAAAAGTGTCGCGACCCGAATCCCCTACTTGACCCGGTTGGCGGATCCAAGCTGGAGCCCGGTTTACTCAGGCGTTTTCAATCCAAAACATTTATTTCGTCTTATTAAATTTTCTTTTCAAAGTGTAAGGCCGAATCCCAGACTTGACCCGGTTGGCGGATCGAACTGGAGCCCGGTTTACTCCGACATTTTCAATTATCTTTCCAACACATTTGTTTATGTTATTCCATTTTAGACTTTTTAGTTACACGAAAGCACTTCTTTTGAACTTAATCCATAAACACTTATAATTTCAAAGGACCATAACATTTACATTCAATAAAATGCATTTACAAAATGGTACCTTTTCTTATGTCAGGTGTAATGTAAGATACTTTAAACGTACAATTTTAATGTCATTTTAAGCTTATCGGTTTGTGATTTCACATATAGCTATAGAAGTGCGACATTCGCAGCAGTTCACTTGGGAATCTTTGTTTGTCATTCGGTAGCAAGGTGTTCACTCGATTGTCTGTAGATCTCACATATGGGTATAGAAATTAGAGCATTCACGACAAATTCATAGAATCCACATACTGTTTGTCATTCATTAGCAATGTGATTTCGCATTCAATTATTCTGAGTCTCACATATGGCTATAGAGTCGACATTCCGCGACATATTCACTTGGGAATCCTATGCATTTGTCGTGATAGCAATATGATTTCACATTTAACAATATGATTCACTTTAACTATAAATTGACATTCACAATGTGGTCGATTGGGAATCACATGCATTTATCGTCCAGTAGTAAATGTGATTCGCATTTAACAATATGATTCACTTCAAGCTATAAATTGACATTCGTGATTCGATTCTTTGAATCCTGTCTGATTTATCGTCATTAACGATAATGATTTCGCGTTTAACAATATGATTCACACAACTATAAATTGACATTCATAGCCAGATTCACTTCTTGAATCTATGCATTTTGTCATTCCCATTAGCAATGTTCGCATTTAATATAACGAGTCTCACATAGGTTTATAGAATTCGACATTCCTGACAGTTCGAGTTGTTGAATCACAATGCATTTTGTCATTGATTGCAATGTGATTTCGCATTTAACAATTACGGTTACCTTCATGACGAATTCAGTTGGTGAATCCCGTCATGTTGGTCATTCAATATCACATTTCAAATCAGTTTACTTTTATGCGATAATTTCGCCTTAGTGCGAATCTGGCATCGTAGTATGTATGACAAACATTTGAATAACAATGATTCAAATCATCATATATATACTTATATATATTTAAATGGAAATAGCATTCATAACCAATCACAATCAAATTTCAATTCCAATTTCACTCTCGTATTATCTTTTCAAAGATATACTCAATCTCTATACTTATTTCACATACTCATTCAGGTATACTTATTCATATATTCATTCACGTATACTCATTCATTTGTTATCATTTTCTGGTTATATGTGATAATAATAATATATCACTTAACCACATTATGTGTTCATGACATATTGCCTCGCATGTTCACAATCATGTTTTAATTCATTTTCATTTTCATTTTCCATAATCATTTTCATGTTTCATGAACACATCTTTACATTTTTCATTTTCTACATTTTCCTTGTTTCAAGCCTATTACACATGGAACTTCATATTCTTGTGAAGTATGATGGATGTGGAATCACACCTCATTCATATATTCTTAATCCTCTAATATCTACTTTACTTAGAGTGGAATCAATCAATCGGATCATCGAGCTAAAGTTATGGCATTTTCATGCCAACTAATTCGGTTACCGATTACCCTCGGGACTGTTGGTATTACTCATTTTCTGGGGTCTTAACTATATTTTGACACTATGTCATGTAATAATTTAAATCTAAGGTGCTAAGGGTTCTATTCCAACTGGAATCACCCGATTCGAACAGGAACTCGAGATACGTCGAACAAGCCCGGACCTCTATGTTCAACACTGAAACCAGAATTTGGTTTGCCTTGGTCCCACTTAGAGTGTATTTTTGACTACATAGGATCATAATTTGGCGATTCCTTCTCTTTAAGTTTTGTTCTCCTTGAAGTCTATTTTAATTGGCCACTTGAATCACTCAAATCGGATAAGAAATGAGTAAGTTATGGCCAAAATACTAAAACTGGTTAGAACAGGAAAACCAGAACAAGTTGTACCGGTACAAGCTCAAGTTGTACCGGTACAACTTGGCCATTAAAAAATGACCAGAATACAAGTTGTACCGGTACAAGTTCAAGTTGTACCGGTACAAGTCACTCGGGAATGCCCAGAATGTGTGTTTTCTCACATTTTTCCATACTTTTGATCCCAATTCTTTATACTTCAAACACACATCAAAACAATTCCAAATTCACCTTGGAATCTCTTTTCTACTCAATTTCTCTTTCAATTTCATATATTTCTTAAAAAAATCCATCATGGATTTCTTCCAAAACCCTTCTAATATGGTTTATGATCCATACACAACCAAATCATAAAGGTTAGTTAGGGTTTGTTCTAAACCCTAACTCATTTACTTACAATTAACCATGAATCCCACTACTCCAAGGAAGGATTCCCTATTTTCTTGTGCCATTTAGGTTTTCTAACCTAATTTCAATACATCTTTGGTTAGGATGAAATCCTAACAAACCCTAGGTTTTAGGTACAACAAATAACCATTAACGAAACAAAACCAAGTCCATACTAAATCCAAGTTCCATACAAGTTAGTAGTTCCATACCTTTTGCTTGATCTCCTTCCTCCTCTTCTTCTCTTCTCCTTCCTCTTCCTCTTCTCTTCTTTTCTTCCCTTCACGGTTTGCTATTCTCCAAATGAGACCCGGTGCGTGCTTTTAAATCAATATCCTTAGGCCTTGTTTGGCCCTCAAAAACTGTGCTGGGTTAGTTTCATTAATTGTTTTTTTAGTCCTTGGATTCTTCCTTTTTTGAAATTCAACTTATGCATATTCTAGTTTAACCCCTCATCTTTCCTCTTTTATGACTTTCATATCCTTTTTGCCAAATTACAAGATTGCCCTTGTATCTTGTAAACTTAGGAGTTTCTCAATTTATTTCAGAAAATTCTATTTAACTTTTAATATACCTAAACTAATTAAGCGCTAGGGTATATTTCGAGGTCATTACAACCCGGGCTCGGCTTAGATCATGACCGGTTCGAGTAGAGAGTTCGGTCGCGACACTTTGAAATGAAAATTTGTCAGCGAGAAACTAAAAAACTAAACGGGCATCGAGATCATGAAAGCGTAATTGCAAAGGGGATTTGATTAATGGCTTGTGCATGATAATGATATGAGTCTAATATGTATTGGTAGTAGTGCGATTTGACTGCATGTAATTTAATGACTTGATAAGTTTCGATTTGCCATTGTAAATGTATAAGTTTGTTTTGAATATGATATGATATGCCATACATGTAGAAGATATGAATTGAAACTTGTAAAAGACATGACACATGGATATAGTGATATGGAATCTGAAAAGGATAAAATCTACATATATATTATGATATGAGTTAGAAGTCACATAACAATAGGCTTCGTTATATGTATAAGGAAAAGTAAATATAAAAGATTGTGGCCAGTGAGTATTGTTGTGCGTTCTGTCTATATGTTCCCACTAAGCGTAAAGCTTGCTTGCGGGTGTTCAATCCGTGTAGGTGCGAGGAGATAAAGAGGACGAGGACATTCCACCGATGCGAGCCATCTCGGAGATAGGTGCTCTACCCGGCCTTTATTCAGCGATCTACGATGTTTGTATTAGATATGTATATGTATATATGTAATTGTATAAGTAAATGGGACTTGAACTATGTGTATAAATTTTAATGGATACCCTCAGTTGGTAGTTCATTTGTAATTGTAAATGATTGTTGGTTAATGCAAATTGTTTGTATCACGGATATAAGTTAAGCTTTGAAAAAAAAAGGGTAAGGAGTCTCAGTATAAGTATATGGTTTCGCACCGAAACGGTTGGATCATGTCCGAATTCGAGGCCAGGGAATCGGGCGTGACATCAAGGTGGGAAAATTCATTTTCCCTGTGGACTTTGTAGTTATGGATATGGAGGAAGATACACAAGTTCCATTGTTGCTTGGAAGACCTTTCCTAGCCACTAGAGTTGCCTTGATAGATGTTAAAAAAAGAAAACTCACTCTCAGGGTGGGAGAAGAAGCAGTGCACTTCAACTTGAACAAAAGCCTAAAAAAGTCTGAGTGTGAAAGTACAGATTGTTAGACTGTAGAAACAATAGTTCCCATCAGTTTTAAGCTGATATTTGGTTGTAATTTTCATGATTCAATCAATGAAAATGAGATGAATTTCCAGTATCTTGATGATCTTGATTTTGGATTTCTGAATTCCAGTTTTGATTTAAAGGAAACAGTCTTTAGTGTGAATGAGAACATCCCAGAAAAATGCAGCAATGAAAAGAAGGCAAAAGAAACAGAAACAAGTTCAGAAGGGTTAACCCTGAAGGAACTACCCAGATAGTTGAAGTATGCTTTCTTAGAACCAAAAAAAGCATAACCTGTTATTATATCAGCTGCATTAACTGAGCTTGAAGAATAGAAACTGTTGGAAATTCTCAGAAAATATAAGGAAGCAATTGCTTGGTCAATAGAAGATTTGAAAGGAATCAGTCCTTCTATTTGCATGCATAAAATCCTCTTAGAGGATAATGCAAAGACTTCCATTGAAAATCAAAGAAGACTGAATCCAGTAATGAAAGAAGTTGTCAGAAAGGAAATACTGAAATGGTTGAATGTGGGCTTTATATATGCAATCTCAAACAACCCTTGGGTGAGCCTAGTTCATGTTGTTCCCAAAAATGGTGGGTTCACTATGATCAGAAATGAGAAGAACAAATTGATTCCTACAAGAACTGTGACAGGATGGAGGGTGTGTATAGATTACAGAAAACCAAATACTGCTACAAGAAAGGATCATTATCCTTTACCTTTCATTGACCAAATGTTGGACAAGTTAGCATGACACCCCCATTACTATTTTCTTGATGGATATTCTAGATATAACCAGATTGCTATAGCCCCTGAGGATCAGGAGAAGACTACATTCACATGTCCTCATGGCACCTTTGCTTTTAGAAGGATGCCATTTGGATTATGTAATGCTCCTGCCACCTTTTAAAGATGTATGATGTCTATGTTTTCATATTTGCTGGAAGAGGCTATGGAAATTTTCATGGATGACTTCTCAATATATGGATCCAGTTTGAGAAATTCTTAGAAAATTTGGAAACAATACTTCCGAGGTGCCAAGATAAGAATATAGCTTTGAATTGGGAAAAATGCCATTACATGGTAACAGAGGGCATTGTCTTGGGACATAAGATTTCTGCATCTGGGTTAGAAGTAGACCAAGCAAAGGTTTCTATCATAAAAACTCTCCTGCCACCACCAACAGTTAAAGGGATAAGAAGTTTCCTAGGACATGTTGGATTTTACAAAAGATTTATAAGGGACTTCTCAAAAATCTTTGGACCATTATGCAGATTGTTGGAAAAAGATGTAAAGTTTGATTTTGATGAATCATGCAAAACTGAATTTGAAGAAATTAAGTCCAGATTGGTTACAACTCCGTCAGTAACTTTTGGCGAACGGAGTTTGAAATAATGTGTGATGTTAGTATTTGTATGCAATGGGAGGCAGTGTGGGACAAGAGCGAGAAGATATTCAAGGTCATATACTAGGCTAGCAAAACCTTCAATGAAGCATAAGAGAACTACTATACCAAAGAAAAGGAGATGCTGGAAATGTTGTTTGCTTATGAAAAATTCAGGCCTTACATATTGGGGTCTCATGTTATAGTACACACTGATCATGCTACAATTAAATATCTAATGACAAAGAAAGATGTCAAACTAAGACTGATCAGATGGTATTACCGATGTAGGAGTTTGATTGAAATCCAAAGACAAAAGGCTAGTATTGATGTGATAGGCGATCGCTTATCTAGGCGGAAAAGACTACTGAAGATGAAAAAGAAATTGAAATAGCATAAAACTTTCCTGATGAGCAGCTATTTTTATTATCAGTCTAAGTACCTTGGTATGCTAATATTGTGAATTACTTGGCCTGTGGAATTATGCCACCTAAGTTCAATCACCAGCAGAAAAGGAAGTTGAGAACTGATAGCAGATTTTATATTTAGGATGACCTACTACTTTTCATAAGAGGAGAAAATATGATTATCAGGAGAAGTGTACCAGAAACAGAACAAGGTGAAATTCTTGATAAATGTCATGCATCACCATATGGAGGACTCTTTCAGGAGAGAGAATAGCCCATAAAATTCTTCAATCAGGTTTTTATTGGCCTACTCTATTCAAAGACTGTTTTGAATAGGTAAAACATTTTGATAAATGTCAGAGAATGGGAAACATAAGTTGAAGAAATGAGATGCCCCTACAAAGAATCCTGGTGCTACAAAATTTTGATGTATGGGGGTTAGACTTCATGGGACCTTTCCCATCCACATTTGGAAATCTATTCATTCTCCTAGCTGTGGATTATGTATCAAAATGGGTGGAAGCAATAGCTTGTCCCAAAAATTATGTCAGCACAGTGGTTGGGTTCATACAAAGAATTATTTTGAGCAGATTTAGAGCACCCAAAATAATCATTAGTGATGAGGAAAACCACTTTGCAAACAAAGTGTTTGCAAAACTCATGAGCATATATGGAATCAGACATGTAATGGGATTGGCTTATCACCCTCAATCAAATGGGCAAGCTAAGATTTCCAATAAGGAGATAAAGAATATTCTAGAAAGCAATGTGAACTCGAGAAGCAAAGGAGGGCTAGTCTATAAGATTTGAATGCATTGTGGGCTTATAGAACTGCTTGCAAAACTCCTATTGGAATGTCTCCATACAGAATTGTATTTGGAAAACCTTTTCATCTCCATCTTGAACTTGAATATAAAGGTATGTGAGCCATTAAGAAATTGAACTGTGATTTCCAAGCTCCCAAGGAAAAGAGAATACTCCAATTGAATGAATTTGAAGAGTTGAGGAATGAAGCCTATGATAATGCCAGGATCTACAAGGATAAGACAAAGAAGTGGCATGATTAGAAAATTCTAAGGAGAGAATTCAAAGCAGGAGAGCTAGTCCTGTTATACAATTCCAAGCTCAAGTTATTTCCAGGAAAACTAAAGTCAAGATGGAGCGGGTCTTACACAGTAGTAGCAAGTACACCCTTTGGAGCAGTAACATTGAAAACTGATTCTGGAGATGAGTTTAAAGTTAGTGGTCAGAGATTAAAGCATTATCTTGGAGGAACATAGTGAAAGATTGAATCAGATTTTGAAGAGATGGAAGAATCTTCTTGAAAACAATTTGCGGCAAATGTACAGCTAAAGACATTAAATTGAGTAACTTCAGCGGGAGCCTTGAGCAAATTTGATTTTAATAGTTAGCTTAATTTTGTTAAATTTTGTGTGTTTGAAGTTTAGCTTTAATTTTGTTTGAAATTTTATTTTGTAATTTTGTTGATTTTTCAGGACAATGAAACTATATTAGAGATGAATTTTATTTAGAAGCATTCTTTCTCAGAATCACTATGCAGAAAGTGCTACAAGGGGGAGTTTTTCTTTTTCCCTAACTTGTTCTTTAATGATAATGCATAGTTGAAGTTGGGGGAGTCCATTTTTATTAAGCAGAAATGAATAATAGCTTTGTTGTACCCATTCCCTGAATATTTTGATCATCATCATGTTGAATTATATTGAGTGAAGAAATGAGATGTGTTGTTCATACTTGAATTGAGATGCTTTGATGTTAGATGTGTCTTCACAAGTATGTTTTGAGTGGTATGAATGTATTACATACTACTTTGTGCGTTGATTGGTTGAAAGAATTTTAATTGTGCAATTTTGAGAAAAATTCATTGGATTGTCACGACATACCTTCCTTTGTCGCGACATTAATTCTATTTTGTCACAACATTATTGCTCTTTGTCATGACAAAGATTGGTTTAACCTTTTAGAAATTGCAGGAAATTATGTCGTGATATACTTTTTATGTCACGACATTATTCTTTTTGAAGCCGTAGAAAATTACGTCGCAATATACTTTTTATGTCGCAACATTATTTTACTTAAGCAAAATGAACTATGTCGCGACATTATTATTCTTTATCGCGACATAAGTTCCAAAAAAACCCTAAGTGAACTGTTTGTCGCAACAATTATTTTTGTCACAACATAACTTAAGCATAAAAACCTAAGGTTTATATTGCGACATAAATTTTTATTGTTGCGAAGATTAGAAAAGCATAAATGTCCGGTTGGCACATAAATAGAAATTTTAGCGAAAGGCCACCTTGCTCATGTAAACCATCCAACCCCTCATCTACCTTAATCAAATCTCTCTCATCTTCCTTGAAAAACCCTAGATCCTCAAACCGTATTTCGACCATGTCAGAACCATCAAATCTGATTCTAAACCTGAATGAATAATGGAAGAAAACGCATAGATTGAGTAAGAAGCTGTTTAAGAGGCTCAGTTAGGAGCAGTACAGGAGGAAGAAAGACCAGAAGTAAGAATAGAGTCTGAGCAACCAATTGAAGAAAGAAGAAAAAGAAAAAAGGAAGCTGAAGAAGCAGGAACAGAGCAGAAGAATGAAAAAGTAAGCGATTTTGTTTCAGAGTTTGCTTATTTTGCTTGGAGGGACAAGTTGCAGCACAAGGACTTCATTGGCGAAAGAGGTTTCACAAGCTAATCTCACCCTTCTTAGAAATAATTGAGAAGAGAGGATGGCACCTATTCTATGAGCATAAGGCTCATGGATTCATGGATGTCGTAAAGGAGTTTTACTTTAACATGGTGGGACTGAAGGAAAAAACTTGCTTAGTCAAAGGTTAGTGGATATTGTTCAGTAGGGAGAAGATCGATGAAACTTTCAATTTGAGTGAAAGAAAGAATGGTTTGAAGTTTAAGAGACATGTGAAATAGCCAAATTACCATAAAATAGTTGATCTACTGACAAATTGGAAGGGGAAATGGAATTCCACAAGGAAGAATCCCCATGACTCTATTGCAAGAGGCTTGTTGATTGAAGAAGCTAAGGTTTAGTTCTATTTCATCTGCTCAGTCATTTTACCATTCAAGCATCTCAATATAGTAAGAGAGAAGGAAGCTATGCTCTTATATGCTATCTTGAAGGGATACAAATTTAGTGTGGGGAAGATAATAGAGAACTCTATCTTGAGTTACTACAGAGGCAGCTAAAGAGGATTAGTACCCCATCGAACACTAATCACCAGACTATGTATCTTGGGAGGTGTAGAAGAAGATTAGGAAGATGAAGAAACATGCCCCAAGGCTTTTCCTCTGACATTAACTAGAGTGACAAAAGGTCCAAAGAATAGAGGCAAGGAGAAGGAAGTAGAAGTTTAAAAGGAGGAAGGGGATGACAGAGACATTGAGAAAATATAGTTTGAGAGCCCAGCTCAAGAGTATCAAGAGAGGTAAAGAAGCTTGAGACCCATCTTGATTGTATCCCCAGAATTAAGAGAAATCCATCAGGAGCCAACTGAGAGCTCAAGGCAACAAAGCAACAATGTAAATTGAGTCAAATCTTGAGAGTCATGAGAGCGAGATGCAGGAGAGGGACATACAATTAAAAGATTCAACTCTGATTGAGAGATGAGTACATGGATGTAGAGTTGAAGAAGAGATCAAAATTTGGAGGATGCACTCAAACAGAGGGATGAAGAGTGGAAGGAATAAACTAGAAAAAAGAGAAAAAGAATTGAGTGGAGAACTGAGGGCAAGGGAGAAAGCTTTCATTTCAGACCAGTTGAAAAGGGACAGTTAGCTACTGAAGATAATGAAAGAGATGGAGCATGCAATGAAGCAGAATCTGATGAAAAAGGTTGATGCTTTTGAATATCTATATAAGGTAGATGCATTTGTGTCCATTTTTTTTCTCTTGCATTTTTTTGTGTTTTATTTTCTATTTCATTTCTTGATTTTCAATAAACAAAGAATGATGACTTTTAGTTGTATAGCTTTGTTGAATAATGGAGAAACCAGTTTTCTTGGTTTATTTGCTAAGTAGATGTGAATTGTTTGGTGGAAGTTGAATGATGAATTGAATTGAGTTGCTTGCTATTTTGAAATTCTTTTGAACTTAATGTTTTAATTTTTGTAAGCCTATGAATTGTAAAACAAAATAGCAACATGTCTAGAAACCAAACAATACATAGTTTTGAAACAAATTGGGGAAGCATGAAATAAATTGTAAAAGGAAGTTGTAATATTATCAATGAATAAGTTGAACTTCAAGATTAAGGAAGATTTAAACAAATGATAGAACAAATAAGACTTATAATCTCGATATTGCAAACGGTTTTATTTATTATAAATCCTGATAAACAATGCACATTATCAAAAATGCCTCGGAAACAAATTGTGCTAAGATTAGGGACATCTTCTAGGATCATTCTGCGATTTAATCTCTGACAGGTCCATAGAACTTGTTAGATTATTAGTCAAGGTGAAATCCTAGGCAATACCACTAATAAGAAATGATATATGCCTACCCTTGTGATATGCATATGCATATACCTTAGTTTCTTATTTGATCCAACAGCCAATTTCATCATTAACCAGCAAATGAAAAGCCTAAACTCCTCATAAATCTAATCCTCCTGATGAGAACTCTTATTTGAATTGCATGACAAATACATCAATAATGGAAGAGGGAGACGAGTTTGGGGAGTATTAATTGAATTGTGAAAGAGTATAAGAAGGGTTTGAAGGACAACAGATTGGGAGTGAGGGAAAGGAGTAAAGAAAGAATGAAAGGCTATGAAAAGATAAAGTATCAAGGTGGAATGAGTTTTGTCTTGTAGCCTTCCTCCCTTTAACAATTAAGTTTTTAGGGGTGTTTCAACCCTAGTACCCTAATGTCAACTGGTATGGGAGTTACTAACCCAAAGTTCATTAAGGGTGGTAGAAAGCTTAAAAAGACATTGCACTATTCCACAAGCCTTGATAGGAAATGAAAAGTGAAAAAGCTTCTAATATGAGGAACTGAATTTACAGTCTGAAAGTGATTACAAAAAATTGAACACAATAACCAAAAAGGATTACTATCCTTTGCCCTTTATTGATCAAATACTGGACAGGTTGGCTGGACACCCTTACTTCTATTTTCTTGATGGATATTCAGGATACAATCAAATTGTCATAGCCCCAGAGGACCAAGAGAAAACTACTTTTACATGTCCCTTTGCTTTTAGAAGGATGTCATTTAGATTATGTAATGTTCCTGCCACCTTCCAAAGGTGTCTGATGTCAATGTTTTCAGATTTGGTGGAGGAGGCTATGGAGATTTTTATGGATGACTTCTCTGTATATGGATCTAGTTTTGTGCATAGCCTAAAATGTAGAGACTGTACTTCAAAGGTGCCAAGACAAGAATTTAGCTCTAAATTAGGAAAATTACTATTTCATGGTAAAAGAAGGATTGTCTTGGGGCATAAAATTTTTGCAGCTGGGCTAGAGTTGACCAAGCTAAGGTTTTAGTCATAAGACCTCTGCACCTCTATGACAGTAAAAGGATAAAGAAGTTTCCTAGGACGTCTTTAGTTCTGAAGATTTATAAAGGACTTCTCAAAATTTTCAGACCATTATGTAAATTGTTGGAAAATGATGCAAAGTTTGACTTTGATGAATCATTTAGGTTTGCATTTGAAGAAATTAAATCCATGATTGGTTATAGCTCCCATCATGGCAACACCAAATTGTAATAAAGAGTTTGAAATCATGTGTGATGTCAGTGACTATTGATGAGTGTAAAACTCATCTATTTTTAATCCATTTTTTGGCATGTTTTTAACAGTTTAAGATATATTTTTATGCCAAAATGTGGAATATTCACCAACTTTGTGTTTTTCATGACGGTGTGTGAAAATAAGAGAGAATCCTAGCAGAAAAGAAGTAAAAAGAGGACAAAATAACTTGATGCATTAGCCGACGACACAACATTTATATGTCATAACGAAAATTCAAGCGGAAGCCGAGGAACTATGTCATGACCCGACAAATCTATCGCATGAGGTGAGTCGAACTCAAGTGAAAAGAGCTTTCTATGAGTCACGGCCCAGTAAAGTTTTCTATCACGACGAGGAACTGAAAGATTTTTGAAGAAAGCTGTCGCGACAATACAGGAATTTGTCGCGACATACTTAAAGATCAATGATGGAAGGTGTGTTACTGACATTATTTTTTATGTATAACATAAAGAAATTTGAAGACTAATGGATGAACTCTATCGCGACATAAAATATCAGAAAGGCAAAACAAGTCAGCTAAGACAAGTATTTTTATGTTGTGACAAAGTTTCCATCATCAAGCCAACTCAAGGAAATCGTAACCGTAACATACTTGATCGAGGAACACAACGAATCAAACCTGATGTATGTGACCAAAAAGATTATTTACATCGCGATGATAAAACAGAAGGAGGTAGAGTCACATCGCTGACAAGATGCTGAAGTGAAACACAAGAGGAATGAAAACAAAGAAATTCTTGCTGCGGCAAAATCAAGAGTTGCAGCCAAAACCTGTGTCGCGACAAAGAAGTTTTTTGTTGCGACAATAAAAGCTAAGGAATGATAAAATTATGTAAATGACAAGAAGAGTAGGTAAGTGACAAAAATTGAAGAAGACTTGAGAATGGGCAAGGTAATTGTGTCGCAACATATAATTCTATGTCGCGACAAACAACTTAGTAAGTGACAAGAACCTGAGAAGAAAAGTCTGTAGTGACCAAAGAGTTTCTTGTCATGACAGAAAATTGCTAATGACTTAAGGAAATCCAATCGCGATAGTGGCAACTCTGTCTCAACAAAGTTGTAAGGCTGAAAAACAATTGTTTGTTGTGACAAGGAAAATTATGTTGCGATAGACTCTAGAAGGACAAGAACATGAGAAGATGGGTGCAAACAGGTTTGGTGTTGTGACACAAGGCATTTCTGTCACGACAATAACAAGACTATTGAAATAAATTTATGTGACATCCCACGAAGTGTGTCATGACAAAGGAATCGATAATAGAGTCACCGCGGTCGCGATAGAAGCGAGAAGCTCAGGGCGAGAAGCGTGGCCCGGAGGTTACTGTCAGACGAGGAACTTTTCTATGTCAAAACAAAGAGACCAATTTGAGCTAGAATTTTAGGGATCGGAATGCAATTATTAATGAAGTGAGGCCAATGGTGGAAGCTATAAATACGACACAGGCGGTGTGCGCGGGTTCTCGGTGGCTCTAGGATTTCTAGGTGATTGAAGACTATTGTACATTTTTTTTTTTTCCATTTTAATAGAATTAGCTTAGTATAGTTTTCTTTAGTCAGTTTATTTTCCTTTAATTTTAAGTTTGGGTGTCTTGAAGTGTAGCTTATTTGGTATTTCTTTATAAATTCTTCTTTTCATTAACTGTTTGATTTTAATGGATATTGGAAGGTTTTTGGAATTCATTTATTTTATTTTGTTTATAATTTTAGTGAATTTTCCTGATCAGTTAGTCACTAATATGAGTAAACTAGTTTTGAGAAGATGAGCTCACTGGAAATGGGTCTTTGATGATAGTCATTTCTTCTGTAAGGGCGAGCTTTAATTAGAATTCTTGAATTTATTTGATTGGTATTGTTTATAAATTTACTTGTTCTCATTACTAGTACCGTGTACCCAATGCAAAGTACTGTGTCTCACTCTGATTTCCAGGAGGCCTTTTGAGTGACACAAACATGGAGAATCCTGAGAGTGTAGAACAATTCCTTGTGGGTATGGTACACTAATACTATGGAACTAATGAACTTTGAAGGATTACTCAGATAGATCACCAACTTACTTATAAGTTGAGATAGGTTGAATGAAACCATCTGTCTAATCACTGGAGGTTTCTCCTCTTTTTTGATGAATTGATTCGATCCAGTATTGGCGAGATCTAATCAAGGAGATGGAGATTTGCATCGAAGTGTTGGATGAGATGTCAATCAAATTGGAGGAGAACTTTTAGATCCTATCTATGGGGCAGAATTCTTTAGTCCTAAGATGTAGTATGTGTATGAAGTACTGAAAGTAAAAATACTTGTTCTTAGAAAGAGAGGGTTATATATTACAAGTAGCCAAGTTAGAATCATGTCTCAAAGTGACATGAACCTTTAATCAGTGAAAAGTATTGTTTAGGGAGAAATCCAAACCATACTACCTTGCATCTTTGACAAACTCAGTTTTCCAATTAATGGCTGAGCTATAAATTTAAATGATGCGAAGTGATTATTATGAGTGATCCAGGATCAGTTTTGTCTCGCTCCCGGTGAATCCTCAACCCCAATTTTATTAAACTTCACGCTTGTATATTTAAAATTTTCGTCTAGGAATACATTTAAGTCCTCTTATTATCATATCAGTGGAGTCCAAATAGCAATGATCATGAGTAGTTGGGGTAATTAGTCTTTTAATTTATCATAATAACATAGGAATGATATATGGACTTTAAATATATTTTATTGCTTGTATGACTGTGCACTTGTAATGATTGAGACCAGGCACAAATTTTAAATGAGTCATCTCTTACAGAGAAAACAATTCCATTTTCATACATATGAAAAATGGTCTCAACAATTATGGCATTGTTGCTTGGGGATGAATAATATTCCTCTTTTGGTGACTTGATGTCATAAATTTGTATATCATTGGTCCTATCAAGTTTTTGAAACGCCGTTAATAGGGATCGATGATACATTTAAAGATCAATATTCTAACCAAAAATGGATTTACTAATTTGGACATTTTTCTTTTTTATATTATTATTTTTAGAAAATCACAAAAATAGTTTTAAAAGCAATAGTGAAACTCTTGACATTTTCTATGAGCATAATGGAATCTTTATTTCCCACAGGATTCATTTGATCTTAGTGTTTTTTTATTTCAATAAGATTTTAAATGCATAGAAGACCGGAAGCAGATCTACTGCCTCTAGACACTGAAATAGAGTGAACACTACAGAATTTGAGAAGGATCACCAATGCAAAATCTAGAAATATGGCACATTAAGGAGACAGTTTGCAGGCTATTCCAAAAGAAAAATAAGTAGTGGAGAGAAATCAAAGGCATAATGCTATGGAGGACTTTTGGAGGCCTATTATCGAAGGAGTACTTTCTGCTGATAAGACAGCTTTGCAATTGAAGCAAACAATTTTGAGTTAGGAAACTGACATTGATTACCATGGTGCGACAACACAGGTTCACGGAGTCACAGAAGATCCCAATGAGCATATGGGGAGATTCATGAGGATGACCAACATAGTCAAGCTTAATGGGGTGAGACCAGAAGTAATCAAGTTGCAACTCTTCCCCTTTTCACCGAGAGATGTGGCAGCAACATGGTTTGATTCATTGCCAATAGGATTAGTGAACACTTGGTGAAGGCATATATGAGCAAATTTTTTCCTCCATCTCTAACTGTTGAGAGAAGAGGAGAAATAATTGTTTTTAAGCAAGGAGAAGGAGAGTCTCTACACTGCATGGGAGAGATTCAAGAGATTACTAAAAATATGTCCTATGCATGGAATAGATCTGACCACTCAGATGGATATATTCTATCATGCCATGAATTATGCCTCGAGGTATAATTGATTCATCTTGTTGTGGAGCTTTTTTTAAGGCGAGAAATGCGAGAGAGGCAAGGCAATGATTGAAGACCTTTACCGTCTGACTGAGCTCCATACATATGAAGCAAGGGAGACGGTGATGGGGCGAGGGAAGTAGATCTTATTGGCTACTCTATTCAAGATTGTTTTGAATCGGTAAAACGTTGTGATGCTTATCGAGGAGAGATAGGCGACATAGCGCGGAAAGAGATGGGATGCCTCTCTGAGGAATTTTGGTGTAGTGCGGATTTTTTTATGTTTGGGGAATAGACTTCATGGGACCCTTTTCTCCATAATTTGGTGATATATACATTCTCCTAGCTGTGGATTACGTATCCAAATGGGTGGAAGCAATAGCTTGTCCCAAAATTGATGCCATAATAGTGGTAAGGTTTATACAAAGAAATCTTTTGAGAAGATTTGGAGCACAGCAGAACCATCATCAGTGATGAGGGAACATTTTGCAAATAAAGTTTTTGCAAACTGCATAATGAATATAAGAATCAAACATATGATGGGATTGCTTATCACCCCTCGATCAAATAGAGCGAAGCTAAGAATTTCAATAGGGAGATAAAGAGTGCAGAGAAAAACGATTAATATACTTGAGAAAAGAAATGGTCTATAAAACTAGATGGTGCATTGTGGGCTTATAGAATTGCTTACAAAACTCCCATTGGAATGTCTCCATACAGAATAGTATTTGGAAAAGCTGTCATCTACTAGAATTAGAGAATGAAATGTGGGCCTGAGGCGATGTTGTGACTTTCAAGCAAGGAAAGAGACCTCGAATAGATGAAGCTGGAGAGCTAAGGAATGAAGCTTATGACAATGCGGGAGATCTCTGAAAAAAGCGAAGGTGGCATGATCAAGATCCTAAGGAGAATTCAAAATGAAGACAAGTTCTCTTGCTTGCTCCAGGCTCAGGCTATTTTTAGGGAAATTGAAATCAAGGTGGAGTGGTCCCTACATTGTGATAACCAGTTCACCCTTTGGAGCAGTGACATTGAAAGATGAATCTGGAAATGAATTCAAAGTAAACGGTCAGAGACTGAAGCACTACCTTGGAGGAAGCATAAATGAAGTAGATCCAGATTTCAAAAAGGGAAAAGAGTTCTACTGAAAATGAGATAATTTATAGCAATTGTCTGGCTTTAGGAAATTAAACTGAGCAACTCCTTGGGAGGCAACCCAAGCAGAAGTTAATTTGGATAGTTTGATTATTGATGATTACTTTTATAATTTAAGGTTTTAGTTTTAAATTGTTAGAAGCATATTTAGGTAATTTGATAATTTGATAATTTGCTGAATTTTTTTTTGGGACAGGAAAAAGGAATTGGAATTGGAAGTCATTAAACAGCAGAATATCTCAAACCGAATTATGCAGTGAATAACTAAAAGGGGGAGTGTTTTTAATTTCAACAACTTGTTTTTAATGATAATGCATATATGAAGTTTGGGGGAGTTTGATGCCAATTGCTTAAATGGCTGGTTGAATATTTTGATGAATGATGTTAATGTTAGAAATAGATTTGTTCATACTTGAATTGAGGTTCTTTGATTTTAATACGTGTTTTCACAAGTATGATATAAAGGGAAGGATATATTGAATGATGATTGAGTGGGTTGAATGGTTAAAAGTACGAAATTATGAAAAAATTTAAGGCATAATAGAACCTTGTCGTGACAAAGCAAGTTATGTCGCGACACTAATTGAACATTGTAGCAATATTGGTTATTGTCGCGACAAGTCAGTACTAAAAATGGGTAGCAGAGATTATTAATACGCAACATATTTTCCTGTTTATCCACGATAAACAGCGACATAATATTGCTGAATTTAGGAATCAAATGAAAAATGTCGTGATATTGATTTTCTATGTCGCGACATAGATTTAAAAGAAGGCGTAATTGTAAAGTCAAAAAATTTGTCACGACAATTAAGAAAACATACAATTCTTGGCTTATAAATAGAAAAGTTCGAAGGCGAAGTCGTCTATACATCATAATCAAACCTTCGGCCTCCCTCACCAATTCTCTCACTCGTTGAAACCTAGACTTCTAAACGATTTCTCATGATATGCGAGCCTGACACGATTCCAAACCTCAACGAAATAATGGAAGAGTACACAGAGTTGGAAGATCAAACAGTACAAACAACTCAGACAGTGGCTGAGCAAGTTGAGGAGAGAGTTGATGTCAACGATGAACTAGAGCAGGCAGTGGAAGAATCTAGGAAGAGGAAAAGAGGAAATGAAGAAGCAAAAATATGATAGACAAAGAATTTAGTGAATGGGTCCTACGACATGGCGAAAACTTGATAGGACGAATGATATATGAAAATTTATGACTTTGTCACTAAGGAATATTATATAATCCCCAGCAACAATGCCATAAACTTGTTGAAGAGACCATTTTCCATATGTATGAAAAAAATGGAATTTTTCTCTTGTAAGATATTTGATATTTATGGTCTCAATCCTTTGCAAGTGCACGAATTCGTACAAGTAATAAAAGTGGATATTTAAAGTCCAGATATCATTCCCAGAAGGACAGATGATAAATCAAAAGAGTAATTACCCCAACTACTCAAGATCAATGCTATTTGGACTCCACTGATATGATAATAAGAGGACTTAAATGTATTCCTAGACGGAAATATTAAATATACAAGTGTAACGTTTAATAAAATTGGGGTTGAGGATTCACTGAGTGAGACAAAACTGGATCTGGATCAGTTAATAATAATCAATTTCTGCATCATTTCAATTTTGGCTGACCATTGGTGGAAGCGGGTTTGTCAAAGATGCAAGGTATTATGGTTTGGATTTCTCCCTTAACATTACTTTTCACTGATTAAAGGTTCATATTCATTTATGATACATGATTCTAATCAGTTACTTGTAATATATAACCCTTTTTCTAAGAATCAAGTATTTTTCCTTTTCAGTACTTCATACTCAAATCTTAGGACTAAAGAATTCTTGCCCCCATAGATAGGATCTTGCAAGCCTTCTCAATTTGATTGACACCTCATCCTACATAATGCAAATCTCCATCTCCTTGATTAGATCTCGGCTAATACAGTCATAATCAATTCATCGAAAGAGGAGAAACCTCTGAGTGATTAGACAGATACTTCATTCAACCTATCTCAACTTATAAGTAAGTTGGTGATCTATCTGAGTAATCCTTCAAAGTTCATTAGTTCCATAGTATTAGTGTACCATACCTACAAGGAACTGTTCTACACTCTCAGGATTCTCCATGTCTGTGTCACTCAAAGGGCCTCCTGGAAATCAGAGTGAGACACATTACTTTGCATTGGGTACACGGTACTAGTACTGAGAACAAGTAAATTTATAAACAATACCAATCAAATAAATTCAAGAATTCTAATTAAAGCTTCCTTCCTCCTTATGCAGCAAAATGACTATCATCAAAGACCCATTTCCAGTGAGCTCATCTTCTCAAAACTGGTTTACTCATATCAGTGACTAACTGATAAGAAAATTCATTGAAATTATAAACAAAATGAAATAAATGAATTCCAGAAACCTTCCAGCATCCATTTAAATCAAATAGTTAATGAAAAGAAGAATTTATAAAGAAATACCAGCTCGAAGCTGCACTTTAGTACAATACCCAAATCTAGAAAATTAAAGGAAAATAAAAATGACTAAAGAAAACTATACTAAGCTAAGTCTACTAAAATGGAAAAGAAAAAAATAAAAATAAAAAATAAAATGTACAAGAGTCTTCAACCACCTAGAAATCCTAGGCGCGAAAGTTCTTTGTTGTCCTAGAAGCACGCATTTATAGACTCCAGCTGTTAGACTCCACTTCATTAATTGCATTGTGGATCCTGAAGTCGGCCCAAATTGGTCTCTTTATTAAGCTACATAGAAAGTTAAATGTGGAACCTCAATCTTCAATCTTACATATGTCTAGCTTCTCTTTTTTGTCGTGACCTTTTCTCTAGGCTTTTTCTTGATTTGTGTTGAGACACACTTTGTTGATGTCGTGACATAAATTTCTTTCAGCAGTCTTGTTATTGTAGCAACAAAACTGCCTTGTGTCGTTACACCAAACCTGTTTGCACCCAGCTTCTCATGTCCTTGTCCTTCTAGAGTCTTTCGAACGTAATTTTCCTTGTCGCGACAAACAATTTTTTCAGCCTTACAACTTTGTCACGACAGAGTCGTGACAAAGTTGCCTTTGTCGTGACAGGATTTCCTTAAGTCATTAGCAATTTTCTGTCGCGATAAGAAACTCTTTGGTCGTTATAGACTTTTCTTCTCAGGTTCTTGTCACTTATTGAGTTGTTTGTCACAACATAGAATTATATGTTGCGACACAATTTCCTTACACATTCTCAAGTCTTCTTTAATTTCTATTGCGACCTACTTTTCTCTTTTCGCGACAGAATTTTATTATTCCTTAGCTTTTATTGTCGCGACATAGGTTTTGGCTGCAACTCTTGATTTTGTCTCAACAAGAATTTCTTTGTTTCCATTCTTCTTGTGTTGCTCTTTAGTATTTTGTTGCAACAGGGAATTCACCTCCTTCATGTTTTGTCTGTCGCGACAAAAATAATCTTTGTCGCGACAGAGATTGTGTTGCCCTTGGTTGTGAATTCTGACTGTTATGTTGTGACATGATTTCCTTAAGTTGGCTTGATGATGGAAACTTTGTCGCAACATAAAAATACTTGTCTTAACTGACTTGTTTTGCCTTTCTGATATTTTATGTCGCTACATATTTCATCCATTAGTCTTCAGCTTTTATGTTGCGACATAAAAAACAATGTCGCAGCACAATTCCTTCATTATTGACCTTAAGTATGTCGCGACTGATTTCAAGGTTGTCGCGATAGCTTTCTTCAAAATCTTTTTCAAGTTCTGTCGCAACAGAAAACTTTATGGTCACGACCTAGAAAGCTCTTTTCAGCCTTGAGTTTTGACCAATCTTTGTTGCGACATAGATTTGCTGGCTGCGACATAGTTCCTTGCTTTGCTTGAATTTTGTGTCGCGACATATAAATCATTGTGTTACGACACCGACTTCTATTTTGTCACACTGCACCTGCTCACCTCACGCTCTCTCTCTCTTTCCTCTTTCCTCTTTCTCTCTTGCTTCTTTCTGCTGGGATATTCTCATTTTTCAATAATTTCCTGTGAATCACAAAGTTGGTGAATATTCAACATTTTGGCCTAAAAATAGATCTTAAACTGTTAAAAACATGCCAGAAAAATGGATTAAAAATAGATGAGTTTTACACTCATCCATTCCCTATTTAATGTTTACTTGTCCCCAAGCAAAGAAAAGAAAATTTTGTTTGTCCTCAAACAATTTAACTTTTATTTTTAAGGACATTTTTCTATTCACAGCTCAATTGGGCAAGAAACATAAGTTAGTTGTAGGATTAATTCTAAACATGTTTCCAATCTAGATTCAGGAAGATTTTCAATTAAGTTCACTAAACCAACCAATAATTCATAATGTGTAACAATTTAATCATTCAATCCTGATTTTTGTGTGTGTGCTGGTCTTTACCCTTTTTCTTTGGTAGATTAGTTCATCTTCTGGGATATTACTCAGTTGGCATACTCTCTTTCATTTTTAAAATGAAAGTCCCATATGTTTGTTTGTCATATTAATCTTTACTAATGTAGGCATAATACCACCTTCAGAATCAAATAGGTCTTTTAGGCTTGTAATGTGTGGCTTGGGTAATGAGGTAGATAATTAGACGTTTTAGGCTCAATTTAGCCCAGATTCTAGACAGTTTACACTTTTGCCTTTTGATACATCCTTGATTTCTCTTGATTTTAATTTTCTAACCTTCCCACCATGTTTAGTGCATCTCTTTGCATATTCTTCAATCTGGTATCTTTTTCTCTTTCATTGTTGCACAAGAAGGTCCTTTTCCTCCTTATTTTAGAGAGAAGCTTTGTCACTTTCAGGGTTCCTCTATCTAATTTCTGGGAATGGTGCAATGTTGGTCTTTTAAACTTTTTCTACCGCCCTTAACAACTTTGGGTCAATAACTCCCATGTACCTAGTTTGGCATTTAAGGTATTAGGTGTTGAACACCCCTAAGGACTTCATTATTCCAGGGAGGAAGGCTAAAAGACGAACTCATTCCTCTTGATGTTTTTGACAGCTTCTTTCATCCTTTCTTTTTATCTCTTATTATCTCTATGCACTTTCTCTCTCAGCCCACTCTTTTTTTTTTTTGCATCTCAAAATGATATTTCCCCAAACTTGTCCCTTTCTGTTATTGATGTCTTTTGTCTTGCAATCTGGGAAAATAAGGGTTCTTTACTGTAAGATCAGATGTAAGGAAGGGATTGTGCTTCTCAATTCCTGGTTAATAATGAAATTTGGCTTTAGGTTCAAATAAGGAACAAGGGTATATGCTAATGCATATCATAGGGGTAGGCTTTACAATGCTCAAACTTCCAAGGATGGCCTAAATAATTTCCTATTAGTGGTATTGCCTAGGATTTCGCCTTGACTAATAATCTAACAAGTTCTAGGACATTGGAAAGTTTACTGTGATGTATCCCAAAAGATGTTCCTAATCTTGGCACAAGTCTTTCTAGAGTTACTGTTGACCATGTGCAAAGTTAACATGATTTTATGACCAAACTATTTACCATAAACAGAATTATAAGTTGTATCTGTTCCATCAATTTAGTAAAACCTTCATTATTCTTGAAAATCAACATATTTATTCATAATCTTACAACTTTCTATTTCCATTTATTTCATCCTACCCCAATGCATCTATCAATGTTTTGTTTGGCTTGAGATTTTTTGTTGTGTTGTTTTAATCAATTCAAGAAGTTCATTTTGATCATGCATTCAGCTCACAAAAATCCAACACAACCACAATTTCATCAATTCAATTCAACCAAATATGCTATAACAATTAGACAATTTGATCCAGGTAGCTGGTTTCTCAATTATTCAACTAAGTAATTATCAATCATGAAACAAAGAAAAT
>JAEQBH010005027.1:0-167217 GCA_016808115.1 Tetrastigma voinierianum | reverse complement strand
ATAATATAGATATGGATTTCGATTTGGGTTTTTAAGGGACTTTCATGATTTTAACTTGTGTTTACTATATTTAAGATATCTTCCATCAAAAATAGAAGTTATATATTTCATTAATATCCTTGTACACCATTATCCCCATAGAAGTTCGATTTGTGTTTACTATATTTAAAATTCCTTCTCCTCTTATTTAATTTTGTTTTACTTCATTTCAACGGAGTTAGATATGTCTTGTTCATATTCGTAATGTTCTCTGATATGGACATATAGTAGGGATGATAATGATGTGAAATATGATGGCAACAAAACTTCCATTGTGCGCTTTGGAAATATCGGTTATTGCGCGTTTGAACAATTGGGTGATATCATTTTCTTGACACACCTATTAGCAAGCGGAAGTTGACTTAGTTCTCGGAGTGTAAGTATCCTCACAAAAATGTGGAAATAGGTTCCAACCTTTCACAATATGGAATAAGCCGGTCTGTGCACCTAATGTTGAATGGTTAACACAAGCTGATAAGTGAGGAAATTGAATTGTTTGTTGAGGTCGTTAGAATACACCGACAAGAGAATCGATCTATTGGCGTTGCAGAAATTGAGAATTTGGCAGAAATTGACCATGGTTGTGGGCCAAGTAGCGGTCCAGTACAAGATACAGGACCATATGGAGATGATGATGGTTGCGCTTATGAAGAAGGTAATGATGAATCTGCTGAAGATGATGATGAATATGATGATGACCATTACACGTAGGTGGTTATGTATCAGTCTTTCGGCCTGAATCGGGTTTTGGAGAATGAAAGCGAGGTTATTTGTCTCACATGCATTACATTGTGATGTATCGAATGTTGTAGCGATGATGAGGACCACATTTGAGTCATTACATTACGTGTCACTACCACCATCGCCTTGTTTTGAACATGTTGAAAACATGGATATTGCTACTTGTGGTTGGACTCCATGGGTGCAAGAGACAACCAGTTATGCGAGTGGTGAATTTATTAAAGAATGAGATTTTTAATTCTAAATCAAAATTGCAATTTACGCAGATTTACTCAATTAAAGCACCTGAGGAGTTTGTTGTAGTCGCCTCCTCACAGAAGTACTTTCGTCTTAAGATGTAGAAAGTAGAAGAATGTCAATGTCAATGGAAGGCTGCGTGCCGCATGGTTGTCAAAGAAACTAACTATTTGTGATCAACAAATATGAAGGGCAGCAATACTTGTGTAAATCGGAATTGTCTTACTTGAGACCATCATCAACTTGACTCAAAGTTAGTTGCTACTCACATCTGACGATAATTAAGGCACAATTTACTATCCGTACTATTCAAGCGGCGTTATGGAAAATGGGGATGTATTTCATATAAGCGCTTGGATGGGAAGCATAAGGCATTTAGACATATTTGGTGATTTTACCGGTCTATACAAATCTCCAGTGTTTGATTTCTTGGCATTGAACGACGATCACGGATGTGTTGTCGTGCCGGAAAACCACCTATCATAATTGTGCCAAACGATGAGACATTCGGCGCGTGCAGGCGTTGAAGCCATCTATTGAAGGGTGCGCAAATTGTCGCGGGTACTTAATATTGATGGTACACATTTGTATGGGAAGTATAAAGGGACCTTTGTTGATTGCAATAGGATGTGATGCGGAAATAATGAATTGTTCCATTGGCATTTGCTGTATCACGGAAGCGAGGGAATATTGATAGTTGGGGATGGTTCTTGTATCGAAATAGAGTAACCTGTGGACGGGACTATGTGTTATATCTGATAGACATCGGGTATTATGGCGTATGAAGATCCTCATCTTCGTTGGGATGCACCATCACGCTATCTGCTTTGGCGGGATGCGTACGTCGTCTTGCAAGCAATTTTATGACCAGCAGATAAAAGCTGTTGAAGAATTTGGTATGCAGAGCAGCTGTTGCAACAACACCACGGAAGATGAATAGGCATATGGCTGGTGGGAGAATTAATCCTGCTGACCTCCTGATGGTTGGCGATCCCTCTTCACGTTATGGGCGCTTTACGCATGATGGAGCGAAGATATGGGATAATGACAACGATATGTCGGAGGTTTTTAACGGTGTTCTTAAAGACTCGCCTTCTGTCGATGCATTAGTTCGGTTGACATTTTCAGCCCATGCCGGCTACTTTGTTGGAAGAGAGCGAGTGCGGCTAGAATGACATCGATGAGCGATTCGATCCGTGTTGATGCTTTCCAAATTCGAATTAAGTCATTAAGAAAATTTGGGTCGATGGAAATTGTTCTTTGCGATCCTCGCCACGGGCGATTTCCGCGTAAAGTCAGAGGTGGACATTCATCACTTGAACTTACATGAGAAGAAATGCACATGTGGTAAGACACTGATATATGGTTTTCCTTGTAGCCATATCATTGCAGCATGTCAGCATCGATGTGTTGATTTTCGGTCATTTGTTCAAGGCTACTACACTACGCAGTCTTATTGTGACAGGCGAGTTTGTTTTATCTATATTGATGAAGATGAGTGGCCTCTTTATGAGGTCGGCGTCATTAATGCGAGTCGATGAAGCGAGTCGGTGGTAGTCCTAAATCAACAGGTTGCCGCGATGAAATGGACATAAGGAGAGCTAATCAGGCTAAAATGTGGGTTGTGCAAACAACAGGGTCACAATCGGCGGTCTTGTAAGAGTAGAAATCAACTTTAGTTATGGATGAGAAGTAAGGCAACTAGTTGTGTGTTCCTAAATGAGACCTCCCTTTTCTTTTTAATTACGTATAAGACTTATGCGTGTTTGATTGTGAGCAGAATAACAATATTTTGTAGTTGTCTTACATCACTTTATTCTATTCAATGAAACATTCGTATTGGACGTGTTTATTGTGAAATTATTCGCTGCATAATGTTGACAACCATTTTTTGACAATTATATGGATTGTTATCTCTTATAGACATGGCGTCGATTAAGTTCATGATGTGGATCGTCAGATACATCTTGTCTTGTTTACCTTGAGAAACGAGGACACCGATCACACTTAGTAGATCTGAGCAGACAGTTGTCATTAATAAGGCATATGGCTATTAATAGTTTTAACATGTGAGCTTCGGGCATAGTAATTTATGCATAACCACTTTAAAAATTTATTTTTAGTTTGGTTGCGGCCCGAGGAGATCCTCAGCCTCGACGGCGGATGAGCTTTCATGTCTATGTGGAGGATGGATATTCGGATCCAGCCATACGTGATTAGGTCTGGATTTTACGGTATATTCCGTTTGGGCCACATCGCGATCGATTGGCCACTTATCACCTCACTGGTCGAGAGATGGCGACCCGAGACACACACGTTCCATGTGCGATGGGAGATAGCGATTACCTTCTGGGACGTCGCCATCGCTAGCCAGCTGCGTATGCGGCCCGGCGGTCGCGGCACATGTGGGTTCGATATTGGCGGCGTTGTGCGCGGAAGTTGCTGGCGTCATCCTACCGATGCTATTAGAGAGTCGGCTATCTCCTTACGGTGGTTATGTTTGCCGGTTATCCACCCCCTGCACGATGCAGATGATGCCACGTTAGAGCGTTGAATAGCGGCGTGGGTTCGTCTTAAGCTTATTGGATCCTTCTTGTTTCTTGAGCAAAGAAGGGTGTGATCAGTTCCCATTTGCTATCTACCTCTACTGCGAGATTTGACGCTTACTGCGACATATAGTTGGGAGTGGTGCGATGCCCAGCACACTCACATCTGACCCAGTTATCTTGAGGCCGGCAGGATGTCATGCCAGTGAGTGATGGCGGTTTGTATTACACTCATACGGTATGTAATAATGAGAATGTTGTGTATACCGGAATTGGGATGCTTTTGTATTACTCATGGTCGAGCCTAGTGAGGTCATTGAGACTTGTTGAATTGGCTCTTTGCACATGTTGTATTTTGGGTAGACCTCCTCGTCTGGAGCTACGCGGATTTTCATTAAATTATGGGTCACGTAAAGGGAAATGATTTATAAAAACTTCATTATTTTTACCCACTTTCTCATTGTTCTGTATTGTTCTGTATTCAGCTATGGTCATGGGAGAGACTGCACGTCGGGCGACCGTTGCAGCGACCCCGCGGCCCGATCTATACCACCACCGCTTTCGGGCCTTGCATGATCTTGGTCGATGTTGGTGATGGTGACCTGCAGGGACATCCTCGGTGAGCGGAGGAGTGCGGCTAGCACTTCCACTTCGGGTGTAGGTGGAAGTACCTTACGACGCGGGTGTATATTACATCAGGTGTCCTACTCTATCACAGAGATCGGCTAGATGCACACGAGACTCTGTCGAGGTAATGTTAATGTGAAACTTTATGGTTCAAAAATGAATTATATTCATATTCTTGTAAATTGTGGCGTAAGGTGTTCACATGTAGGTTTCATAGCGGCCATACGGGGAAGTTATGACGGCTCGGATATGCCTTGTTGGTCAGGAGAATCGGCGGGCGATATCACGATATGTTTGAGATTGTTGAGTGGCATCGTCCGGAGAGTGTCCTGCGGCAGTTTGGGATGCAAGCGGGAGGTACCTCCCGGCTTGCTTCTTACGGCGGCGAGTTGCATGCGGTTGATGCTGCGCGTGGGCGACACTGCGATTGGGCGACTTTTCTCATGCACCATACATATCATTATGGGAGGCAGCGGCGAGAATAGGATGATCACTTCACCTATCTTTGGGCTTGATGGGCTTTCATGATTCCTACATGCAGTGGTATCGTCGTATCACACGGCGTTATTTGACACCACGACTGCATAGGGATGACATGAGGTTCCATACTACAGCCGGTAGTATGGACCTTTTGGTAAGTTACAGTCATGTGTTTCTGAAGTGCTCTTACCTAATTTTTATTAATAGATTATGTAATTCTAATTCTTTCTATGGTTCACTCGAGATCGCGCCATGGGCGACGCAGCCGATCGCTCGGATTCGTGATACCCTGGTCTTTATGCGATATACGTCATGCGTCGGTGTTACGGATTAATTGAAGACCCGTCGTATCGGCGAACACACTCGGGGGGCTTCCACACATCACATGAGCCATTGATAGACCTCCGTTGTCGTCCACACACCATCGCATGCGACTGTTCCGGGGAGTAGGAGGGAGAGGGAGAGAGGAGAGGGAGAGGGGGTTCGTCTAATGGGGGTGGTGCTCGAGATAAATTGGCGCGAGGTCATTATTGAGAGAGTGAGAGTGGTCACAGAATTTGTGCGTATGCCTGCCGATCTCGCCTACTTACCACTCACCCAGGCCAGTTTATACCCCCACACACCACACATCTTCCATACCCACTTACATTGACGCATCACCTTCCTACCCTCACATTACATCACCTTCCATACTCCCACGGACTTACATGCATGCCTTATCAAGTGTCAAACGACGGCCTATAGCATTAGATATCAGCTGTCGTCTACGGCATTTACCATCTCATACATTGCATCCTACACATGATACCATCGTTGACCTATTACTGAGTGGGGTGCAGACTTCCCGGGTAAGGCCTCGTGCTTTCGGCGTGTACATCGTACTCGATCCATCGAGATACCTCGGCTCCATCGACACCCTCGGCACCTTGACTCCCTCGGCTCCATCGGCTCCTCGGCTCCTGACTCCCTCAGCTCCTTCTCGGACTCCTGGGACCTATTGGTGTGAGAATTTTGTTTATTTTAGAAATTTGCCGCCACAAGAGAAATATAAAGGCGCCGATCTTGTAGGACTGATGGCCCTTATTAATTATATATATGATGTGCATTTTACATGTTTTTCGTGTATGCATGATAACTTGGCTTAATTTTTAGCTCATTCGATTTTCATAGGCGCACGTAACATGTTCTTCCCCGATACTATCCTTGTTGTGACAATTTCCACCTGTTTCTCTCATCATATATGTAAGTATTAATTATTAGAATTAATCATTTTTCCCTATGGTTAAAAGACATCAAATACTCTTTAATTTATGAATATAACATCAAATATCATTTTCTATTTCGTTTAATTTACATTATGTTTTTAAAGAAATTGTTATTTTGGAACGTTTTTATTAAAATTATGCCAAAAATTGAAGAACAATCAGATTTTAGAAATTGTGTTTTCAAAGTTTGTTTAATCAAATAACCCTTTTTGCTTAAATTCACCCAAATTGACAATTCTTTGGTTAGGGGATTTAGTGACTTTGATCAACTCGAGATTGGAAAATGAAATATAAATATTTGGTTATCATCAGTCTCTATGTGCTTCCAAATAGCACACCCTCTTTATCATTTTTTTTTAAAATAATTTACAAACCCTTTTCATTATATGGATTTACATATACTTCAAGAAAATACGGGGTTGTTTATTTTTACAATAAAACAATGAGGGAATTTTATTAAAATGACACCCTCTTTATGTTTTATTTTTTTATTAAATTAGGGTTAAATCTTAAAATTCTCATTACAAAATTTGTTTTGATGAATCATCAATTAAAAAGTGCTCTGGTATGGAAGAAGAAGCGGGCGTTGGTAGTCTTGGGTTTCTAATTTTTAAAAATTTGAAGAAGCGTGGTTGAGTGCCCACGTTGGTTTTTTTAAAAAATTAAAGAAGCCGGCGTTGGGAATGCCGGTTTCTCATTTTTAAAAAATTTGAAGAAGCCGTAGTTGTGAGTGCCGGTTTCTGGTTTTTTAAAAAATTAAAGAATGCGTTATAGAATCTTAGGCTTCAACATTTATCAACGAAGTAGGCAATGCAGAATGGAAACTTGCCATATGTCCAAAGGCGCACTACTTTGGTAAATTTTTGAAGAATCGATTTATAATCACGGATTATTTATTTGCATTGACTTGTCAGTACAAAACTCGGTTTTTTATTTGTGGTTTTTTCAACACCAATGTGAGTTATTTTTTTGCCTTTATTTTTCTTTTCATTTTTTTGTGTTTTTGTGATTGACATATTGAAAAGTGTTTTATGGGTTTTCCTATTAGTGTTTCGTTAGTATGATACATATTTATAATCTTATATATTTTAGGTATTTTTTTTATTATCATCAAATATATAAGCTTGAGTACATCATTTTTTATTATTAACTCGATTGTGTTTCTATAAATTATATTGTTAACCTCAATCAGTAAATTTATAAAATTTAAAAAAAAAAAAAAAGAAGTACGAACTTGAGGAATATCAATTTTTTTGAGTTTTAGAAGGAAATAATGTGTTTGAAAAAAAAAATTAAATTAGTTTGGAAGTTAAAATAATGACCAAAGTAGATAGCAATTGGATCATAATTTGCTAAAAGCCACGGTATGATTAAGCGGTGCTTGAAAATATTCAAATCTTTGCATATATGGATGTCGAGTCGGATATAGCATGAAATTCCGTCCATTGAGTAGCTTTTATTTCTTATACGTACCAAGAATCGTCCTATTATCGGTATTCTCGCCTTGTATAATGGCAAATGACGATGGAAACAAGTTGATTATTTTAAGTCTGACCCATAGCGCTCGATAAGCGTGCCTTTATGCTTACGCCGTAATGCGGTCGATACTCGTGCGGACGACAATGTTGAACCTTCAATAGATGACTTGAATGACCCGAGCAGCGTTGGAATATCTACGTGTTTGACATATTAATATCACATGTTTTCCAAATTACAACATCCGAGATTTGCTTGCTACATGGCGAAACAAGCGTGCGACTACGTATATGGTAGAGAAGTCACCAATAAGCGTCTAATTGCTTTATGCTTTCCATCCAGCGCCTTGTTGTATGATATTTCATATCCATTTCTCCGTCTACTTTTAGCGAATAGTAGCCGTGATCAATGTGAATTATGTCCTTAATAATTGCCTTTATGGCGGCAACCAAGTTTGAGTCCAAATTGATGATGGTCGGTAGTAAGGATTGACACAAGTATCGCGGTATATATATTTGTTGAGGTAACAAATAGCTTAAGTACCTTTCACAACCATTGCCTGGCTTCCATAAACCTGATGACATTCTTAGCCTTTTTGCATCTTAAAAGCGAGCAATTTTTTGAGGATGCAATATGATAAACTCTTGGTATCCTTTAATTGGTAAATCTTTGCAGCCTCTTGCAAATCAGATTTAGAATTAAAGCAACTGACTAAATTCTCCCTTTCGAATAACTGTAGTATCTTGCACCCATGAGTCAAACCACTTCGCGATAACAATACCCGGAGTTTCAACATGTTGAGTGGGGTGTTGGTGGTAAGTGATAATGAACGGAGATGACTCATCTAATGTCTCGGCATCACGGGTTATTTGATGCATCGCAGATGGTGCTGCGTGAAGACATATATCCTTACTCGTCTCAAAACTTCGGTTCAAAGTTCGAAAGGATGATGCATGTCCATCAACTTCAACATCTGCATCTCCATTACAGTCATCATCAACATCGTCATCTTATTCATCATTACCTTCTTCATAAGTGCGGTCTTCATCCCGGCTCAAAACTCCGGCATCAGGTACTAGACCGCTGGAAGCCCACAACCATAGTCCGTTCTGACATTGTAATTGTAGCGAACGATAAATGCTGCATGGCCACCCGTGGGTGATTCACTTGTGCCTTGACTCGAGCGACTTCAATATCGGTTGTTTCCTGATGGTAGTTGTGTTAGCAGATTTAACGTCGGCACACACCTCTGTCATCTCATATTGGAAAAGAGTTGAACTTTATTTCCACTTTTAGGAGATACTTACAATTGAGTTTTAGGGAATACTTACAATTGAGTACTAATTTGAACATTTGTTTGTGTCGTTGTCCTTTATGTATATCATGTATCGTCGGTGTTCAAAGATACATTGTAGGTACCTCGAAGGCCTGTCTTGACTTTTCTCTCCTCATACCATCTGTTCAGTTCTCAATATTTGTCCATTGTAGCAATAACATATCACGGTAATAGTTGAAAGCAGACATAATTGACACATACAAAATGGTTCGATTAGATTAAATAATATGAGAGGTCATTATCTGATATCACATCAGGTTTATCATAAAAAAAAACAATCGGAGTTACAGAAATAAAAAAATGACATTTCAAATTGTACTCGATTTTGAATTTAGAGGTTTAGGGTTTGGATTTTAGGATTTTAGGGTTTTTGGGTTTTCAGGTTTTAAGGGTTTTAAGGTTTTTAAGGTTTTTAGGGTTTTAGGGTTTAAGTTTCAGGTTTTAGGGTTGTAGGATTTCAGGGTTTCAGGGTTTTAGGGTTTTAGGGTAATAGGGTTTCGGGGTAATAGGGTTTTAGGGTTTTAGGATTTTAGGGTAATATGGCTTTTAGGGTTTAGGGTTTAGCGAGGACCAGCAGGATACCTCACGGGTTCCCCGGGTGGTCACTTTAATCCTGCCCCGTCCGTTAGCGGATCGAGCAGGGTCGAGGGCGTGATACTATCTATCTGCTATACTATATACTTCTTGGGACTCTCATTGACTGTTCTTTCAGGCTATTACTGTACCTATGGGTATACAAACAATTCTGTAAAAATAAAATCATTTTATCTGTCCTGGCCACCAGGAGTGGTGTATCTGAAAATCTATACACGTATACAAGAGTCCCTTTACTTGTACTATTGATTTTACTGTACAAAACTTCGAGTTGCGAGCTTGTGTGATGAGCACATCTCACGAGTTAACAACTTTGGCGATGTGGAATGTCTGTCCTCTATCCTTGTATTACTGCTCCTGTACCTACGGATTGAACAGTGCTAAACTGCAGCTTAGTGGGAACATAAAGCATGAATGACCACAGTAGCGTATCACGAGAAGCTTATACATATGCATTATACGTATCTCTACATATTTCTATAATGTAGTCACTATCATGCGATAATCTGTGCATGTAATCTTATTACATGTTACATGTCTTTGTATCTCCTTGATTTATACTTTTTTAAGTATTCCTATTTGAGTACTCGTATTCACATACTTGTCACTTTGTGTTCATGCTTTCATGCTTGTTATATGTCTTTTCAATGTTCTATTCTTTGTCAAGTTACATAGCATGTCTCTAGTCTATATCTTTTTCATCTTCGGTTCTATGATTTATTGCATTCTTCACTTTCATACTTTACTATTGTATACTTTCCTATTATAGGTGTTCATCTTGTACTTTTCATATCTACGTTATCTGTACTATTCTATACTTCATATACATTTGTACTTTCTTATTATCACATCACTATCTGTCTTTTGTATACTTTTATTACTTTTCTTGTGTTCATATACTTATTTTCATATCAAGTTATAATGTACTTCTTGTTCTTGTAATTGTCTATACTTTCATCGCATAGCAGTGTTATGCTTCTCATATCAGGTCATATCTTCTATACATGTCATTTCCTTTTAGGTTTCATGTACGCAAATCTGGCCAAAGCGGATACGAGGAAGCTATGTGCAGGTACTATCCTTGTGCGAAAGCATTGATCTACGTACATTATGCCGAAAATTATCGTCCTTTGTGCGAGACGGTGACCTATGTCATATCTTATCGGTGCAGAAGGTACTATCCTTTGTACGACGGTGATCTGCAGTATGTGTGGGTGAGCCGCCCAAGGGCCACGTCCAGCTCCGGGATCATATCATCGACAGCGGAGGCCTCAATATCTGTCTATGAATATCTTTGCGGCATACGTATCTTCCTATGACACTGTCATCTCACCGGGTCTGCCAGTCCGGTTTTATTACATTTTACGTACATATCTCATAAGCATAGATAACTATTGGTATCATATTTGCTTATGCATATATATCGTTACTTTACTACGTATTAGTTCTCATAGCTGTAGTTTTTCACATTTCGGTTCTCATATATATATATAATACATATATTCATATCTTTTCTATCATTTAGTTTTGTCTATCATATTTCATGAATGCATCTATGTGCACTCTTGTATTATATCATTTATGCATCCTATCCTTTATCGTTTCATATCGTTTAGCTATTCACGTACTTGTACTTATTCTTGTAACTGTCATCTTTTGCCCATCTCGTTCTTATCATTTATGCCTTTCTATCATATTTTCCTATCGTGTTCCATCTTATTCCTTTCGGTATGTCTATCATATAGTCATATCATATAATCCTATCATACACGCTTATATTCATATCATTTAATCTTATATGCATATGTGCCTATCAATTGTGTACTTTTAGACTATCGTATCTTATGACATATCCTATCATATCTTATCATATCTTATGACTTATACCTATCTGTCTTATGACATATCTATATTAACATATTCATGTTTTATGAACATATCTATACATATTAAAATTTTCTATATTTTTCTTGTTTCATAGCTATTACATATAGCACTTCATATACTTATGAAGTATCATTATCTCTGAAATCATCTATCATTCATATATTCTCATTCCTTTATGAATCTAGTTTTACTTAGGAATTGGAATCAATCGATCGGATCATCGAAAATAAAAGTTATGGCATTTTCATGCCAACTAGTCATTCTGGAATTTTTCTAGGGACTGATTGGAATACCCATTTTCAGGGTCTTAACATATTTGACACTGTGTCATATAATCATTTAAATATAAGGTGCTAGGGTTCCTATTCAACTGGAATCACCCAATTCAGACACCGAGACTCAGATTACGTCGAAACAACTCGGACTACTCTATGTTTAAGCGATGCAGAAATGGGCTTGCGCGCCTTTGAGTGAATTTTTAAGCTATCTAGAGTCATAATTTGGCAATGCCTTCTCTTTAAGTTTTGTTCTCCTTGAAGTCTATTTTAATTGGCCACTTGAATCACCCAAATCGGATAAGAAATGAGTAATTTATGGCAAGAAATAAACTGGTCAAACGGGAAAACCGAGAACAAGTTCTACCGGTAGGACTTAACTTCTACCGGTGGGACTTGGCCAAAATGGCCCGAGTCGAAGTTCTCGGTAGGACTTAAGTTCTACCGGTAGAAGACCCGAGAATGCCCAGAATGGTGTTTCTCACCTATTTTCCATGTTTGATATCCAGTCAACTCTACCTCCATATACATGTCAAGACCACTCCCATTATCTTGACCTCTCTTTTCTACTCAATTCCTCTTTCGCTACTTATCTTCTTTCAAAGACCTATCGTGAATTACTTGAGCCAGTACATATGGATCCTAACCCATACATACAACATGTGATTAGTTAGGGTTTATTCAAGCTTCTTCGATTACTTAATAGCAGGCTATGAATCGATCACCGAAAGAGGATTCGTATTAGCTTCTTGTGCCATATGGGGTTTACCCACCTTACTTGCTATCATTTTTGGGTTAAAGATGAAACCACAACAAAACCCACGTTTGGGGACAACTACTAACTTGACGAGCATGGAGATTCATAGCAATCACATAGAATTCGCAATCAGGTGAGTTTCCATACCAAATCAAGTTCCATACCTTTTTAGCACTTGAACTTAGCTTCTTCTTCTCCTCCTCTTAATTCTTCTCTTATCTTCTCTTCCTCTTACTTACTGCTCCTTTTGCTCTTCCTCTCTCTCTCTCTCTGGTTTCTTCTCCTGTTGGAGACCAACTTGACTAAACCCATGTTTTCTTAAGGCCATGTTTGCTTAAAAATAATAAAACCCATTTTGACTTTAACTTTCATAATTGCATTTAAGCCCTTTATTCTCTTATATTTCTATTTCATCTTTCTCTATTTGCCTTTATTCCCATGGCATTAAATTCTTATTTTTGCATCCATCTTTTACTCTTATAGCACTTAAGTCCTCAAGTGGTAAATTTACATATTTACCCTTGGCATTATTGGTCAGGGTATCTTGTTTATTTTCGAAAGTCTGTTTGAGCATAATATCTGCTCATGAAGTCAAAACTCTTTAGGGTATATTTCGGGATGTTACCTTGCTTTAGTGGGGGTTCCATTGTACAATCACAGGGGAATGCACAAAAGGGACCCTACCTAAGAAGTGAGCATGCGTCTGTCTCGATTATATATAAAGTCTCACCACATATATAGATAGGACCCATAAACGTTCAATCACAGGCCTCGGAAGGCGTCCCAGAGTATTTCTGAAGTTGGGTTTACAAATGAGATTAAGCCGGTCGACAAAAATAAAGACATATAGGTGGGATGGAATCTTATGCTTGTCGCGAGATAGACGGTGTGAATCTGTGGTAGGCCTACTGTTTGCCGGACCTAGGGAACGAGATATTAAAACAATAAGCATTGAGAAAAGAATCTCGGTGAGTGGCGTAATTTATATGGAAATAATGTTTTTGTTTTTCGAAAAATTCCTTCTCTCGAAGACCTCACGTCCACTCTTTGTAATGTTCCCGTTTAATAAGCGTTTCATAAACCAAACTACCAAATGACAATATGAAGTCATCTTTGAAAAATTTAGCACGATCATTTTCAGAACCTTAAACACGAGATACGTTTCCGCGACATACAATTGAGCATAAATACCAATGTAACCATATGTCAAGTAATAAATCTATAACTATAAATATGGAAAAGCTTATACTTAATTAGAGACCAACAATGTACCGTACATATATCCTTTATAAACCGTATTATATACCCACATCATATCTCATCAGATGGCAGAAAGCCTCACGACATCGTGGCATACTTGTAGTCGGTAATCGGAGCCTCACGGCCCAGTGGAATTAATATATATGTCAAATCTCGACAGCTACATTAGCACTTACTCCAGCAAATCGGTAATCAGACCTCACGGCCAGTGGAAATAATATATAACTAAACTCACGACATCATTGGCATACCAGTCGATGTCGACCTCCACGGTAGTGTGAATTAATATATAGCTAAACTCACGACATCAAATTGCATACCAAGTCGGTAATCCACGACCTCCTGACCGTGTAATCAATATATAACTAAACTCACGACATCGTGGCATACCAACCGTCGATGTCAAGTATATGATAGATGGAATTAATATATATTCGTATTTTACTCATGAAATCTTTTAAATAATATTTAATATCATAAATCATTTCCTGAAGACCTCGAAATCTCTTTCTTAAGAACAATGAGTTTCAAAAGCGGTTTAAAACCTCCAATCCACGTCTTTGAACAATCAATACAGAACTATGAGATTTGAACAACTTGATATTAAATGACAGCCAGGCTTTGCTGGCGAAATAACTTGTTTTATATGAGACCCGATAATCACATTTGCATGCAACCCGACCATTTTGATCAAAGCAGTATATGTAAATATTTAATCACCATAAATATATCACCATCATATTCCAAATCATTTAAAAAAAACACTATAAACC
This sequence comes from Tetrastigma voinierianum, assembly GCA_016808115.1. Classification (NCBI taxonomy): domain Eukaryota; kingdom Viridiplantae; phylum Streptophyta; class Magnoliopsida; order Vitales; family Vitaceae; genus Tetrastigma; species Tetrastigma voinierianum. Next base: position 152,924 of record JAEQBH010005027.1, on the reverse strand, counting down.
ACTCACACATCCATGGTTTCTTGTAAAACTTCAGTATTTAAAATGTTGACAAAATTTACATGAAATGATAACTTGTTTTATAAGCGACATTTTCATTTATCGCAGCAAATAGCCGTCCGTCCGAATAAGTTATATATGAAATAAGTTATATCGTAATATCTGCACAACGTTAAAGAACAAGTAGACCGCTCATGAGGTATAGGCCCATTTCGATCATAACCACACACGGGATCGTGGAGCTTGGCGTGAGTGCTTGTAATAAGATAAAACTCTTGGCTCTCTAATAAGCTGGAGCCAAATGACCTTAGGATGCCAGAAGTGTACCCAGAATAACTGTTAGGCCCCAAATGATCCAGTGAACCAGGCGAATTCTAGATTCTGTGATTATTATACTATAGGTAGATACCTAAAATTGGGGCTTTTCGCCAGGGAGCTAATTTCTCAAAATTGAACCGTCAAATAATTCCTAAAAACATCCAATTTCACTAATACAACTTCAATTTTTCCAAATTTGACCAATCGGTACTCTATTTAGTCCGACCTCATTGATTACTAAGAACAACCTAAAAATGGAAAACTAACCCAAGCGATGTCCAAAATTTACAAACCACATATCAATAAAACCCGAAGACCAGGAACACATCAGTAGCCTCACCTTGGTCCAAGGTTCTTTGTGGTGGCCGGGCTTCGATCAGTCGGTAATTTGTTTTTGTCGTATCTTTAAGCGTTGATGAATCTGGAGAAAGGACCCGCGGAAATGAGTTCAGAGAATTAAAATGGTGAAAGGAGGCATGGGGTGGCCTGAACTGGCGAAAATGGCCGAAAAATTCAGAAAATACCGGTGACCCGGTGGCCGCCGCGCCTGCTCTCAGGCCCGATCTGGCGCGTCGGCGAGGTTGGCCCCTGAAAGTTTACGGCCGGCTTCGTCTGGATGTCCTCCTCCAACATGTCCGGCGCGTGTACGGTGAAAGTGAATGGCTCTGCTGGTTCGCAGGCGACCTGGAAATGGGTTTAAAGCGACCCGTTTTGGTGCTCACGGGTTTGAGGAGTTTTTCTAGGGTTTTGGAGCTCAAAGTGAAGGTGTTTGGGGCTAGGGTTTCCTTTAGAAAGCAAGCTATGTATATATAGGGCTTAGGGTCGCTTTCGGGTAAAACAAGCAGCTTGGCTTGGACCTTAAAACAACTGCGTTTAGACAGGGATCATAACTTTTATCAGTAAGTCGGATTTTGGCTGATTCGACCGGTCTATGAACTCGTATCGGCCAGGCCCTACGAAATGGTGTCTTAGTAAACCCAAAACTATTCATCCTTGAAAAAACAAACTTTGGTCACATATTAGGGTGTTGGTCAAACACAGTCAACTACGGTCAAAAACTTTGAGTGGCTTGGTGACGTGTTCTGAGCTTGTATTATTTGGTGCGGGTCATTACAGTTTTAGTATGTCATACTGCTAGAGTGCTAAAATGGTCATGTGTTGCAACAGTCAAACTTCATCTCATTCTTGCTAATAGAGAGACAAGGGCCACTAGATGGCCAAAGGAGACACGTGTTCAAAATAGAATTTAAAAGCAAACCCAAAATACTTGGACTAAGACTAAACCAGTGATGAACAAGGATGTACCATGGTAGCTCACGATGGGAGACACTTGATGGTACAATTATGATAAAAAAAAGAAAATTCCTTTTTCTTCTCATGTGGATGTCTTATTCATAGAGAGAGATGGAACTTATTATTTAGAAATAAAATAAGTAGGTTTGTCCAAAGACCATAGTTTTGATTGAACTTCAATACATAAAGACAATAATTTTAGTCTTAAATTTAGGTGTGCATCTCAATCTTACCTTGAGCAGTCATCTTACCTTCTTTTATTTTGTTTGGTAGTAAGAAAGTCTGTATTATAAGCAGTCACCATTACCTTCTTTGTGCATATGTGTGTGATAGGTGCAAGAAAGTCATCTTAGCTGATAAAATAAAATTTTTTTTTAAAAATACGCGTGGGGTCATGCAAAAGAGGTTGGCAAATGGTTTCTTGGCACAGTATCTAATGTGGCCCATATCCTAACTATTTAGTTTATAGGAAAATTGGTACTCTAAGTTTATAAAGGAAAGTGGTAGTCTAAGTCTCTAAGATATCACGAATTTAGTCGAATATAGGTTTTTAATATCCATCTCTCTACCATTTATTCCCCAGCACATTCATACGGCCATTCCTTACCCAGGCTGCGATTGGTCTCCACATGCAAGCATGAGATCTCACATGGGACGGAAAGCCAATGACTTACATTATTTGCTCATATTCTAACAACAGATTCGGCTTAACATTTCGCTATCTTTCATGTGACTTGGCATAACGTGTAAACGGGTAAAGTAGTATGAAACTAATGGTGTGATTTCAGACAAACCTAGGCATAATGGGAATACCAAGTACTTCATGCTTTCAATTCAGATAAATAAGAGTGGACAATATGTAAGCAACAATCAATCAAAAATTTTCACTCACTATATAATTTACCTTCCTAGCTTAAGATGGAACCTGAAACTCCAAAGTAGAGATATTAAAATAAATAAAAGAAAAAAAATACATCACATTTCTATCATTTGAGAGACTACTATGAGAAACACAAAGCATTATCATCTAAACCAGTCAATTCAGTGTTGTTATTTGTTTCTAGCTTTTCACCATCATCAGAAAAAGGAAGAAACTAACTCATGTATAGTGGTAACCTTTAATAATTGTAAATTCTACAATATTTTGTGTGGCCAAAAGAAGTTTAGTTGAATTTGTTCAAAAGAAACTTGGTTCAAGGATGCCAACATGGAAGTGACTAGTTTACAACTAATCATGTATTTTGTAACATGTCAACAGATTCTAAAAAGAACCAGCATTAGGATCTAATGAAGCTAATGGCTTAAAAACAAAGCTTCTAAAAAAGGTGTTCTTCACATGCACATTTGGATTTTCTTTGCCTTCAAATTTTAACAGCACTCGTATCCTTTCCGAATGGACCATCATTACCCAAATGAGCAAGACTCAACAGCCTCCTTGTCCTTATCCCAGAAAAACTACCATTCCAACCCAATAGCAACTCCCTCAAAGGCAAAAAGAGCACCTAAACAATCCAAAAAGAGAAGATAAAGAACCCATAAACTCTTTGATGATAATAGGATTTTCTGATTTCTTATTCTTTTAAGAACCCAATATCGATTAGAAAGGGACCCTCTCTTGCTAAATGATGCGAAACAAACTTGCGGGATAAAAAAAGAGGAATTGACAACATTTTTTTGTTGATTCCGTAGGTAATTGTCATTTTTTTTTCAAATATGATTGTTTCCTCATAAGTGATCTAACCCTTTAGAAAGATGCTTGAATCCTTGGCAGCAGAAAGCTATAAATTCAGCCTGAGCAAAATAAAAAAGCAGATAACAGGACCCTGAGCCATCAAAGAAACCAAATAAACCTGATTGAATCAAAGAACTACTTCAAAAAGAATAAATAGCCAGCCGCGATTAGAATAAACCTGATTGAAATAGCATAAATCAAATTTGTTGATGAAGAATCTAAGCAACAGCGACGCGGCGGAGTAGGCAAACGCCTTGAGGGAGAGAGAGAAGAAAAAATAGGAAAAAGAAGAAGCCCTAGAGCGAGGAATGTAAAGACAAATTGCTCTTGTCCGCGTAGCGGCATGTAGCAGTTTTTAGCAGCGGTGCTATTATTATAGTTACTTGGGCTTTGTCATTTTATGGATTCAAATTATCGTTGTCATAGACAGCGATATTACGAACTATTTTGGTTATTATTTTACCTTTCAAACTAACTTAATCATTTTTTTTTCCAAACGCTTTATTTCCATCTAAAACTCAATTTTTTTAATGGAAACATGACACCATTTCTGCCTTCTAGAATCTCCCTATCATATTATCTTTCTCTCTTCCTTCGTGTGTTTGTGAGCCCAACCTTTTTTAAAATTTTATTTTATTTTTGGCCTTTTCTATTCCTTTCGAATTTTCTTTCCTTTTTATTCTCGAAATCACGAATTCCCTTTTTTTTTTTTTCATCATTTACTCCACAGAACCGTCACAATAAAACGCCTAGCTCTCTCCCTCGTCTCCTCCCTCTTTCACTCGTCTTTGGGCTGCAATCTTGGGGCTCTCAGGTAATTTTATTTGATTTTTAATTGTTTTTCAGCTAGTTTGATCATGTTGTAGTATAATTACATGGTTCGGATAAGATGGGTTTGATTTTCTCCTGAGAACTAGAAATTGAAAAATTGGAATATGTATTGTATGTATTTTCCATACGCTTGAGTATTGTTTTCTGCTTTGTTTGTTCATTCATTTCAACTCATTTTCCGTGTATTGCTTTTCGCGGTCACTACTGTTTGACAAAAATGCCTCCCAGTTAATGTGGAAATGATTTTGTTAAATACAAGTCCTGGAATAATAGAGTCGAATGTCTTATAGGATTATGAAGACATAAAAGAGATAAGAAAGTACTAATATTATCTAATGCTGCTCCACTTTAATCAACAAATTCTCTAGTTGAACTTGATTTGTAGAATTTGATTTACCACTTTAATAGGAAATTGTTATAAAAAATACAATAAAGATATTGCTTCAAAAGATCTCTTAGAAGAAAGCTGCCATTTAGATGCATAATGAGCGTGTTAAATACAATCGAAAGAATATCTACGAAATAAAGCTTAAGTGTTATGCGTGTGAAGAGGCAGGACGTTTAAGTCTGAATTGTTCCTAGAAAGAAAAACATATAATCTTAAAAGTATGCTTTTAGAATGTACAAATGAGGTAGTAGGAAATAGATGAAGAAATATCGATCTGAAAGCGATATAGTATAGTTAGTATCGTGAAGAACTGACAAAAGCTGAGGCAGTGAAAATGAAGATCCCAATAAATGATCAGCTTAGTATTCATACTTTTGGGTGCCCCGTGGTTCTGTTTGCATGCACAAATGATGAGAAAAATGCCTTTTTGTGTGTGCCAATGTAATGCTGATGTTGTGTTCATCATTACATGGTTGAAGTGCGCCTAAGGGAAATCTTTTCCACATTTGAAGGCCTTGTATGATCTGTTGATTTACCTCTGCGACATGGGTGAGCTACTGTGATCTGGCTATATGCCCATTGCTTGGGCAACCATACTGAAAATGCAGGCATTAGGCTCAACACGGTTTCTTCTTCTCGGTGGAGATCATTTACCTGTAGGAAAGTTATTACATGTTTCTCAATTCCATGGAAGTGTTCATTTTCTGAGTCGGATTGATCGCGAACATGGACCCCTTACTCTTGCAAGCCTTGGATTGAGAAGTGAATTTGAAACAACAAAGGGTAATAAAACAAAACTACTTCAACTGAATTCTGTGCCTGAAGTCTTCAAAAATAAAGTGAAGGCAATCAGAAGAAATGGAACGAAGGCACTCGGTACGAAAAAATCAATTGAAATAGATGCAGCTCCATTTGCTGCTAAGTCATTTTCTGAGCTTGGTCTCCCTCCTTTATTGATTGAGAGGCTAGAAAGAGAAGGCTTCTCGGTTCCAACCGATGTTCAATCTTCTGCAATTCCCACAATTCTTAAGAATCATGATGTCGTGATTCAGTCTTATACTGGCTCAGGGAAAACATTGGCTTATCTCCTTCCTATACTGTCTGTTCTGGGCCCACTGAAGAGCGAGCCTCCGAGTGCTGACAGTAAGTCTGGGAATAAAATGGAGATAGAAGCAATGATTGTGGCTCCCTCTAGGGAGCTGGGGATGCAAATTGTGAGGGAGGTTGAGAAGTTGTTGGGACCAGCAGACAAAAAACTTGTTCAGCAGCTTGTTGGGGGTGCAAACCGAACGAGGCAGGAAGAAGCTCTCAAGAAAAACAAGCCATCCATTGTTGTTGGGACGCCTGGTCGAATTGCAGAGATCAGCGCTTCAGGGAAACTCCATACTCATGGCTGTCGTTACTTGGTCTTAGATGAAGTTGATGAACTCCTTTCGTTCAATTTCCGGGAGGACATGCACAGAATATTGGAACACGTAGGGAGGAGGTCTGGTGCAGCAGAACCACATGGAACAAAGAGCCCACTCGTTCGGCGGATTGAGCGGCAAACTATCATGGTGTCTGCAACAGTGCCATTTTCGGTGACCAGAGCAGCTAGGAGCTGGGGGCGTGACCCACTGCTTGTTCAAGCCAAAAGGATAATCCCACTAGAATCTCTACCTCCCGGACCTGTTAATTTGGTAGGGTCTACATCCACTTCAAGTTCAAGCTCGAGCGTGCAGACTCAGGCGGCAGCGGCAGAGGGCCTGCCACCGGTTTTGAAACATTATTATTGTGTCAAATTGCAGCATAAGATTGATTCGTTGAGGAAGTGTGTTCATGCACTTGATGCTAAGTGTGTGATAGCTTTCATGAATCACACCAAGCGGCTAAAGGATGCTGTCTTCAAGCTGGAGGCTCGCGGGATGAAAGCTGCCGAGCTACATGGGGATCTTGGCAAGCTTGCCAGATCAACCACTTTGAAGAGATTCAAGAATGGGGAAGTGAGGGTTCTGGTGACTAACGAGCTTTCGGCCAGGGGTTTGGATGTGTCAGAATGTGATCTTGTGGTTAATCTGGGCCTACCCACAGACTCGATTCACTATGCACATCGAGCTGGCAGGACAGATGGAGCTTGGGAGGAAGGGCACCGTGGTGGCGTATCTGAGTCAGAAGGTGTTTGTTGTGGAAGAAGCTGCAGAGGCAGCTTGGGGTCCCCCATTCCAGGCTTGTGAGTTCATGGAGGGGCAAGCTTGTTGCAACCAGTGATGAGGAGGAGAAGGAGAAGGAGAAGGAGAAGGAGAAAACTCTAATATGAGATACTCCTACTCTCTTTTCCAAAATTGGCCTAGATGGTTTTCCCTTCAGATATAGACAGAGGTATGTTTTAGAGTCTATTCATTCTCACACTTCTAGTTAGTAATAATAAATGTTGTTGAACTTTTTTTTTTTATTGTAATGTGGTGGGGTCTTGTGATGCGAGTGGGAGTTCGAGTTCAGGCGAGACTCGGTCGGTCGTCTTGTTCGGTCGAGCTTCTTCAGTGAAGGCTTCGACTAGACTTGATAGCATTCAGTCGAGGCTTTACTCAGGTCGGTTTTGATCTAAGTCTAGAGTCAGAATTAACTCATGAGGTTAATGTAGTTCATTAAACGCCTAAATTATATATATCATTTTAGAATCGGTTATTATGGAATAATATATATATATATATATATTTTTATCATGTTTATAATACTAACTTATTAATATAAGTTATAGAATAATATCTGATACTTTATATTTTCTTTAAAAAGAAAATTGATATTTTAAAAAATAAATATATTTATAACTAAATAAATAATAAAATATATGATTGTTTAGAATAAAAAATAGAATATATTATTTATGTTATCCACAAATGAGATATAAAATTAAAAAAAAAAATTTTAAATTTTATATAGAAAAATATTCGAGGAGTTTCTCATGAGCTTTCAAGTCAGGATACAGTTAATGGCACCATTTAGACTAGTTAACATTCGGTCGAGGTTTTGATAGGAGTCGAGTCGAGTGGCTCGCGAAGGTTGTCTCGTCACGTGCTCCACATATGTGAGATTGATGAGAACTACTATTTCCTCTCATGAATTGGAGAAGTTTGTCTTCAGATATGGAACCAGGGATGAAAATATCCGATATATCCGTCGATATATCTCAAGTATATCCGATCTCCGGTGATGTTCAAACATAATATCGATTTTTGGCCAGAATCTCCTTGACTCGGTTTTGGACATTGACTCTCGTGAAAATATCAGGTATGTGGCACATGCGCACGTTAGTTTAATTTTTCGGTAAAATATCCGAGATATATTAGGATATATCGGGATATATCGAGGATATATCGGGATATATCGAGGATATATCGGAGATATATTTAAATGGCGGTGAAATCACGACGATCCGATGGTTATGGATTGATCGCAGCCGGTTTAATTTGATATATCGATATTCGTAGCAAAATATCGCGATATATCTCCGATATATACGATATATTCACGTAAATCAGTACTAATATATGCATCGAAGCAGATATTTTGTCCTTGTATGGAACTACTACTTGTGAATTATATCTTGCATTGACTCTGTGCGCGATCATTTGCCTTTTTTTTTGACTTAATTTCTCGTATGGGGAGAAGGCGAGCCGATGATCAACCCATGACTTAATAAAGTAAGTGCTAAATAGAATTAAATCACTGATTGGACTACTTATTATTTCCAGGACCAACCCTTTAAAAGAGATGGAAGAGTGGCACTTTGCATGGTCTAGAACCCGCATGGAAGGATCACTTAATTAGATTAAGCTGGACAATTAAGTGCTTACAAGTTGGAGGTCCCCCATTTGTTTTTGTTTTTTCTTTTTCTCTTGCTTTTGCTTTCTAATCACCCACCAGGTGTTCTTATAATTTGTTATGATATTTATTCGTTTTCCAATTTGAAATGATGGTGTACTAAAAAGCTTATACTAAACAGGTAGAGCTCCCGATATTTTCTCTACATAGAAAAGAAAATATTTGAATAAACTTCTTACCTTAATAATGATGTAAGACTTGGGAATATAGCAATATGAGGTTTTCAAGCGACGAGTATGGAATAGATAATTATATTATTCTTAATACAGTTAAATATTGGAGGATCTTAATTAATTTTTCATTCTTACGCTGCTTGATGTCTTGAAAATAGGACCGGACTAGTCGATCGGTCGGTTCTCAATGACACGACAGTTTGCTTTCTATTCTCTATATATACTTCTGCATATATGTTTTAAAATTCAATTATCTTTTATGGGTTTATGGATTGAATATAGGAATGAAGTACAAAAGCATTCATGACTGTCTTTGTCATTGTGATTATTTTAAATCTTATTTCAAATTATATATTCTCTTGTTAAGTATATATACTTATATAAATAAGTTTATTCCATTTTAATATGTTTTATGTTAAAATCGGGAGCCCATGCTTGCGTCGATCCATGAGCCACGACCCTTCAATGATTGGGGTTTGGCATCTTAGGACCCACAGCATTTGGTAGGGTAAGTCTGAAGAAATGTCGTCGCGATAGATTACTTCACTAAGTGGGCGGAGCCAGAGCCCTTAACCCTGTTCTGAAGCGAGAAGATCACCTTAATTTTGTGTGTGAGCCATCATATGCGGAGTTTGGTATTCAAGAGGCACGGTATCGAGACAGGAAAACGGTTCAGCAGCCTTGAGTCGAGATTTACGTCTTGAGCTCGAATAAAAAATTGTGCTCATCTCCGGCCACCGCGATCCGACGGACGGGCCCGGAATCACTATCGAACCCTTAAAGCCGCCTTGAAGACCAAATTGGAAGACCTTAAAGGAAGCTGAATTTAGACCTCCCAAGGGCACTATGGGCCCCTCTGAGGATTACGAGTCGGCAACTTAGAAACTACTGTTGCCACCCCAGCTTTTGGCACTTGACGATGGCTGTTGAGGTTGAATAAAGTCTCTAGAGATCGAGTTAGAATCGGTGGAACCTGATGATGGGCCAGCCCCGTCTAGCTTAGATCTCTTAGATGAAGCGAAGCCCAGTCACAAAGCGCCTGAGAGGGACATCAAGGAAGATGGCGGTCTTCTGTCAAAAAAGTCCAAACCTAGAAGCTTGCATGTCGGGTGATTTAGTCTTAAAGAACTCTGCTAGCGGAGAACATGGCGCATGGGCGGGCCCCAGCTGAAGGTTCTTGTCGTATCTCGAAGTCATCGGTAGAGACAGTTATGAGCTCGGGCAGAGAGGAAGGAAAAATCTTACAGCATACATGGAATGCAGAACATCTTAAGCGTTTCTACCAGTAGGCATCGGTTCTGATGATACATAAGCCTTATCGATTCTTATGTGACAAATTGAAGCGTTCATTGATTATTTAGTTAGACATCGAAAGCAGTTCGAGATATGTAAAATCTGAAAGACATAATGAAAGTTCATATAAAGTCACTCTTTATTCGATCAGTTACATTCGATTACAATCGATGGTATCTTAGTCTGTCGATACAAACTTAGTTCCCTCGATAAAAGGAAAGGGGCGAAAGGAAGAGCGGTGAAAGAAAGGAGAAAGAGGAAAAAGGGAGAAAAGAAAAGAGGAGAAAGAAGAAAAAGATGAAAAGGAGAAGGAGAAAGAAAGAAGAAAAAGGAACATAAAAGCTTGGAAACGCCTTGAGATGCACCACCACTCTCGGTCATTCCTGCACGAAGCTAGGGAATAGTATGAAACTCACGTAAAGGGGCTAGGGAAAAACACAGCTCCTGGCGAAGCGGGGCGGGACCATGGGATCTCGGGTAGATCCGTGAGACCACCAACCCATGTAATCTCCTGTCGATCCACGTACCATAAAAGCCTAAGTATTGAAAATGTAAACTCTTTAGCTATGAAGCCTCATTTATAAGAAGATCAAAGCCTTGGAAACCCGCGCAAGCGTTCCAGTGCCAGTCGTCGGCGTTAAGGCGTTCGCACCTTTTCATGAAAATCGAAGTCGAATGGCGGCCAGCGAGAGTTCACGCCCGGCGGTTCACATGGATGAGCTCGGTATGCGAATGGCGAGCTCATCACTGCGCCTGGCTCCCGCATTTGCCTCGGGAGTCGGACCCGGCTCGAGGTATGTTCTTATTTCCATTTGGGCGCCGCTCAAGTGGGCGCCCTTTGTGTGAGCTCATCTACTCTGCCTGAGCCCGCCTCGGGAGTCGGACGACTCATTTGTGCCTTCAGTGCAGGCAGCCACCATTGACGTTTCATCCCTACTTCTGATATATTTGCCTCGAAGTCAGACAAGCTCGAGGTTATATTGCCTTTCGTTTGGAATGCCACTCGGTACGAAACGCCGCCATTGACCGAGCTCGTCTACTGCCTGGGCGGCTGCCACCGGGAGTGGACATTTCAGTTACGTGCCACTTTCCATTTTAGGCAGCCACTTACATTTTGAAACGCCACCATTAACGAGTTCATCTATACCTGCGGTGTACCTCGAGGTGAGGCCATTCGGTATATTGCCCTTTCGATTGGAACGCCACTCTGGCTGGAACGCCCTTTCGGTACAGGCAGCCACCATTGGCGGGCACCATCTGATGCGCGCAGTACTATTTTGCCTCGGGTCGGACAGCTCGGGTTACATTGCCACTCGGGTGGAGCGCCACTTTCAATTTGGAGCAGCCACTCGGTACAGACGCCACCATTGACGGAGCTCATCTACTCTGCGCAGACCCGCAGCTACCTCGAGTCGAACCCGGCTCATTTGTATTCTTGGCTCAGCTCCCATCGTAAATTTCGGCGGAGCGTAGCAAAGGCCACATCGCCCGAAGACTTGGAGAATGGCTCCCGCTCGGCGAGGCTCCGCTCTACTCTGCCGCAGTCAGCGGCCTAAGGAGCCATCTCCTGGTCGAATGGCTCGACTGACGAGCCCCGATATTTCTGCATGGGCGAGCTCACGCTTGGCCCCGGTGTTCAGCGTTGAGCTCTCGGCATTTCACGTGGGCGAGCTGCGCGTACGCGTGGCCAGGCTCCTCTGGCATTTCACATGGGCGAGCTCACGCGGCGATTACCGCGTGAGCTCACTCGGCATTTCACGTAGATGACTGCGTTACGCGTTGTGAGCTCTTCCTAGCGAGTTCGCCTTGTGAGTTCACATGGGCGAGCTACGCCCAGCGTTCGCGTGGCGAGCTGCTTTCTAGCGGTTCGCGCGGCGAGTTCACATGGGCCGAGCTCCACCGGCGTCGTAGGCGAGACGGCCTAAAGAAGTCGAAGCAGCTCTGGTAGCTGACCCAGCGAGTCCCGCAGGCTCAAATTGGCGACTGACGTGGCGCTCGTGACTGAGAATGCGGTGACTCATGGGTCGTGGGTGGAGGTGAGCGCGAAGATGACGAGCTCTGTAGAAAATAGTCTGTCTGACCTAAGAATCGGATCGGCTCGGGCGAAACGGTCCAGCCAAAGACGACTCGATTTGTGAGCCAGCTATACAAGCCGTGCGGCTGGGAATCGGGCGGCTCGTCTGCGAATTAACCGCGGCCACCAGCGACTTAGTTTGTGAGCAATTGACTTAGACCTCCCGGTCGGGCGGATAACTCATGAAGCGAAAATACTACGGTGAGAACACGGACGATAAATAATGAATATTTATTAAAAGAGCTACATATGTCTCGGACCCCGGGCGAAACGAAAACAAGTATACGTAGAAGAAAAATATAAAAGTCGATATCGGCGGCGGAAATGAATCACGAGGCCTGAAATTCGGCGGGAAGGCGAGCGGCGAAGAGGAGAATGGGCCCCCGGCGGGGAGGTATCAGGTTCGTGAGAATAGTCTGTAGCGAGAGAAAGGAGCTCCTCACGCATCCTGCGTCATGGGAGATCCCGAGTTGAAGTCAGTCGGGAGTAGGCGTTAACGACCTTGGCGGCGAGCCACCGAGAGGCCCGCGGGCAGGCACGGTAACCGTCACTGCTAATAACATCATCCCTCTGACGACGAGGATATTTCTTGGTGAATCCCAGCGCCCGATCCAGCGACACTCTTAAATTCGGTCGCTGCGCCGAATTCTGACCTCCCACGACGAGCTATTCACAGCGCGCCTGGCCCATCGGAGGCCTCGGCCCGCGCGACCGCGGTAGGCTGCGCTTCTTTATCCCACCTGGTCGCCGTTGGCCGCCGCGCGAGTTCCTCTTGAGACTCCGCTGGCTCGCCGGGATGTGATGAGCTCATCCACTAGCAGTTGAAGCTAAATGCGGGAGGACTGCAGCCCGTCCAGAGTCGTCGAGATCATTCGGCGCAACATGGAGCTCACCGGACCTTCTGACTCACCTTGGCCATGTGGCTTCGCCGAACTTCATCCTCTCTACTTTCCGCCCAGAAACACGGCCCAGCGCGTGTGCTTCATCGAGATTTAAGTCTCTCCACCTCTCTTCGAATTATCACAGGTGTGCAGTTCTTGACTCGGTCAGCTCGAAGAAAGAGGCGCGCCAGCGCTATAAATCCGGCGGTACTACGTCTTTTCATTTGGTTGGCCTTATCGGCTGAGACCCTTCAAATGAGTGGCTACACACTTTGCTCGAACATGAAGTTAACATCGGCAACGGGGATCGATACAACAGACCATCGAAGCGAGGGGACTTCTGAGATGACCCCCGAAGGGATGGGCCAGAGCCTCGTCAAGCGAGCTTTCGACCTCGAGTCGAGAATCCACACAGAACGGTGGTGCACCATGCGCCAAGTTCAACATTGAGGAACAAAGAATCCTTATCTTCGCCGACTTTTGATTCGAATTTTCCCATGACTCGTTCCCACCCCTTCGAGAGGTGGCCTAGCACTCTCACGGCGGATTCAACGGTAATAGGCATAACCGCAGCGGTTTCAGCGGCTCCATCGAAGACTCTTTGCCTTTACGGCTGAGCTTAGAAGGGGCGGAAGCTCATGATCGAGGATTCTCAGTAGTGGCGCTGCGCCGCCAGGAGCTTTCAAGCGAAGTGGTACCCCGATTTACGAACCTTGACAGCGGCAGATCTTTGGTGGAGCTGATTTTCGGTTGCGCCGGGGCTTCGAGGCAGTGCCCCGGCGGACGAAATTTCTCCCACAGTAGGAGTGGTTGCGGTAAGCTTTAATGGGAGGGACTCCACGGTGGAAGGAGACGAGGGCCTCGAAGCGGGCGACGTCTGGGCCCGCCCAATTTCGACGGACGGGGAATGCCCGGTTGTCGACTCGCGCAGGGCGAGCAAGACATTCCATGACGCCCGGGAGTATCTCACCGAGCATTATCCCGGCACTAGGTCGAGGCGAGCGCGGGAGCATGAGAATAACGCGAGGTCACAAATATTCAGCAACAGCCGCGCAGTTATACCCGGCGGAAGCGAAGCGCTCCACGAAGATTATCGGGGTTGTCGAGCCAGGAACGCCCAGAGTGTCGTCCTTGTCGGAAGGATCGTATTCTGACCGCTAACAAAGTGCGTCCACTTCCGTGACCTATGGGAAGAAGGAATCGTGTCAGTAGAGGAGCTCCCGAGCACACGGAGAAATAAGGAAAGCCCTCGGTGATCTCGCTTTGGATTTGAAAGATAGAGTAGAGCCACTAGGGACTGGCAGAGCCCCGTCACACAAAGGCGATAGGCCCACGAAAATGCTGACCGTTGAGATGGCGGTTAGGAAGGACAAGCGTTAATCTTTGCGGAACCTCTTTCATAAAGGGATGCAATGGAAAGCGAACCATTGTCAGCGACCTCGAAAAACATACCATCCAGGGCACGGAGGCTAGGTCGAATCGAGAGTCCATGCTCGGACGCCGAGGTGGATAACGTTGCTGGTAACCTGTCTGAAGGACCGACCTTGCTAGGTCCCGATCCACGGCATGTTGAGCGGCGGATTTAGGTATCGACCCCCGGGATATTTAATTAGGTTCATTTTCCGCTATCCTTATCGAGGGAAGGCGCCGGGGACATTGCGCAGGGGATTCGAAGCGCGGCGGTCGAAACGTAGCATGCTAACGTCGAAGCGGCAATAATGAAGAATTAAATGCCGTGCGGTAAAGAAGAAGAAGCGACCGGGACCATGTCGCGAAGCGGTGAAACCGCGATGATCCCGTAGATAAGGCGGAAGAAAGCGACCGCTCGGGAAAATGCCGGGGAAAAGACTCACCTGGGTTAAGCGAGAGAACTGCGATGATAAAGTGAGATCGCGGAAGAGGTGGAAGGACCGAGGAGAAGCGGGACGGAGGTGCGGCGAAGCCCAGGGGTAGGGAAGCAGCGCGGCAAAGAGTCGTGAATTATCGCGAAGACGAATGACGACCCAGGCCACTAACTAATCCGTAGAAGCGAGACACGTGGAGAGTTACACGAATCACGAGAAACACATTCTGACCCTTGCTTATACACCGTACCACGAGGAATTTGGGGAGACTACTTGATAAGTTTGAAAAATGAGAGGCTGTGACCCTTTGTCAGGCCCCGAAAGAGGCCGGCCCAGGCGCAGGCACTAGTTGAACCCGAAAGGAGGGCTGCGATGGGCACTGAGCCTTTCTAAAACCAATGACTCCAGTGCACAGGTGGCGAAGAAATGTCCAACATTTGGGCGAGGCTTGATTATAGTAAAGTCTCGAAGGGATGGAAACGAGAATAAGCCGATAATATATTGATACGAAAATCGCCAATCTCATCAATAAGGAAGGAAAATTATACTGAGTAAAATCTGCTTCATATCCGCATCTGCGAATCCAGATATGGACTATAATAAGAAAATATCCATCCCGATAGGAAGGACTCCCCAATCACCATCGGCCCGGATTTGAGCATGCTGCGTAAATAAATGGCGCGCGGTGAAAGACACACATTCTTAGAGGCATACTCGTATGCAACCGCGTCGCCTCTAGCGGTCTTTTTCTGCCCAGAAAACTAGCAGGCATCGGAGGCGACACGGGCACGGCCTCGGCGACCCCCGCTTCTTCCTTGTTTTTGCGAGAGGAGTGTTACGTCCGAGCACAGCGAGATCAACGGTGTCGATCCTGCCTCGGCCCGAAGCGATCCGAGGCCTTTCGCATCCCGGCCCTGAAACAATCAAGGTCCGATGACACGTGGCAGCTCGGCGGATCGCAGGTTGAAGAGCGTCATCGACTGCGAATTTGGGATGATATTGCGTCGCTTCGAGAATCAAATTCAAATCGATTAGACTAGCGATGACTTTTCATTAAAGAATTTTAATAGTTTATTAAGCATCGAAGATCGAAGATAGATGATTCATTCTCCCGAATCAAATGTCGTGACACGAATTTTGTGAGATTTGACGTATGAACAAATTTTTGTATATGACAAATAATGATCAAGTATACGATAAATTGATAAATAACTAAGGATTTTGACTTATAACCAAAATCAAATAATTTAATTATAGGTTTTGATATTATATAAATCAATTAAAATCCTTATTTCAACAAACTATAATTAGTAAGTAGAATTCAAATAATTGTGTTTTGCTTGCATGTTATTGTTTAAATTGAATGACTTGAAGTGTGTATGGAAATGATATGTTAATGCATGCTAATTGATGTGATAACATGATTGTTTGAATTATATGAAATATAATTGTGTGTGAACCATTGAAATTGGATGTATGAATTGGCATCATTGCATTTATGTGTACGGTGACATCGCGTCGAGTCGGGTGTGGGTGCACGGTATGGTTGTTCACCACTCTTGGTGAATGTGGGTTGAGTTGTCTTTGGACTCGTCCCGATAAAGACTCATGTTCAAATCATAAAATGAGGAAGTAATGTGTGTTGGGCATCCACGGAACTCAGGTGTAGGGCTGATGGTATTATCGAAAGGTCTGTGGGTGTGAGAGGCCGTGATGCTTATTCGAAAGGTTTTGTATGGGTGTGAGAGACTCATGATCTTTATCCCAGAAAAGTTCTATGAGGGTGTAAGAGACACTTGATAAGTCAGTTCTCTTGCCCCCAACACGGTCATGTTCCACTTAGAGCGCAGAGTTGAGTAATAAGAGTCGGGATTGACTCGGGATGAGTTACCTATTGGTAAATTGCATTAGGTGTTGGTGAGCCGACAAAGGCTCGATATTTGGGTAATCATTTAATTCACAGGTGGCCGATTGCCGCGCAGCATAGGCGTGTGTGAGAGTCGGTGGTGACTTCGAGAGGTATGGGCATGGAAACATTTCATGCATGATATAGAGGGGAAATCATTCCATGTATGCATTGTAAATTGTATGGAATGTGGATGTTGTGATTTGTCGTTGCGTAGTGCATTTTGGGTGGGGTAGCCCTCGTGGGAATTCATGATTGGGCATTGCTCGTCGGTCGTGAGATCCTTTGATTATTCACATAAGCAGCCAGCTCGCTAGAATTTGGGATTATGAAGTGGATTCGATTTGTGGCGCTGATTAAATGTTTGTGTATATATTAGAATTCTGGATTTTAATATATGTTTTGTATTAAGAGTGATGTAATGACTCTTGAATGCATAGAAATGTATGGTTTTGTAGTATATGGACCAGTATGGATGATGAGCGCATTAGGTCGTTTCTTCATGTATATGGAGTCTTTATGATATGAAGACAGCATGAGTTCCATGAGTTGACGATGGTCGATGAGACCCGGGAAGTGGGACGATCACGCTTCGAACCAAGCTTTCTTATCTACGTATAGGCGTGTTTGATTAAATGAAACTTGTTTAATGTTTTATTTCTCTATTATTTATTTATATGTTTAACTCTTAATTGTTTTAAACATTAGGAGACATCCCGAAAGGGATTCCTTCCGAAATCTTATGGCTTAAAAAATCTTTTCTTTTTTTTATGGAAACAACAGGAATATTATTAATAGCATGATCGCATCACAATGACACCATTTCTACCTCTCGAATCTTCCTATCATATTATCTTTCTCTCTTCCTTCGTGTGCTTGTGAGCCCAACCTTTTTTAAAATTTTATTTTATTTTATTTTTGGCCTTTTCTTTTCCTTTCCAAATTTTTTCTTTCCTTTTTCTTCTCGAACTCACGAATTCCCTTCTTTTTTTTTTCATCATTTACTCCACCCAGAAACTTCTAGAACCATCACAATAAAAACGCCTAGCTCTCTCCCACCATCCCTCCTCCCTCTTTTCCTCGTCTTTGGGCTGCAATCATAGGCTCTCAGGTAATTTTATTTGATTTTTTTAATTGTTTTTTCAGTCTAGTTTGATCATGTTGTAGTATAATTACATGGTTCGGATAAGATGGGTTTGTTTTTTTCTCCACTGAGAACTAGAAATTGAAAATTGGAATATGTATTGTATGTATTTTCCATACAGTTGAGTATTGTTTCTGCTTTGTTTGTTCATTCATTTCAACGCATTTCCGTGTATTGCTTTTCGCGGTCACCAATTGTTTGACAAAATGCCTCAGTTAATGTGGAAATGATTTTGTTAAATACAAGTCACTGGAATAATAAGTCGAATGTCTTATAGGATTATGAAGACATAAAAGAGATAAGAAAGTACTAATATTATCTAAGGCTACTCCACTTTAACCAACAAATTCTCTAGTTGAACTTGATTTGTAGAATTTGATTTACCACTTTTTAATAGGAAATTGTTATAAAAAAATACAATAAAAGATATTTCTTAAAAAGATCTACTAGAAGAAAACCTTATTTAGATCTGAATAATCATTAGAAAATACGATAAAGAATATCACGAGAAATAAACTTAAGTGTTATGCGTGTGGAGAAGCAGGGCCAGTTTAAGTATAGATTGTCTGCGAAAGAAAAGCGCATATATCTTAAAGTATCTTCTAGAATGTACAAATGAAGAATTGGTAAAATAGATGAAGAAATATCTGATCTTTTGAAACGATATATGGTATAGTTAGTATCGCGGAAGGAAATAGCTCGAGACGAGTGAAAATGAAGATCTAATAAATGATCAGCTTGGTATTCATACTTTTGGGTGCCCCCGTGGTTCTGTTTGCATGCACAAATGATAGAAAATGCCTTTTTTGTGTGTGCCAATGTAATGCTGATGTTGTGTTCATCATTACATGGTTGAAATTGCGCCTAAGGAGAAATCTTTTCCATTTTGTTGAAGGCCTTGTATGATCTGTTGATTTACCTCTGCGACATGGGTGAGCTACTGTGATCTGGCTATATTACCCATTGCTTGGGCAACCATACTGAAAATGCAGGTATTAGTTTCGACTCGGTTTCTTCTTCTTGTTGGAGATCGTTTACCTGTAGAAGATTATTACATGTTTCTGTTCCACGCATGGAAGTGTTCGTTTTCTGAATTCGGATTGATGGGAACATAGATTTGCCTCTTGCAACCCTTGGATTCAGAAGTGAATTTGAAACAACAAAGGGTGATAAAACAAAACCACTTCAACTGAATTCTGTGCCTGAAGTCTTCAAAAATAAAGTGAAGGCAATCAGAAGAAATGGAACGAAGGCACTTGGTACGAAAAAATCTATTGAAATAGATGCAGCTCCATTTGCTGCTAAGTCATTTTCTGAGCTTGGTCTCCCTCCTTTATTGATTGAGAGGCTAGAAAGAGAAGGCTTCTCGGTTCCAACCGATGTTCAATCTGCTGCAATTCCCACAATTCTTAAGAATCATGATGTCGTGATTCAGTCTTATACTGGCTCAGGGAAAACATTGGCTTATCTCCTTCCTATACTGTCTGCAGTAGGCCCATTGAAGAGCGAACCTCCAAGTGCTGTCACTAAGTCTGGGAATAAAGTGGAGATAGAAGCAATGATTGTGGCTCCCTCTAGGGAGCTGGGGATGCAAATTGTGAGGGAGGTTGAGAAGTTGTTGGGACCAGCAGACAAAAAACATGTTCAGCAGCTTGTAGGAGGTGCAAACCGAACAAGGAAGGAAGAAGCTCTCAAGAAAAACAAGCCATCCATTGTTAGGACGCCTGGTGGTGCAGAGATCAGCGCTTCGGGAAACTCCATACTCCATGGCTGTTCGTTACTTGGTCTTAGGTAAGTTGATGAACTCCTTTCGTTCAATTTCGGAGGACATGCTGGAATATTGGAACACGTAGGGAGGAGGTCTGGTGCAGCAGAACCACGGAACAAGAGCCCATCGTTCGGCAGTTGAGCGGCAAACTATCATGGTGTCTGCAACAGTGCCATTTTCGGTGACCAGAGCAGCTAGGAGCTGGGGGCGTGACCCACTGCTTGTTCAAGCCAAAAGGATAATCCCACTAGAATCTCTACCTCCCGGACCTGTTAATTTGGTAGGGTCTACATCCACTTCAAGTTCAAGCTCGAGCGTGCAGACTCAGGCGGCAGCAACGGGCCTGCCACCGGTTTTGAAACATTATTGCTGTGTGCAAAGTGCAGCGCCAAGATTGATTCGTTGAGGAAGTGTGTTCATGATGCTAAGTGTGATAGCTTTCATGGATCACACAAAGCAGCTAAGGATGCCGATGTTCAAGCTGGAGGCTCGTGGAATAGCTGCGAGGAGCTGCACATGGAGATCTTGGCAGCTGCGAGAGGTCAGCAACTTTGAGAAGAGATTCAGAATGGGGAAGTGAGGGTTCTGGTGACTAACGAGCTTTCGGCCAGGGGTTTGGATGTGTCAGAATGTGATCTTGTGGTTAATCTGGGCCTACCCACAGACTCGATTCACTATGCACATCGAGCTGGCAGGACAGGTCGACTTGGGAGGAAGGGCACCGTGGTGAGCGTATGCGAGGAGTCAGAGGTGTTTGTTGTAAAGAAACTGCAGAGGCAGCTTGGGGTCCCCATTCAGGCTTGTGAGTTCATGGAGGGCAAGCTTGTTGCAACCAGTGATGAGGAGGAGAAGGAGAAGGAGAAGGAGAAGGAGAAAACTCTAATATGAGATCCTCCTACTCTCTTTTCCAAAATTGGCCTAGATGGTTTTCCCTTAAGATATAGACAGGTATGTTTTAGAGTCTATTCATTCTCACACTTCGGATGGCTGTAATAAATGTTGTTGAACTTTTTTTTTTTTGTGTATGTGAGTAGGGAGTCTTAATGATCACGAGTCGAGTTAAGTTCAGTGACTAGTCGAGTCGGTCTTATTCAAGTCGAGCTGGCATTTCATTCAGCCTTCAGATGCTGTTCGAGAGTCAGCTTGCTCAGTCGGGTTTGATGCGAGTTTTAATGAAATCGAGTCGAGTGTCGATGCTTCCGGCGAGTTATGCGTTCATTCGCACTGGTATTATATATCCGACTTTAGGAGAATCGGTGTATGGAATATATATATATATATATATATATATATATATATATATATATATATATATATATATATATATATATATATACTATATTTATCACGTTTATCACGTTTATAATACTAATATTAATATAAGTTATGAATAATATCTATTCTACATATTTTTAACTAAAGAAAATTAATTATTTTTAAAATAATATATTTATTACTAAATAAATAATAAAAATGTATGATTGTTTAAGAATAAAAAATAAGTACTATATTATTTATATTAAATGCACTAAAGTAGAATATAAAATTAAAAAAAATTTAAAATTTTATATCTGAAAATATTGAGTTTAAGCGAGAGCTTTTGAGTCGAGGTTAAGTTCTTCAAACTCATTAGTTAACATTTAATTCGAGCTCACCACGAAGATAAGTTTTGACGAGTCGAGTCAGAGTAGGTCAGCGTGTTGTCTTAGATTTCGTTAAGCGTACAATCGTACTTCAATTATTATATATCCAGCTTTAGAATCGGTGTATGGACCGTTTATCACGTTTATAATACTAACTTATTAATATAAGTTGTAGAATAATATGCGATACCTTTACATGTACTACTTTAAAGAAAATTAATTATTTTAAAATAAATATATTTTTAAATAAATAAATATATACAAATCACGATTGTTTAAGAATAAAAAATAGAGATATATTATTTATGTAAATCACCAAGTAGAGATATAAAATTAAAAAAAAAAAATTTTAAATTTACATATATATATATAAAAAATATTCGAGTTTTCTCGCGAGCACTGAGTCGAGTTACGAGTTCAACAGGCTCGACTAGTTAACGTTTAGAGTGGTTTGAGCCAGTTTGATCGAGGTCGGTCGGGTAGCTTCATGAGTTATCTACGTCTCGTGCTTTACTATGTGAGATTGATGAGAACTACTATTTCCTGTCATGAATTGGAGAAGTTTGTCTTCAGATATGGAACTACTACTTGTAGAATTATAATACTGCATTGACTCTAGTACTGATCATTGCCTTTTTTTGACTTAATTTCTCCTATGGGGAGAGCTGAGCTTCTGATGATCAACCCATGACTTAATAAAGTAAGTGCTAAATAGAATTAAATCACTAATTGGACTACTTATTATTTCCAGGACCAACCCTTTAAACGAGATGGAAGAGTGGCACTGCATAGTCTAGAGCCACATGGAAGGATCACTTAATTAGATTAAGCTGGACAATTAAGTGCTTACAAGTTGGAGGTCCCCCATGTGTTTTTGTTTTTGTTTTTTGTTTTTGTTTTGCTTTTGCTTTCTAATCACCCACCAGGTGTTCTTATAATTTGTTATGATATTTATTCGTTTTCCAATTTGAAATGATGGTGTACTGAAAAAACACAAGGTAGAGCTCCAATATTTTCTCTCTATAAGAAAATATTTGAATAAGACTTCTTACACCTTAATAATGATGTAAGACTTGGGAATATAGCAATATGAGGTTTTCAAACAGAAGTAGCAAGGAATAGATAATTATATTATTCTTAATACAGATTAATATTGGAGGGATCTTAATTAATTTTCATTCTTATGCTATAACTACCCCCATTCATTCCATTATAAATTTACTTCTACTCATTGTTTCCCTTAGGCTTTTAATCTTATGTTTTAACACCCTAAGAAAGTCCAGAGTCTATTATGTATACATTGTCACATGCACAATGTATATATTAAGTGACTTCTTTACAAAGAAATTGATTTCAATTCCTAGTTTAAAATATTAAATTATTTAATTTATTTCAGTAAAATTTATATTTCTTAGATAAAATGACTCATTTGCTTAGGTATAGGTCAGCAACAGTGTTTTAAAAATCGGATCGAATTGGTCAGTTTGACCGGTCAGACTGATGACCTTTTTTATCCCAGTTTAATCTGATTCAGCCACAATTCGACCCCTAAGCTGCAAATCAATAACTTTTTCTATTCAATCATCGGTCTGATTTTTAAAACATTGGACTACAATATCTTTGATATTAATCCGAGATCAGTGTTATTAGTTGTTGAAACTAATCATATCTTACTCAAAACAAAAGTACCTCACACTAATCAAACATATCTATGTCGCCAAAGAATCCATCGTTATCTGTGGACCTTTTTCTACTTAACAATGTAAGCAGTTTTTTTTAAATCTTACATATTTTTCTTATTATTGAATTATTATAATATTTTCTTTGACAATTTATAATTTTATTGATTCATTTAGCGATATATCGATTAAAAAACATAATTGAAATTGTTAAAATCGCTTAGAGAATAAAGCAAAAATTAATTAATAACGTAAGCGGCTCAAATATCTAAATGTGATAATATTATAAGAATTTAGAATACTGTAATTTACAATTGTGCAACGTTGACGTTGACCATAATCTGGATTTATCTACATATATCACTGTAATAATGCCAGTCGCTCCTTGCGAATAAAATGCGCAACAAAACAACAAAAAATCAAACATCGTAATAAGAAATTAATTTCCATCAGGCCAACAACATTATTTGCATTACTTGGTACAAACACAAATTTCTCATGACAATAAAAAATAAAAGGGATCAATGCTATGTCTATCATTTCCAGATAATGTGGTAGAACGTTCAACGTTTAAATAAGTAGAAGGGTATATGAAAGGGAGGGGTCCCGGGTTTAAGTCCCAATGAGGACAATTTCCTACATTGTAACTAAAGTGTTTAGTTGTCCAAAACAAAAAACAAAAAGATCAGTGGTATCGATAAATGTGAATACTACTACCTTAACAACAATCTGAGAGTGCAGAAGCAAAGAGATACATACATAAACATGAAAGGGGCAGTTTCTATCTTCTTCTCTTCCTGCCTTTTCCCAATTGTCCAGATTTGAAAGCATGCTCTTGTTCTTGGAGAAACGCCCTTGCCTTCCCATACTTCTCTGCTCTTTCTTCTTCACCATTGCCTTATCCCTTTTCTTCACCTCAAATAAAAACAATTATCCTTTCTGTTCTCCAGGCTGCCTTGCTTCCTGTTTGATAAGTTTCTTCAATTTTCTCTGCTCAGCCCGTTCGCGATCTGGATCATAGTCTCTACCCTTAACAAAGCTGCAAAGAGCCATAAACATTTGTCATTAAAACTCAATAGATAATTTCATAGTAACATTGAAAGAAAGTAAATTACTTCTCCTCAAATTTTGGATTGAATAATTTGATAGGCACGGGTTTGTTTCATAGTTGACGGTTGGCCTTGGCAGCATATGATGTTCATGAGTTTTCTCCTCAATGAGCACTTGAACACCTCTAATTTTCTCCTTCAATGCATTGGGCATATTTTCCTGCTCTGTCAATTCCAGTAACAATGTCGATATTGGCAAGAAAATTTCAGGAAATGAATTGAATCCACCATAAATATCAACAAATCCTCGTAGAGCTTCAATGACGGATACCAACACACAAGCCCTGCAAACCAACACCACACATTTAATCAAACAGTAAACTTCTCCAAAGAAGGAAATTCATGAGCCCATATGCTAGGTGAATGAGCATATTCAATAAAAAAAAACTTTTAGGAAAAATGGTGTAGGCTCATATATCCTAATTTATAAGGATGAAAATTTCGGTATTTGTGGATATATCGGTCACTTGATTTTACAGAAATATTGTATATATCGAAAAATATCAATGAAATTTTTACAAAAAGTAATCAATAAACCAAAAATTGTTGAAAAATCATTAAATATTAAGAAAAAAACTCTTTTAAATAAAATTAAAAGTATATTAAAATATTTTTATATTTTGGTTCAAGAAAAATTATATATATATATAAATGCATGTTTAAGAGAAATCTATGAATATTTACAGAAATTTCTGTGGGTGGAAATTTCTTACCCAGATTTCTTTGGACGTTTAAAAAATATATATATTATTAATATGAGTTCAAAATTTGCCTTTGAATTAGATGTTTTGACAAAGAGTTCTAAATTTGCACCTAACCTCCATCCTTTGCAATATGGGATATATTTATACTAAACTCGCATTTTCAACAGATGAGTTCTTAATTTGTATCGAACTCGTCTTTTCAATAGACGAATTCTTAATTTGCACGGAACTTGTCTTTCCAACATAGTAGTTCTATATTTACAGTGACGTCATAAATTTGTACTAAACTCATCTTTTCAACAAGTAGTTTTAAATATACACTGAACTTATCTTTTTAACAAATGAGTTCTAAATTTGCAATGAACTCGTCTTTTTAACAAATGAATTCTAAATTTGCAATGAACTCGTCTATTTAACAAATGAGTTCTAAATTTGCAATGAACTCTTCTTTTCGGCAGACTAGTTTTGATTTTACACTGAACTCGTCTTTCCAAAATACGAGTTCTAAATTGTATTGAACTAGTGTTCACCACAGGCAAGATCTACATGGATTCCATGTCATCACAAACTATGGTAATTCAATCAATATTCTTGAAGTCATGCTTTTTTAATCAATATTTTTCAAATTTTAAGTAATCCATCACTTTGCCCGATTTCTTTCCACACCCCCCAAAACACAAAATTTCAGCGAAATTTCCTGAAAATTTCATCCTTGACTATTTTTAGATAAAATCAATCATGAATCACACAAAAATAGGATGACCATTGATGGTCAGGATATCAACATAGGTCATCCAACCACTCCACGGCATACAATAATGCATCATCAATAGCAACTACGAAAAATTTCAAAGAAATGCTGACCTGAAACTATCTGAGCTGAAAAATGAAGAATCCTCCGGCATAGCCATGAGTGTGAGGAAATCTAGAGGACTAAGATCATCTACATGTCCTTGTATTGCCAATAGTGGATTGAGCATTTTTAGTTCCATGAAAAAATCGAACTGTTTACAGTAAATGGATAGTAGTCAGTGTTCCTTCATGCAACTACAGATGTATGCTCATCATCAAGTACAGTTGCAAGCAAGTGCAGAAATAGATAAATAAACTATGTAAGCAGAACTTTTGATGGCTTTTATACTGAGGATTCACATACAAAACTTGGATTAAAAAAAAATGTAGTACCTGAGAATCCCGAGATAATTTTGAGTTTCCATCCAAAGCAACCATTAACAAAGTTCGTAAAAATATAATAGCTTCAGGACAGAACTTCCGAGATTGTTTAACAACCTGCACAATAAATATATCGAGTCCATAAACAGCAACCATAACTTCTAACCATAAGGCTGACAAAATTAAAATTTTCAATGCAAGACAATAAATTAACAGCAGCATGCAGTTCAATATCAGAGATCAGAATTGAAAGGAATGATCTTAGTCTAAGGCAAAAAGATGAGTTCAAGTTTGGGCTTCCATTGAATGCGCGCACATCACAAAGAGACTCTTACAAATAGCTCTTGAATCTTCTCAAAATAGCCAAGACAATTGACTAGAGGCAAAACAGAGAGTCAGCCAATAGCAAGCACCTGTGTTTTCCACCTGTTTTTCTGTTTATTTAAAAGGATCCAGTACCCAATTCTCTCTCTCACCCAGCGATTTTATTTTCATAAACAAAGATGTGTATCAAGAGAAGCTAAAAGGCAGGGGGTGCACCCCATCTATACAGGCAGTATATACAAAAAAACAACCAAGCCAAGCACCAGAAAAGAGAAAAATAAAAACACCAGCCAACTTACCCACAATAATAATAATCCAAGATTTCAAATAAGAGGGGCTATCAACATCCAAAAACTGACTGGACCATTCTACAAGTGAACTGATGAAGAGATCCCTTATCCTAGTACAAATTTGACGTTCGGATTCATAGGAGTGTCTATACATTTATAATCTCGCATGCTCATTTCTCCCAAGATGTATAAAGCACATTTCCTTTGGGAAAGAACCATACCGAAACTGAATTGAGCTATATCTCAATTCTCATTAAGTTCTAGAGTTTCTGCAAGTTTTTAGTCCAAAAGCAATTGAAAAGGTGTTGCTTTATTTTCTGAATACCATCCTACTCATTATTGTAAGGACGATGTCGTTCACATAAACAACCAGATAAATACATTGCCCTAAGGGGTTATGATGGTAAAAAACTAAATGGCTAGCTATAGTGATAAGCATTACCAAACTCTTGAACTGAACCAAAATGGCCAAACCATGCTCAAGGAGATTGTTTCAAATCATACAAGTATGGGACTAGTGGGCAAGGAAAAATTTGATCTTTGACATTCTCAAGATAGACAAAGGCCAATGAGAGTGAGACTCGTGAAAAACTTGTCAGTTTATGATTGTTGAGTCCCAACATTAGTAGTAAGAGGTATCAAGGTTAAAAACTCCTAGAGTGATGGAATCTCGACAATAAAAGCAAATAGATCCAAATCCTAGTGTATGACATTTACTGTTGTCTAACATCCAAATCCTTATAGAAATGTTGCATACCATTTGTGTAAAAGCTTTTCGCTTGATTCCATAATTTATAGCATGTTTGTAGGCCTGAAGATGATGCAAAATTTTGGGATTGACTAATTGCTATAGGACACTTTATAATTGTGCATCTATCTTCTACCACTACACTCATATTAGCCTCTTGAATAGTAATATGATCCTCATAAGCTAAAGTTCAACAAAAGTTGACCAAAATAAAAATTTTTCATTCCCAACCAATTTTTTCAAGGTAATTATGAGAGTTCCAAATAAAACATAAGTAAATATGGACGTTTTTGCAGCCATGTATACTAATTGAAAGGTTAAGGCACTATTGGATTGAAGAGAGTCCTAACGAAATTTCAAATCAAGGCTTAAGATGGAAAACCAAAAGCATCATAGCCGTTGGGGATCCAAATGATGGAAAAAATTCTTGGGGAGGAGGTACTCCTAAGGCACTTGTAAGGCTCAAGGATGGGGGTTGCTAATGAAGCTGAAAACCTAAGAAAATAGTGTACCGAACAAAAAAAGGATAAAAAAGCAGGCGATCCTAGAGAAGGAAGTGTGTAGCCAAACAAAGGCCCACACACCCTCATGCTCTGGCAAGTGAGAGACAATGCCAGATATAAGATCAGCGTATGGCAATGCTTGGAGGAATGGTTATCGGTGAGGTTCCCTCCGACATGTAGATCAATCTTCCACATCTCGAATGGTGTGGTTGTCAATAGGAAAGGGTGTCGTAGGAAAAGTTCCCAAAAAAAGGTTGTCAGTGATGGGGTGATCCAACATCGACAACAGCTTCTAAAGAGTTTCGTGATGAGAACAACATAACCGGAAAAAGAAACATTTGTCAAAGAAGTCACTGGAGTTTACTACACGACTAAACCCAATTTAAAAAAAAACAAAACAAAAACTAGGTTTTTCTCTCTAGCTCTAATACCATGTGAAGAGAAACTAATTTTTTGTATTTAAGTTGAGAAAAAAATATTACACACCCACACATCTATATATATATATATATATATAGACAAACACAAATGATAAATGAGGGCAAAAATGAAAAGAATAAATAAATATAAATAGAATATATATATATATATATATATATATATATATATATATATATATATATATCTAACAAGAAGTATATGCCAAAGCAGCTAGCCATCTTCCATTGCCAAAAGCAGGGTCCAAGAACAAATTATGGAAAAGACACAATGCTTTTATGCCACAAAGTAGTGTGCAACTTGCCACTAAACTTCCCATATGGATAAAAAGGAAAGAAATAGCAAGAAAGAAATAGCAAGCAGTTTAATGTTTACATACCGAAAGAACCATGGAGCACAAGAAACAACCAATGGCGACATCATAACCAGATAAAATAGGACAGCGCATAAGATATTCACACATCAATAATGTAGCTGGGGTCATAACAACATGACGAAAGTCGGAGCATGGAAATATCATCGACCAAATTCTCAAAAGAAACAATGTTTTCAAAGAAGGCCAACTGCTCTTCTCTGCAAGCATTAAGCAAATTGTATAAGAATTAGAGAAAAACTTCATCAACACTAAGTAAGCAATTATGAATGGAAAGAACTGACAACTTCTAGTATGCTAACCAGGGTTTTTGATTGCCTCACAGAATTGCATTCTAGTCCGTAATATCCGTTGACGAGCACATATTGCTGCAAAGTATGGGATCTCCACACTTATCTCCATTAATGGCTTGACCAGAAAATTCAATAGCTTAAAATTTAATGGCTTCTTATTTGCCAAGACAGCAAAATATTGCAATAATACACCATAAAATACCTGGGAAAGAACAGATCTTTTAATTACTTCAGCAATACTGTAAAGATATGAGTTTGTTAACAACATAGCCTGTAAATTCTAAAAACAAAGGCTCAAATATAAAGCTCAGACCCATGTTTAACTAATAAAGTAACGTGACTAGCTCAATCCAATAAATAGTCAGCTAAGCTTTACAATCTCACCAGAAATCCCATCTAGAAAAGTGTTTGTCTTCTTCCTAAACTCAGTCCTGATTCAAATTAAAGCAACCAAGTTGACTAATTGATTGGTGAATGTATGAGCACTAAAAATATTTTATCATGTTCCTAAAAGCTATCAGCTGAAGCAAGATCAGATCTCTAACACGCCTCAACTTCAGTTAGTTTCTTATTGTTTTAGAATGAAAATGTATTGTCACAAAATACAACAGAACCAGAATCAAATTGTTAGCAGTAGCCAAAAGTCACTCTTCTTCGGTTCTACGCTGCAAAGAGAGATTGCATTGTTTATACGAATTCGATGAATTATCTCAACAGTGTCAGAATCAGAACGATTCTCCAACAACATGCACAATTCTTCCAAATTGGTAGGAGCTTTAATCACGTAAGGAATGGAATCTTGTTGAGATGAAGGATGTTTAACATTTGTTTTTATTTTCTTGGCATTTAATGAATCAATATTATTTCTATTGATCTCTGTATTATCACTATCTTTTGCCTTCTTATGGATTTTCAGAACCATCTCTCCTACATCATCCTCTTCTCCTCGTTCATCTTCTTCATCTTCGTCACCTTCCAAATCTGTACTAATTTTATCATCATCTCTGTTAGTCAGCCAGGAAAGAAGTCATTTTGCACTTATCATTATCTGTTTCAAAACCTTCCATCATCCTCTCTCATTCTCAACCCTTTCTGATTCCCAAGAAGACCCTGTCTTCAGTTTCAAGATCATCTGTATCTTTTCTGTCAAGAACCTCATAAACCCAGCCCCCTTTCTTAGACTCTGGCATAACATCAGGAGAGAAAGAATCACCAAGATCATCCCCAGAAATAGATCTTAGCCTCTGGTCAGATGTTTCAACAGAATTTTCACGTGCATCGCCTTCTTCATCACTCAAATCCATAGGAGCTAGCATTCTCTTCTGCCGCTCTTCCTGAAATTCCAACAATTATCAAATAATTCAGTCTTAAAGGTCTAAAATTATAGTGTCTCAGGTTCAACTTCAATGTGTATATTTCTCATACATACATACATATACACACACACAAACTAGCATAACAAGAGAAATGAAATTTCCAGTTGATAAGGTGTTGACAACAGTTCTATCCACTTTCCCCTTAAATGTAAATTTACTGCTAGTCTTGGTTTACGATAAATGTGATTCCAATGTAGCAAGTGCTAAATATGAGGGATCCCTGTCAAGATGATACCATTTTCTTGTAGATTAGGTGAGAAATGTGGTAGGTACATCCACAAATACAATACTCCATCATCCTAAAATTTCATACAATCTGATTTTTGTGTCAACATACCTCCAGTCGCTCAAGTCGTTCTCTCTCCTCTTGGGCAATCTCTTCAGGCGATTTTGTCCTGTCTGATGGGCGGGCACGCATATCCAATGTCATCTCACCCATAAGTTTGTCGTAGGAATCAGGTTGTTCCTGTGGTACATAACATGAAAATTTATCAGTGAAACCAGGTTGTCAAAGCTTAACACCACAAGAATTTCTATTTAGTTACAGCCAAATAAAATAGACATTCTATTAAATATGAAAATTGAATAAAGTAGATAAATAGCCTCCAATCGATAATAAATAAATTGCCTGACAAAGCACAGGAATAGAAACCCCTTTTCAGAGAGCAAATATTCCATTATAGCAGCCAGCTCAGATGGATATTGAAAGAAATACAGAACTTCAAATTTCAGGATATAGAGGACTGGACTGTGGCCAGTTTAGAAGCATCAGAAAGGAAAGCAGTCCCAGGACCAAGAACTTAATGATACCTGCTTAAAAGATTTTATGTTCTGCATAGCAGACACATCATATTTCTTCAGATATTCATTTGGAATGCTCTTGTTTACAAGAGCCTTTAAAGAATTCACTTTGTCTGGTCGTGTCAAAGATACTAATGCCTCAGCATGAACTAAGGATGTAAAGTTCTTATCCAATTCTTCCACCAAATGTTCATTTTCTTCCTTATCTTTAGCTTTTTGGGCCTGGTAAGAAATGAAAAGGAGAAAATAAAATAATGACAAAATAAAATTGCAAGTCAGAAACTCAAAGCACCAGTTTGCACTAGTTTCAATGGTATAAAAAGGGATCAGAACCTTGTAAAACTTGCTCTTTGAAATAATCTCCTCCATCACTTCCTTCTTGCTTTTGTGTTTCTGCATTTTAAAATATTACGAAGTAAATACATACTGTAAACCAGGAACAAACATAATGTTGATCAATGTGTGTGTGTGTGGCACAGGTATGTAAGAGAAAAGCAAACAAGAGATGAGAAACTCAAGCAATCAAAGGGTTGGAAGACTTAAAATGTGAGTTCACATATAAAACAACGGCAATCAGTGTCCTTGCACCTGAAAGTAGGTGTCTTCATGTGTGTGTGTGTGTTGCACAGGTATTGTAAGAGAAAAGCAAACAAGAGATGAGAAACTCAAGCAATCAAAGGGTTGGAAGACTTAAAATGTGAGTTCACATATAAAACAACGGCAATCAATGTCCTTACACCTGAAAGTAGGTGTCTTCATGTGTGTGTGTGGTTGATTCAGATAATGCTCCATTCCTAAAGCAGTTTAATCTCTCATAGCCACAGCTCTTGGGCATTGGGTTACAAAAGAGATATCAGCCACAATGAAATGATCATGAAACAAAATACAGTAGAAGACAACACAAGCCAATCATAAAACTTTTTTTGATATCTATTCACTTTGCATTACATCATAGTATTCTGTTATGTTTTTCACAAATTTGTCCCCACTGTGACTCAAACCTTGAACCCCCTCTCCCTATGCCAACCTAAGCTCTTAACCACTTGAGCTAAGACTTTTTGGCAGCCAATCATAGAACTTATTACCTGTAAAGAATAAAAAAAAAATCCTATCTTTACCCAACTGTAGCAAAGCAGCAGTTATGAACATAAATACTACATGTACAAGTTAAACCAAAAACTAGTGATGGAATGAGTTCACATGAATGAGACTGAGTTGAATAAGGTTATAATAGTACAGCACAGTGTTACACCAAAATTAGCATAACAAAGACGTAATTTCCTAGGTTAAAGACTATAAACATTAGCATCAAGACAATATCAAATTAAACCATCATGCAAATGAAATGAAGTTCAGTGCCAGCAAGGAAACAAACTACTTGTTTAGTATGCTAATCAAAACTATAAAGAGTAGTGTGCATGAGTTACTATGAGAAAACTGTAGATTTTGAATGGGTGCAAAGTCTGTCTTGTTAGACCTTTCCAATTTAACTTCAGCTGAGATACAAGAAAAAAGCACAATGTTACGTTAAGTAACAGATAAAAGAAGGCCTTATTCCAACATTCCTATGGAGAAAGCAATGTATGGCTTGTTCTACTGCAGAATTTTTTTACTCTACTTTTGCATTTAAGTTTTGAATTATGAAATATGACAAAATTTTGTGCCCTATACTGCCATTTAAGTTTTGAATTCTTTTACTTTAGTTAACCAATGGTACCAACCCACATAGATAGGATGGTTGTCTTAAAAAATACAATGAGAAACTTTTTTTTTTTGATAAGTTTGAAATACAATGAGAAACATAACATTCAAGAATATCAGTCATGCAGAAATTTAGATAAGAAAAAACCATGGTATTCTAAAGGAGAAACAAACTGATCTAACATGGTTCATGAGTAATGTTGTTCATATGACAAAAAGGAAAACGGAAAAAATAGGAAAACAAAAAGACGTTTTAAAAAATAAATGCACACATACATATGCATATGTTCAAAGACATTTGTGTCCACACACATCCATGTGGAAGAGGATAAGCTGGGGGTGTTTCGAAACTCAGAACCTCCCCAACTCTATGTTCTACCAGCTAAGTACTCATGACTAAAACAGAAGTCAGTGAATAAATCATGCTTCTGAGTTTCTACCAGCTAAGTACTCATGACTAAAACAGAAGTCAGTAAATAATTCATGCTTTTGAGTCATATAGGAGTTATAGAGAAGGATATTTCTATTCAGGATAATCAAAAGTGAGAGGAGGAATTGGCCTCAATGTCCTTCCCTCCATCACAACCCATTGTGACTGGATTCTGCATATCAATGCGGCATTAACTTGTTTCAACAATGTTGGCTTTTCTGTAGATAAAAGGAAAACACTGTAGTCTGTAATGTTTATAAGCTAGTCCCAAGGAAAAAGTTCAAGTATCAGACAATAGTTGTGCTAGCAAACTATCACCAAACCAAGAGAAATTGTAGTAAATGACAAATCAATGCTATATATTTCACAAAATTGATAAAGTTGCTTATTAGTTGCAGGATCATAGGAAATCATATATGAGAACAAATTATGTTTAAAATCTTGCCAAATCACCCAGATGAACAAACAATATATAAACCTGATGAAACATTAGTTTTTTTTATTTTTACAGGCTTGATGAAACGTTAGTTTAATCACAATAATAAAGAAAAATATGGTAGATTTATAGAATCTATAGGAAAACAAAATGTGCAAGACAGTAAATGATCCATTTTTAAGATACTTAACTAAAGCACTCACAGAGAAAAGAAGAGCATCCTGACTTCCTGTGGATTTAACTTGGCGGGAAGCCACATGTGCGCCTGGTGTCACCTATAGAACCAGGGTCTCAAGGCTCATTGAGCTTCCTCATGTTCAAAAACCTGCAGCCAGATGACACTAGTGAAACTCATCCAAGCTCCCCACCCAAGCTTCGCTCATCTTTTAAAGTTCATTGTATTCAATTTCTAAAGTTACTAATTGACTAATTATAAAAGTATTGACCACTATTATCAAAAGCTTAGAAAATAGTTTAACTAAGTAATGTGATGTAACACCCTTACCAATGCATTTTTTACTTTTAACATCCCACAACTTCGCATTGCCTGCACCATTCATCTTCTCAAGAAGAGCTTGATCAGTGACAGCCTAACTATACTAAGGTGATAAAATATAGTATATACAGATTTATTGGAATACTTAACTAATAGAAGTGTTGCCTTCATAATGGGCCAATTAAAATTTTCATCCCTCGTGATGTCTTATAAAATTAATCAAATAGTATTATTATTCTGAAGTGTTGAATATTATACCTCACATCATAGAAAACATCACATCATCTAGATTGAAACATCCAGAGTAGTTTCGGAGACTTCATCATCATAGTCATCACTAAACTAAACAAGACTCACTCAAGACTAGATTGATAGCCCTGCAACAGATTATCTCTATGATTATGATATAATATATCATCTTATACATTGCTTAATCTTTTTTGATAAATTTTTTGAATCTTGAATGTTTCAAACTTCTCTTCACTTGTAAAGCAAATATCATTGATTAATATATGAGTGAAGACAACATCATTGGACTCACCAAAGCCTTGGAAGAGAAGCCCCACTAAAATCACATTCTTGTCTCAAGAAAATAGATTAAATATTAGCTTTAGATCAACCTTCCTTTTTAATCTAATGTTTTGAAAGTAAAAGGCAATATATCCATCAAAAAAGGAGCACTAGGGAGTCACACTGTGGCAAGAGAAGGCAGAGGGTCCTACCAAGGGAAATGAAAAGTTAAAAAGCAGCGGCACTCAAAACTCAACAGCCTGTCAAACAAAACTATGTCCCATCAACCCTCATCTACAACTCAACCAAGTAAAAAAATCAACTAAGATCTAGGCCTTTCAACCATGTACAAATTTGACCAACACCAAAGATTACAAATAAAGGAGGCTTTCATCCTTTGAGCTGAAAATCTGCTATCTAGCAATTTTTCCTTCAATGGATGATATTGAATGATCAGCAACTCAGAATCAATCACCAATCAAAGGCCAACAGCTTCAATGTGAATTCAGAGAGACTGCAGCTCTAAATATGTTTCAAAAGTTATAGAACCAATAGTAGTGAAACATATAACTAATCACCAAAAGATAAACATCCCAAGAGAACACAGGTTTAATAATTCAGAGAAGATTGATCGCGTAGTCATAGTTATTTACAAACAATTAAGAGATAGAAGCACCCTAGTGAAGTTTAGTGCTCATCAAAACAGCTCCTTATCATTCTTCTATTCCAAATCCAGGTACAGACAAATATGTAGGACTCCAAAGACAAATATGCTTTAATAACAGCTAGAATCGGGTCAGCATCCCAGCACGGCATGTATTTTAACTAAATCTACCACCAAAATCTCTTTCTTCAGAGGAGACTAGAAATTTTTTCAAACCACAAATTATAATTAGACTAATGCAGCAATACACCTATATTAAGAAATCCAATATCATGAACAAAAGTAGTGTTCAAGCATACTTTAATTCATCTCCTTCCTGATTTATCCTCAACAATCATCAGATGTGCTCTATCTCTATATTATCATCCCTCTGAAAATGAAGAAACCCCTGATTTCAAATTCATCTTCTTCCCATCAAGATAAATTATATTTGCTTTTCTTCTTCAGTTTCAAATCACAAAAGAAAAGGTAATCGAATACAACATATTATGAGGTATATAAGCCAACAGGCATAATACAATTTTGAATAATTCTCTGTTGATTATTGAAAATGTAAGTGAAAACTTTGAATCATTACTATTAATTGGCAAAGTAAAAAATCAAACACTTCCATCAACCATTTTGATTTTTTGTTTTTCTTCCTACTATTCTGTCAGCATCCATTGAGATGAGTTAAGATTGAGCAAAGAAAAAGCAAACAACAAATCGGAGGGAAGAATTCAAGCAACTAAAGAAATCGCTGTTCAGCAACATTGAATGTTCAAATTTCTGAAAAGGATTCAAGTTACTATTTTTGTATTTTTTTGATAACTGGATGT
The DNA here is from genome assembly GCA_016808115.1 of Tetrastigma voinierianum. NCBI lineage: Eukaryota > Viridiplantae > Streptophyta > Magnoliopsida > Vitales > Vitaceae > Tetrastigma > Tetrastigma voinierianum. The sequence continues at coordinate 116,912 of JAEQBH010005027.1, read as the reverse complement.
CCGGCTTACTTGTGCGCACCTTGCTAATCTTATGGACTCAAGTTAATAAATAAATAAACCTCCAGCCGCCTGTGGTGGTATACTGAAACCAATAGATAATCCCAATGCCTTACGCCAACTGAGCTGTCTCTTTGGGGAAGGATTCAAGTTAATTATTGGACAATTTTTCAATCCCCAAACCAACAAAGTCATTCCTTTTATAGCTTCATATCATCAAAAACCATAACACACTTTCCTCTTTCCTCTACTTTTCCCAGTTCTCATCGTCTCAAATTAAAACTAAATCTATGGTCATAGAGAAGGAACACAAATTGACAAAAGCACATAAATTAGCCTGACGCTCACGCGTAATCGCAAAATCGCCTGAGTTTAAACGCATGCATCATTTTGCCTCCTAATTTCATCACAAAAAACTGAAGACTTGGCACTTTGTCTATACTCCTTCAGCAGTGTGGCGTTTCCGCCAAAGAAGCAACAGGAGGAGAGACATGCAATCATCTATAAAACCAAAACATAAAAACAGTTGATAGCAGAGTAGGCCTCAGCTTTGAATGGAGCGAGATCAGAGCGCTGAATACGCTTTGTTCACTTACGTTTCTTGCAGAACATCGAACTTGGTCCGAGACCATATGGTCTCTTGTATGAATTGATTGATATTTAAGTTTCATAGTTACAGAGCTTGAGTCGAATTTCTTCATCTTCTTCTTTTTATTCTTTAGCATTGCAGAGCTGAGATTGGGCTTGTTCTTTTGCCATTTAAACTATTAATGAATAGAATGTTTTTATATCACCACAGTGATAAGTGTTAACTGATAATTTTAAAATTTCTAGCTTGGACCCATAGTCCAAATGAAATCCCCACCTAAATATTAAACAATAATATAAAAGTTAAAACATTCAAAGAAACCCCACCTCACTGTTAATGAATAAAATACAAAAATGAAAAGAATACTACAAACACTTTACAGTTAAAACAGATCCCTAAATTCGCCAGAACTTTCGCATGGAAAATTGCCAGAAAAAAAAAAAAAAAAAAGGGCATGGAAGAAAAAGGAAAAGGAAAAAGAAAAACCTATCGGCTGTTTGAGTCTTGGACTGCCGACGTGCTTGTAGTAGTGTCCCTGCAAATAGACTAAATGATGAAACGATTTAAATGCACGAAGGTGGTTTCTGAATATTCTCATAATCAAATACTGTGCCATGGATTTGTAATGGCGCTGTATAGATAGTTATAATCGGAGTTTGAAATATATCGTAGTTTTTTTTTTATTCACTGAAATAGTTCAAAAATTGAAAATGTTCAAATTAGTACCTGAATAGTGTTCATTAATTTACTTAAAATTTTAATAATATTTATAATATCGTAATAAAAACTATGACATCGATTTTTTTTAAGTCAATGTTATAAAATAATATCATATATTTATCGTCATACAATAATTTAGACATTCTTTTTATTTCCAAACTAATTTTGTAATTTTTTTTCTTAAAAACCTGAATTGGTTCAAAGTTCGTGGTATTGTTCGTATATGAATTGAAGAAGATGAGGAAAGGAAAAATTAATAATAAACGGAGTCTCAACCTGAACTCTTCGCATCAAAATGCCGCGACATTTGGGTATTGATTTAAGACCAACACGATAATCGCATTTATCATTTGCACAAAAGCATTGGAAATGTGACAGCATTGTGAAGATTGAACTAAGATCTTAAAATCAATTTCTCAAACAAGAATCGTAATTCGCGAAAATCCGAAAATTTTTAGATCTCGATGACAAACGGATTAATCGCTGGATCATTCCTCAAGAATCTAGTTTAACACGCTTAATTTCACAATTCGGCATAAATCGACGGTACGCTTCAGAGACATCGAGACGGTAGTCAGAAAACGACATTTGATGCGACAAAAGTCGCGATATAATGATGTGACGACGACACATGTCGCATTTAGCAGATAAACGAACTGACTACGAGATCACGCCACGCGGTCAAAAACCCGGTTAGTGAGATAGTAGAAGGTTATTTTAGAAATTCATAATGATAATAAGGACAAACATTAATAGTGTCAGTTCTCGATTCAAAAGACCAGTTAAAAAACGTGAAGGGGAGGAGATGAGGGCTCGAGATTTCGATTTGCAGAGAAATACTTCCTTCTCTCTAGATTTTCTGAGGATCTTACGCCTGATTTGGTCGCCTACAAAGCCAGCTCTACATAGCGAGGGCTTCTCGTGGGTACCGAATTTAGAGTTTCACATACCATGAGTAGGGCTCATCTTACTGAATTACACTTCTCGCTTAAGTGCTTAAAAAGGATGACAAATTGAATCGAGCCGCGAGGGTCATTTGACGGCCCCAAAACTCGGGATTTAATCATGAATTGAAGCCCAATTGATAGTCCAGGATCGTGTTAAGGTCAGTTTTTTGGGTGTTTGTTTATAATTTACGAAATAAATCAGGCGTCAGTGCGTATGAGGCCTGAATGGCTACGACCCGGTTCACAGTCAAAACTCGACTGACAAGGACGGGCCAAGGGACAAGAACTCCGGCTGCTTTACCATTCATGAATAGTCTTCTACGAAATACTTTCATGCGAGAAATGTGTTCGTCAGAGTAATTCAAATCGAATTGCTCGGTTTGATAATTAAATTCATGTAAAGTTTAATTTTTACGTGAATTTGACGAGAATTAATATAACATATTGTTGTGATTAAATTATGTAAATATATGCATGATGATATATTTACATGTGTTATATAAATTGTATTGAAATGACATAATGCATTTCATATGCACCGGGGTAGCCTAGATTGTAAATGTGCATGACATGAATTTTTAAAACGAAAATGGTCGCAAAGGAATTTCACAGATGATTTTCCTGAGAATGGTGTCAGATAATGGTCCTACAATATACGCCTGAGGAGCCCATGTATTGCTTTTGGAAGGTTCTCTAACACATTCGCCTTGAGGGTAGTCCCATATTTTTACCGACACTTAGTGTATTTTCAATAACAAAAGTTTTGTTTTCAAATGATAATTTTTCTCATACACTTCATTATAGTTTGAGAGCCTGATGACTTAGACACGTGGTTAGTCATTTAGATTATCAAGTAGTGGATCATGAATCTATTAATGCGTTGCTTACATCGATCATCAGATATGCACTAGGTGTGACGCCCAAACTCCCGGGTTCGTTGATCACTCCGTCAACTCGTAGAGAAACACTCGTGACGCTCTGACCCGACATTTCTCACAAATCAAGCAGAGTCTCCTTTGTACGGAGCTCTACCCATAAAGATAAACACCGTCCCAAACATCAACAATGACCACAGGTCTCATATACAATTATAATGAGTAAAATAACCACTGGGACCTCGTATTAATATCATTAAATATATATCCTAACTAGGTACAATAGTTTCAAGAGTTAAGAAATTGTTTTATACAAACATATATTAAATCTCAAATTCTAATACATGTCATATATAATAACTATTTAAAGCCATAACCCTTTCTTCAAAATCGGCTCTCATGATGAGCTGTCGCACGCCCCCGAACTAAATAATATATTCCCTCGACAGGTGAGCTAATGCCCGTGAGTGGAATCACCCAATGGGCTACTCCCCACTCTATGCATATGCAATAATCCTATGTAAAACACACATTCAAGCAAATTGATTCTACTAACGTCTAAATGACCAACCTACGTCCCGAGTCTTCACCGACTTCACACTTGTTTGCCATGTATGAAAAAAATAATAATTTTCAAAACAAAATCATTGTTTCAAAATATGTTTTCACCGGTCGTTTGATAAAAATACGACTACCCTCCGAGGCGAATGTGTCGAGAACCTTCCAAAACAATACACGGCTCCTCCTGGATGTAATTCAGTAGGACTCATCTTCCAACACCATTCTCCTAAAATCATCCCGTGAAATTTCTTTCAGAATCATTTTCATTTTTTGAAAATTCATGCTATACACACCTAGTTTCTAGGTTAATTCTTAGCATACTTAAACGCATTAGCGCCATTTCAACAATAATATAGGCAACATACGCTAATATATAAAACATGGATATATATTACATAATTAAAGAATAAAACATGTGGCTCTCTTTCTACTGACCGCTTTCTTTGGCTAGATTCAATCGATCCGGATGCCACTAAAATCACCTAATCACTCAAAATCATATCTCATAAGCGATTTCAAATCGGGCAAGCCCCATAAACATTTATATTTAAATAAAATATATTTACAATGAAGGCATTCCAAGCCTTTTCAAATGATTTTATGTGCCATAGATATTCAGTTCAAATTGATTTTACATAATATCATCCAAAAGAGCATGAAATGAATGCACATGTCGGAGCATACTCCGAAATTTCCTTCTTTATGACTCGACGCTCCTCGATCTGGTCCGCTGATCACTATCTATCACTTGCGACTACGTATCGTAAATGAATATGCTAAGCATTTTCATGCTTAGTGGTTCTATACAAATCCATTCTCGCCGGGTTTAAATCACATTACGTGAATTTAACAATTCAAACTTTCAACCATTTGTCGATCATAAATACGATAATATATACTTGTTTTATATACAATTAGTCATGGTTCATTGATCATCCCAAAAGTACACTTTCATATTCAATATTTCGCAGAATCTCAAATCAATTCAATTATGCTCATAAATTCGCCCGGGCCGCAAATCAATTTTGGCCAGTGATCAATCTCAGCTTATGCGAATCAATCTGGCCAGGTAACCACCGAAGGCGCAACCAATTCAAGTATGCCAACCACCCGCTTATGCTCAACGACCAGAACCGGCGTCTTCGATATACAGATATCAGAGTCACTGCACGGTCCTCGCGGTCAGCAGCCAGATTGAAATGGCGGAGAACATTAAAGACGGTTCGCCGGGCCGCCGACCGGGTTATAAACAATCGAATAGTGAACACTACCGGTCCCACCGTTGGCCATTGACGGAGTGACACATCAATACAATAGTTCGCAAGATCGCATTCAATCTCTATTAGTGCTACCAATATATCCTAATATTCGAACTAAACTAACATTCTAATAAGATTGCTCAAATTTTTATAGCAAAATATAGTACAATATGTACGCTTATATAAATGCTTATTTTCAATAATCATGCAATTTTTTAGAGATGCAAACATTTCACACAATCACTTTTCAAATCAATTAAATCTAATCTTAATATGCTTTTAGAACAAACATGCAAAAAACTTGGAAACGAGAACAGGGAGGCTCGGTAGAACAAAACCCAAAAAAATCTTTTGCACTTTGATTCCAACTTGAATCTCCTAATTCATGGGCCAGCTTTTCATCCTACAGCTGTATCCCTATTCCCAAACCATTAAAGAATAATATTCGCACGCATTCAGTAGTTTTGGTTAGGATTGATTTTCAGAGTTTAATATGAGTTCCACTTCAACAAGCTATATATAGATGGATTCCTAACTCATTGGCTTTCCATAGAGACCATAAGAACACCCAAAACGGAGTTCTGGACGCGAGCTGATGACTTCCAGTTCGGGCGCCATACGTAGTCACACCCAGCCTGAGCCGACTGACCGAGGCCGACCTGACCTCCGTGTAAACCGGTCCGACACCTTGGTCTGACATATATTCTATCCTCCTCAGGCATATGGATGGCCTGATCAATGATTCTTCCATGTATCCAAGAACACCGTAATCTGTTTCTGACGGCGGGAGTTACGACCTTCCGAAGTCGAGGTTATACGTAGTCATCGTTCGAATCGGACGAGTCGACCGACTTCTGAGCTCGAATCTAACACCTCGGTCTGACACCTAATATCCTCCTCAGCATATGAATGTATCTTGACTCATCAAGCTTCCACAGAGTCCAAGAACACCCAAATCGAGTTCTGGACGAAGGAGCATGACCAAGCCGTGAGGTCATACGTAGTTGCACTCCAAATGAGCCGAATTCGAACTCGGCCGAGCTTATCGACCTAGTTGAGCTTGTTCTAACACCTCAGTCTGACAATCTAACATCCTCCTCAGGAATATGAATGTATTCTTGACTCAATGGGCTTTCCAAAGAGTCCAAAGAAATGTCCCGGGAACCCGGATTTCTGACGAAGAAGTTATGGACCTTCCAAAGTCGAGGTCACATCGTAGCCAACCTCGACGGGTCGACCGAACCGGACGAGCCGAGTTTCATAAAGACGAGGTCCACATCTTACAGTGATGGAGGTCCTGATCTCATCAGCATGAGGTCCGCTTGACCTCTCGGCCTCGCATGAGGTCCGTCGACTCGTTGTATGGAGGTCCACTCACCCCCACGGCATGAGGTCCGTGACTGCATAACTCCCAAGAAAAGGACCATGAACTTTGCCTGGCTGTGAGGTTCGAACACTGAGAGCCCACAGGCCTAACATCAAGTCTATCGATGAGGCTACAATTTATTAGAAGGACTCAATACCAAATTCCTCTACTTCAGACCTAAAAATCAGCTCTAAGGTCCCATTTAATGCGCACTACTACAATGTGGTAAATCTTTCCATGGTTTAAAATACAACCAAACATTCCCTAAGGCAAGATAACCACCACACAACTTTGTAGAAAATAAACCAAAGTAGAGAAGACCTATTCTTTGAGGTCATTTTAAACTCCCCACTCCGATCTCTACTGCAGCCTTCTCATTGCTGAGAAGGACTTTCCTCTGTCGGAGACCTATGGTCCGATCGTTGGGAATTCAGAGAAGGAGAGCCTCACTCTAAACATCTCTCTTTTCTCGTTTTCCTTTCTTACTGATCACCCTTAATCGTATTTTTAAAAGGAGGAAACTCCTCCCTTTCCTACATGCCACATGTCCTTCTCGATCTTTTTCTTCTTTATTTATTTATTTATTTATTTTTTGTATTTCAGTCCCCATTTCTCTATTATTCTTCATTTGGGTTCCTATTATTTTTTTCCTTTTACTCATTTATTTCTAATTTCACTTAGATATATATAAATTTATTTACAATTGACCCTAGTCCCAATTTTACAATTTCCATATTTTCTTTTCACTGGGTTTACTGGATTTAATAATCATTTAATCAATATTCATCTAACAATTCTTAAAAAAAGACTCAAGTCGCCCAATTATACCCTGAATATATAATAAATTTTATCAGAAAATTCCAGGTATTTTTTCAAGGCAAAGCGATGTTATGGCCATTCACAATCAATGTACCAAAATTAGCCTACGTGGCTAATTAACAAACACGAGCAATTCGATTTGAATTACTCAACCAAACACATTTTCTAACAAAAATATTTCATATGATTATCTGATGTGGAATGTGAAACCCTGGGGTTACCGCTCACGGCCAATCACCTTAATCATCGTTCCACTTTGTGAACGCGACCCATAGCCATTTCCTGCTTCATAATAAGATAACAACACACAATTTATTTCATAAATTATGAAACAAACATTCCAAAAACAACTCCCAACACATTGCCAATGACCGTCCAATCAGGGCTCAAAATTCCAACAATCTGGCCCCAAGTTTTTGGGACTGACCAAACCCGCTTCCTCACGCCTCAATTCAACTCAATCATCTACAAAGCACTTAAACAAATCAGAATCCGCAGAGATAAACCCCACCTCACGGATTTTGTCGAAACTCCTAAACTCAGATCCACGCCGAAGCCCTCACGCATAGAAACCACTTTTGCTTCGCTCGACGAAATCCGACTCATCCGTCTCGAAAATCTAGAGAGAAGGAGCACTCTCTCTCTCTAAAAATCAAAATCTCAAACCTACTACATCTCCTCCCCTTCACGTTTTTCTTTTGGTCTTTTGAATCAAGGAGACGACACTATTCATGTTTTGTCCTTATTATCATTAACAATTTCTAAAATGACATCTATATCACATTCTTCTAGATTTTGACACGAGGTACGATCCCTACGTCCGCTCCCATCATCACATTTCAATTACGTTAAATACGCGTCACATGCGTATATGTTATATGCGACTTTTTGTCACATAAAATATCGCTTACTCAAGACCCGACATTCCTATACTTGTAATGCAACCCGACCGTTCTCTGACCAATAAATTCGATGTGTTAGATAGATTTCGCGAGACGATTCAAACTATGAAAACTGTCATCATCCGGGATCGAAAATTTTGATTTTACCAAATTACGATTTTGCCATTTTTCCTGAACTGGGAATTTTCTGTCTTACATTCTCCCCTCCTTAAGAATTTTATCTCCAATTGGACAATCACAACACAACACACATATGCAACGCACTCTACCATGCATGTAAACTCGTCATTCAAATATTAAACCACTAAACCACGTGACTTCATCCCTAAAACAAGGCTGATGCCAGTGGCCCGCACGTGTCCTCGCGCCTCACACGTCACCTTCCACTCCATAGTGTCGCCATAGCATCACCCCTCACTAGCCTCACTAAGTGTTAAGGCCGCAAAACCCGATCACGCTTATCCAGGGCCGTACACCGGTCCCTCCTTGAAGGTCCCATTAGTGTCAACCTCTAACTCGGTCGAAATGGATCCGGAGTATACTCCCGAGCATGGAGACGTGAACACCGTGGACACCCGACATGCCGGGCTGCAGCTTCAACCTAAGACGCAATGCTGCCTACCCTCTCGAAAGAGATCTCAAAAGGCCCAATAAACCTCTACGATACTTTCCCGCATTACGAACCCGACCACTCTTAGGCATCACCTTCAAGAAGATCGGATCCCCAACCTCGAACTCTAAGGGTCGACGCCGACGTCCGCATAACTCTTCCACGACTTGCCGTGAGAAGACGTCATTACATCGTTCTACATTCTCGTGAGGTGTCTCTAATCAAATCGCTCACATTCTCGTGAGGTGTCTCTAATCGATCGTGACCGGGCAGATTTCGACCATTCCAACTATGGAAGTCCGTTTTGTCATCCGAGATCTAGAAAAATTTCGGATTTTTACCGAAATTACCGTTTTGCCTTTTTTCAAAAAAATCCGATTTTCTCGGGGTTTCACAGAGGCCCACATTTTAGAGATTCAACTCTAATAAGTAATCTTTATTTCTAACTTTCCAAACTTACTCATTTATTCTTCAACATTCATTTTAAAATAATAATATTTTAAAATATTATATATGAAATATTTTTTTATTTTATTTAATTATAATATAAAATTATATTAAATAAAATATATTGATTTTTAAACTAATAAATTATATTACAAAGCATAATATTACATTAAAAAAATAAAACAACATTAAAAAAACTACATAATGAAATTATATTTAAATTAAAACTAAATGATTCAAATAAAATATAAAAACTAATATGATGTAAATCACTTCTATAATTTTCACTGTCATATTAATTGCAATTATCAAAGGACCAATACGGATAAACAAATGTGGCTTTTGTTCGAAGTTAGCTGATAATATAAACAAAAACTTAACCATAAACAAATTATAGATAAAAAGCTCATTGGTGGAAAAGTATAGCAATAATGTTTCTAAATTAATGTTTTAGTTTAAGTAAATGATGTGCAAAACATGATATAATGTAATTTCTATGTTCTTTTTTTTAATTTGAAGTTGCATTTTTATTTATAAGAAATTATTGCATTAATTAATTAAAATTTTAATGTTTTATTATGTAACTCTAACCAATAATTTTCATTTTCAATATAAATAAAATTAATAAAAATGTATTATATCATTGTCAAAAAATAATTTTAATAAAAAATAAATGGTTTAAGAAAAATTATAAGTTATTAAAATAATTAATACTATAAAATGAATATATTAAAATCATTTTACTATATATAAAAATAATTAAAAATTAATAAAACAAAAATAATAAAATAAAATGTAAGACCCCGAATTTAAGGTTTCAATGAATAGTAAATTTCGCTGATAAGTATGTATTTGACCTAAACTATTAAATAAATAGTAATTTTCGAAAAATGAGTCCCGAAGAATCGAAATGTTTAGAATAATGTAATATCTAAAAGAACTCCAAATGTATTAAAAACGAAATTATTTTAAGGGGTGAGAATTTAAAACCCAGGAAAAACCTAGAAATTTGACTTTTTGTTAGGAAAGGCAAAATGGTAATTTTTGTCTGAATTCTTTCTAGATCTCTAATGACGAAACGGAGTTCACTGTTGGAATCGTCTCGCGAAATCTAGTCACCCAAGCGAATTTCGTTGAATTCCGAGACAGTTGAATTTTCACGAAATTCGAGGCGACGTCAAGTGGACCCAAAAAACTAGATTTTTAGAAAAATCCTGAAAAATATCAAATATTTAAAGAATGTCCATTTAAGATAGATGGAAATGAAACCAGGACAAAATAAATTGTTTCGGGGCAAGAATAGAACCGAAGAAGTGTGACACGTGGCGTGACGTGAGCCACGTGACAAGAGCTACGAGTGGGTACCGAAATCACAAGATTTCGCCAAGGTTCAAAGTTCGGGTTTTCACAAAAACCGAGATAAGGCGGTGTCCCGAGAAATGATGCTATTTGAGGTAGGGTTTTTCTCTTACTCGGGTTAATTTCTATTTAAGTAAGACATAGCCTTAAGGGAGATGCTGCTTGGGTGATATCTTGGTCAATACTATCCGACCGAAAAGCGACATCAAATTGGTTTAAGATAAACTAGATCGATAGAGAACATATCTCCTTGAAATAGGTCTAAAAAGAAAATAGACAAGAATCCATATGAGTTATGGAGAGGAGGATGAGTGTCTAAAACACTCATTATATACTCAGGATTTAGCGTGTTTGTGATCTGTTTTGCGTATGAATAAGCGTTGTTTTGTTACATTTATAATATTTAGTTTTATATTTTGTATTTGTAGGGAAATAAATGCATTAAGGCTTCATGATCTTCAAGGAGGAGGGATTGCAAGCTCTGCTTCATCGCTCTCATTTTACGACGTTTAGGGACCAAGGCTATAAATCAGAAATTAACCTAATTGGTTAGGGGTTTGAAAAGTTGGAGGTCAGCTAGGTTTGGGAAAATCTTCTTTTGCATATTTTTAAGAGATTTGAAGGTTTCTTAGTGAGTAGGAACTTGGAAGATCCTTGGAAGATTCATCATCATCTCGGGAGATGAGTTTCTCTCTTCTTACTTTCATGTTTATTCTTAACCTGAATGGATCGTACTTACATTTATGGTTTCAGAACACATGATCCTGTGTCGTTATGTATTGACACATTATTGTGTTTAGTTGTTAATTTTCAGGCTTCATATCTTTTAGGTAATTGTTCTTCCATTGACTCATGCTTGGGGATGAATTAATCTATTAATTTATGATCAATCTTAATATGGTGAGTGATTCTTTATGAGATATGAGAAGTGAATGAAGAGTTAGACATGGATGAGTTAACCGAATTAGACTGAATACAGAAATTATCAATACCAGGAGGCTTAGTGGTTCTTTGATCCTAATGCGCCTTAACACTTGGGGCCGAATAAAAGCAAGAAACCTAGTGATAAATAGTAGGTTATTTGACCTTGAAAAAGGTTTATAATTACTCATAGATAATAATTGTCTTGGAAGATATTTGCATGAGATAATAGAATGGAATTTTAGCATTAAAATGATAGGATCGTCCAACAACCAACACCTTAGACTTGTATATCCATTTGGTAATTCCTAGCTGTGAAACTCAAAGGTTACTTTGAAAGTTGCTTTACTTTAGTTTTTGTTTTGGTTAAACATCATGGTAACTAGTCTGAATATTGGGCGAAGCATTATACTTGGTAATTCTAGCATCCCACGTGTTCCCCGTGGGATCAACATCCGTACATTAAGTACATCATTACTCGACGGTTATACTCTGTACCTGCTAGGACACTCTTGGGTATTATTTTAAGCTCACATTTTATATACACAATCACGTAAAACGCTTATCAAGTTTTTGGCGCTATTGCCAAGGATGGTGCGGCGTATATGCTAATATCAATACTAAGTACTTGGTACTTCAAAATTATTTTTATTATTTATTTTATTGAGTTTTTTTATACTTTACTTTCTTTTGCAATGCCGTACATTAGGCTGTATGCAAGATTTGCGCCGATAATCAATCTTATACCTTTGGATAAGGAGATAGAGAAGACTTTGAAAGGAATTCTAAGGGGTAAGAGCTAGCCAATGAAATGAGCAAAGAACCTAAGTGGAACATGTATAAGACTTGGGGAAGAAGAAGCTGATCTAGAAGATTGAGGTAATGTGCACCCTGATGTTGCAACCATGGACACTATCCTAAGACCTATCCGGGATTATGCTCTTCCACCTTCTATTAATCCACCTGTAATAAGGAGACTAGTGATACAAGTAAACAACTTTGAGCTCAAGTTTATCACTCTCCAATTATTGCAAGGAATTCAATCACGGTTCGGCATGAGGATCCTCGAATGCCTATATCCTAACTTCGGAGGTGTGTGATACAAGAAAATATAATGGTGGCCATGTCATATCTCGCCTTTGGTTGTTCCTATTTTCATTGGCATTACAGTAAACATTGGCTCATTTCGAGCCTCCGATTCAAGCAACATCCCTGATGACAAGTTTCTAGCCTCGATTCTTTCCACCAAAGAAGTGGCAGTTGAGAATTGACATTAGTAATTTTTGTCAATATGAAGGAGAGACTTTTTATGAAGCATGGGAAAGATTCAAGGACTTGTTGAGGAAATGTCCTCATCATAGTTTCACTAAATGGATGCAAGTCCATCATTTCTACAATGGTTTGAGTGCACCTATGAGGACTCTTATTGATGCTTAAGCTGGAGAAGTAATTATGGGTAAGAATGAAGTGGAAGCGTACCAAATTCTTGAGAACATAGCTTTGAACAACTTTCAGTGGCCAGTTGAAAGAGTAGCACCGAAGAAACAAGCTGGGGTATATGACTTAGATGTGTTTACAAATTTAGCCGCTCAAGTTTCTTTTATTTCAAAGCAAATGCAAGCCGTCACAAAAAGCGTTCTCGGGCATTCGCATATGGTCAAGAAATTCCATCTTCGTGATCAAAGGTCATGGAGCTCATCCCCGCTTCACTGTTTAATGATGAATTTATGGGAGAGATGACAATCGAAAGCAAGCCTCAAGATTTGTCTAAGTTTCCTAATTAACTTCAACCCATATGATCAAAGTTACAATCTATAGGAATACACCCTAATTTTCATGGAGAAATTAGAATGCTACTAATCCGATGGAGCAAGAAACCTTCTCCACCACCAAGAGAGAAGAAGTTCAATGATTTGAAACCTGAACAATTACCCGATATGCGTGATTGATAAGTACAAAATCTCAAAATAAGTTTGAAAATGAGACCAGAACTTCTTTGAACAATCAAGCAGCTCAACTGAGAAATTTAGAAGTGCAAATGAGGCAAATGGCCTCATTATTCAGTGAGAGGTAACAAGGCAATTTTCTTGGTACTTCGGAGATCAACCCAAGGGGAGATGGAAAAGAGCATTGCAAAGCTATAACTCTTAGAAGTGGGAAGACTTAAAAAATCACCAAGCCCACTGTATGCTGAAAATTTTGCGTGAGGTGAGAAACCAATGAGAAATCAGGGAAAGGCCGGTGCCATGAAGAACTCGATTCCAAGCATACCAAAGAAAGTGGAAACGAAGGAACCTTCATATGAGGAGAAGCCCATTGTATCGTATTGTTGACTGATTTTTACATATAGACAAAAAATTAACTAATAGTTGAAGACCAAATTGACTAAATATGATGAGGTCAGCAGTACAAACTTCGATATCGCCACCGTATAATTACATTCCCTATCAACGACAAAAACTTGTTCGACCGATCTTTGATATAAAATATGTCAAGGCCTCGATGGAAGGCTTCAATTGAAAATGTGTTTTGGTCTAGATCATTGCAAGTGCATAGGTCATTCAAGTAATAAAGTGGATTTAAGTCCAAATATCGTTCCCACGAGGAATGATGGAGAATCTAAACATCAATTACCCCATCTACTCAAGATCCTTGCTGTTTGAACTCCAAAGTTTAAAGTGATTTGGTTTTAAACTATGGTGCAAGTAAAACTAAATAAAATTCTATAACTATATATAAAGAATTTAAATAATTGATTGGCAAGTCTCTCGGGTAAGTACACTAGGATATAAATTAATGTATGATTACTGGAATTTATCATTTTATAACATCGTTCAGCATGAGTTCAACCGAACTCACTAAAGATGCAAGGTAGTATTCCTTAGATTTCTCCACACACCACACATTTCACTAATTAGAGATCAACGTTCCTTTCGGACACACGAGTCTAATCAATTACTTGTAAAATTTAATCGTCTTTCTAAGATCTGGTTATTTTTCTTTCTCAGTACTTCATACCCTTTTCTTAGGACTGCTTGTCACTAAGACTGCTTGTCACTATAGATAGGATAATGCAAGCCTTCCCTAATTGAATTGGTATCTCATCCATTGAATATGACAAAATTTTCTATTTCCTTGATTAGATCTCAGCTAACACGAGATCAAGATCCTTTCATCAGACGGAGGAGAAACCTTTAATCAACTGACTTGATATATCATTCGACTAATCCTCACACCATGAGTAATTCAGTGATTTATCAAAGTAGTTCTTCAAAGTTCATTAGTTCCATAATATTAGTCTAACATAACCCCAACTAATTGCTCCATACTCTCAGGAATCTCCATCTCTGTGTCACTAAAGGGCTTCCTAGAACTTAGTGCAAGATACAGTCATTTTCTCGGTACACGCTACTAATATTCTGAACAAGTAACTTAAAAAACAATACCAATTAAATAAATTCAAGATTTCTAACTATGACATTATTTCAAGTTGAGCAGAAAACAATAATTAACATCGATCTAATCACAGAGGGAGCTCATTCTTTCAAAACTGGATTACAAATAACAGTGACTAATTGATCAGTAAATTCCACCGAATTAAAACAAACAAATAGATAGACTCAGAAATTTCAAATTCATTAGCAAGACGTAAAATGAAAAACAAAATTTTGCTGCAGAACCCAATAAACTTCACACAAGATCTGCTCAATCCTAAAAAGATCTAACTAAAATGCTACTCTAAAACAAAATTGACGAAAAAGAAATAAAAGAAAATTAAAATAAAAATAAAGGAAAAATAATATACAAAAGAGTCTCTAGCTACTTAGAAGTTCTTGGTTTGGCAGAAGCTGCATACAGTGACCTAGAAGCGTATATTTATAGATTTTCAAATGATGGGCCTCACTTCAAGGTTGAAATTATGGATCTCCAAAAATTCTGGCCCAATTGGTTACTTTGTCACGACATAGTAAATTTTGTCGTGACATAGTTTTCATCTTTGTTCCCTAGCTCTTATCGTGGCTTCCCGTCTCCTCGTTTTCACGACATACTTTGTGCTTTCTTCGATTTTATCCTTGATATAATTTGACAATGTTGCAACATAGCTTTACTAAGTCGTTTTAATGATTATTTTAGATAAGTAATTCAGGTCTCAACATAAGAACCTTGTTGCAAATCACTTGTCAGTATTTTCTACTCTGAAAAATACATAAATTTCTTTGTCGCGATAGGACTTCTTATTTTTTGGCCTTGCTTTATGTTATGACATAAGTTTGCAAATGTTTACATAAAATACATCGTGTCGCGACAAATTTTCTCTGCTCTCTTTTTTTTCAACTTCTGTCGCGACATAGTTTTTTTTTGTCATGACATAATTCTCTGCCTACAACTCTTCAACTTTGTTGCAACATTCTTTGCTATGTTGGGACATACTTTTATGGTTTTTCTTAACCTCTGTTGTGACAATAATTTCTTTTGTCGCGATAGAGTTTCTCACAGTTGCATGAGTTTGTTATCGCGACAAACTTTTCTCTTTTCGCTGCGGACATAGTCTTTGGCTGCTTACACCGTTGAGATCGACCGTGTCGACAAACTCCTCAAGATGTCAATAAATATTTTCTTCTTTGATCTTGGTCACTAGTCGGGATTCCTCGCTGCAACATCGACTTTCGCTTCCCGACAAACTTGTCTTGCCTGGTCTTATTTCGCTTCTATTTTCTGTCGCGACATAGTTTTCTTTTATTGTGAAAGAAATTTACTCGCAGCCTTTATCATCATACAGCAAATTTGATTACGTGACAGAAACTCCATTACTATCCGCCGATCATCGCAGACAAAGATTTCCGCATTCAGCTTCCTTCATCGCGGTCATGAAATGCTTACATTTGCAACATTTGTCTTGTAATTCTTCTCAACTTTTGTCGCGATAGAGATTTATTTGTCGTGAAAAAATTCACCTCAACCTTATGTTGTGTTTGTCGCAACATAAAATTTCTCTGTCGTGACAAAGTTGTCTGCCTTTTCAATGCTGACTCTAACTTTTGTGTCACGACAAAGATTTTCTACCATCTTCATCTCTTTATGTCGCGACAGAGTTGTGAAATGTTGCGACATGAGTTCCACTACCATTTGCCTTGATCAATGTCGCGACATAAAAATCCTTTGTCGTGACAAAGTTTTGTCTTTTGACTTCTTTTATGTCTTAACACTCACTTATTTGTCGCAACATTTATCAGTCAATTTATCTCATATTATGTTGCGACAGAGTTGTGAGATGTCGCGACAAACTTCGTTTTTGGCTTCAGTTCAGCTTGATCTTGTTGCACATAGTTGTTTATCGCACATAGCTCCTACCGGGTTCGATGAGATCCTGTCATACATTTGAAATCCATGTCACAGAGGTTTCTGTCTTAGCCAAAATTTATTATTTTCTTGCTGGAATTGTCTCTTTTCATTTAAAACCTACAAAATACAAAGTTGGTAAATATTCCATAATTCAGCATTAAAATGGCTCATAAACTTCTAGAAGTTATATGAAAAATGATTAAATAGATGAGTTTAGACTCATCAAATTCCCTTAAAACTTATAGTTTTTCTGTCAGTACAAAAGAAAAAAACTTTTGTTTGTCCTAAACAATTTAGCTTTTATTTTTAAATGACATTTTTCTCGTTGAATCCACAATTTGCAGAAACATAAGGTATTGTGAAATTATTTATAAACATGTTTCCAATCTAGAATCGTGAAGATTTTCAATTGCTCACTAAAAATGTGCCCAAATAATTTATATAGTAAACAATTCAATTATTCAACCCTGATTTGTGAGTGTGTGATGGTCTTCTCTCTTCTTCCATGGTAGATTAATTAATCTGTTGGGATAATACTCAGATAGCATACTTCTCCTTTATTCTTTAAAGTCCCATATGCTTGTTTGTCATATTAATCTCCACTAATGTAAGCACATACCACCTTCAGAATCAAATAGGTCTTTCAAGCTTATAATGTGTGGCTTGGGTAATTGGGTAGGTAAATTGGACAATTTATGCTCAATTTTACCTAGATTCCACTAACAACTTAACACACTTGCCTTCATTATGCATCCTTGATTTTTTTCATTGATGTCAACTCTCTAACCTCCCCATTTGGTTTGGTGCATATTTCTGCATACTTTATGTTGTGGTATTTTTTAGACCACCTTCAGACTATAAATTCTCCTCCTCATCTTAGAAGCTTTTTCACTTTTCATCTTTTATCAAGATTTATGGAATAGTGCAGTGTTTTGCCTTTTTAAGCTTTCTACCACCCTTAACGAACTTTGGGTCAAAGAACTCCCCATACCAAATACATTAGGGTACTAGGTGTTGAAACAATTCCTAAGAACTTAATTGTTCATGAGGAAGGCTACAAGACCAAACTCATTCCACCTTCATATCATTTCATGTGATTCCAATACCTTTTCATCTTTCCTCATCTCAATTGATTTTCATTTCCCAACCCTTCTTATCCTTCTTTGTAATTTGAAATAATATTCCCCCAAACTTGTCATCTTCTATCATTGATGTATTTGTCATGTAATCTGGGCAAATAAGGGTTCTTTATTATAGGATTATGTTCAAGGGAGGATCTAGGCTGCCATTTGTCAATACGATGAAATCGCTATCGCTCAAATAATAACTGATGTGTATGCTTATGTATATTATAAGGGTAGGTTTTGAAAGGCTCAATCTTCCAAGAATAGCCTATATCATTTCTTGTTAGTGGTATTGCTTAGGATTTCGCCTTTACTAATAATCTAACAAGTTCTTGGACATTTGGAGATTTAACTGCGATAGATCCTAGAAGATGTCCCTAATCATAGCGCAATTTGTTTCAGAGATACTTTTGACCATGTGCGTGTTTATCGATTCATAATAACTAAACTGCTTACTTAAAACAGAATTATAGGTCTTATTTGTTCCATCAATTTGTTGCAATCTTCCTTATTCTCGAAGTTCAACACATTCATTAATATCCTTATAACTTTACTCTTTCAGTTCATCTCATCCTACCCTAATTTATCTATCAAATTATTGTTTGGTTCCTGGATATGTTGCTATGTTATTTGACAAGTTCAAGGCTTATTTCAATCAAACCATTCAATTCAAAGAAATTTAACACAACAATAATTCAATTCATCATCTTTCAAATTATACCAAACAATTCACAACTATTCAACAAATCAAACCAAGAAAATTGGTTTCTCCATTATTTAGCAAGCTATACACTGAAAGTCATCAATTTCTACTTATTTAAAGTCAAGGAAAGAAATATAAAATAATCACACAAGAAATGCAAAATGAGAGTGGACACCAATTTTTGCAAAGGATTTTTTCATTTAAGTTTCCAGGATGAGAGATTTGGCTACAAAGAATGAAAAAGGGAAGAGACAATAAGGCAAGTTATTTCCTTCTTCTATCATGCCTATGGGGATGGTTCAGATTAACTGATTCAAATTTGTAACCAGCTACAGAAGGGGAAAATTCAAGGATCTGGACTTATGGCTGCTTGGATCTACTACCTTCCTTAGCTATATTGAATGCACTACCTACTGAAGCGGCCATCTCGCTTGAAAATAAGATCAGATAAGGGGTAATGAGGATCGGTTTGTTCGCCCAATAGAGTTTAGAGTTCCCTCTGGAACCTCATTCCCGAGCAGAAAGTACATTTTGGATCAAATTATTGCCGATCAAACAAACCTCTGTCCACAATTCTCCCTATAATTTGTGGTTGCTTCCATTTCTTCGTCCCACATTTTTCAAGTGACTTCATCTCTTTCGATGTTCTTTATATTGCAAGAACCGAAGGCATCACCTGTAGAAAGATGTTTTGCTCCATTCTTCTCCGTCTCATGGATTCCAAGATAATCATTCCTCCTGAGCCGATAAAAAGGAAAGATCTTTCCCTTGCCCCCAGCTCTCAACACCAGTTCTTTTCTTTGATTTCCCATATGCTTTTCCACTCTCCATCTCATAGTCCGAGTGCTTCCTCCAGATTATGGTCTCTTTTTTTTAAATTTCAGATCCATGCATTTATCCCGTAGTTGGTTGATTTTCACCGTTGTCCTTTCTTGCACTCACCCCATAGCCTTCAAGATTCCACTCATTTCCAGATATACTCACACGACTCCAAGCTCAAATACCTTGACAATCCACACTCGGAGACACTATCAAAATGGGGCTTAAACCTTCTTGCCTTTGTGGATGCTCTAGAGTTGCATTATCAAACTATATTTGATCTACTTCTCTATTATCTCCTTCTCTTCAAGTCGTTTTTCATTTCTATTCTGGGCCCCCACTACTCTCATATCAAAGAGGCCCAGGCGTGCCCCTTCTTCTTCCCACTCTCCTACACCCCCTAAAATACAAAGCCTTGTGATCGTTGTCAAGAGTGTACTAGTCCCTCAGAGCCTCCACAACCCCAAAACAAGTTCTCATGACTTTACACACTAAACTAAATCCTTCCCCAAAATGCACTATAACAGCACTGTCCTTCTTCCTGCACTATGTCAAATGTTTAGATGGCAACTTAATGTTACAGAGAAACAAAACCCACCCTCGCCTGTTCCCCAGCCAATGAACTCCCAGTTTAATCGTGGCTCTTCCCGTGCATTCATTTCCTTTTTTACCATAAGTTAGCAAGTCAACAATTCTCTTAAGTCCTAGTTCTTTACTAGTCTTTCGAACTCGGAACCATTCTTCTTCATCTAGTCCAAATTGTAGGTTTAGTCTTATCCATCCCAACTCCAAGGATATCCATTTGTTCTGATATATGACCGTCTCGCCTTCATTATCAGGTTTGTGAGAATTCACTCACGCTTATGAATCTAGGAGCTTTGTGTTCACAAAAGAGGTGCCATCCTCTCTTCTCAATAATTTCTTTGAATGGTGAGATCAACTTGCTAAAGCCTCTTTCGCTAATGAAACTTCAGGCCGCACTGTCCTTCATAAAATAGCTACCAAACCAAATCATGCCTTTTGTCTCCTTTGCTTAGCTTCAGCTTCTTCAACTCCTATTTTCCTCTTTCTGGTTTCTTCGACCATGCCTAAATCGCTTCAAGTTTTCACTCTTCTTCTTCCCGTCCTGCTTTCGCTGTTTGTCGGATCGCTTTTCCTCTCTTAGCATACTCTTCCATCATTTCGTTTAAATTAGGAACAAGGTGTGACAGACCACATGGTCTAATGCTTTTGTAAATCTAGGGTTTTCTGTGTTGGAAAAAGATTTGTAATAGAGAAAGATGAGGGTTGATGGTTTATGAGGTAGGTGGTCTTTCGTGTTTCAAAATCTATCTAATATAAATAAATGTCTTGTTTCGTGGCCTTCATTAAATGTCCGCACAAAAACTAACTAGGCTGTCCCTTAATCTTTATATTACACATGAAATACAACGTCACACATATTTTCCGTAATCCACAAAAATATAGTCAAATTCTTTTACACAGACAAGAATGTCGCTTATGATATAAGAATATGTCGCTACATAATTCTCCGATTTCAAAAGTTGTTTGAATTTATTTCAACATAAAAATGTGAGATTCAAGTGTATTTACCACGATAGAGATAATGTCATTTACAAAGAGCCTTTTATTACAAAATAATGTCATAATAAAAGTAAATATAATGATTCTACATTGAATGCTTTCTCAGAATTGCACAATCTATTTAATCAAGAATGATCTGAAACAATGCATTCATTCAATGATCTCTAAACATACTTGTGAAAACACATCTAATCATCAGAGAATCTCAATTTAAGTATGAACAACTCATCTCATTTCTTCTTTTAACATAATTGAACAGAATGATATTCCAGAGTATCTAAGAAATGATAAATGTACAGTCAATGGCTCATTTCTACTTATAAAATACATTCCCTAAACTTCAACTATGCATTATCATTAAAGAACGCTAGGGAAATGGAAAGCATTCCCTTGTAGCATTTTCTCGTATAATCAGACTTGAGAGAGTGTGTTTCTAATAAAATCCATTTCAAATTCAAATTTCATTGTCCTCGAAAATCAAAGAAACAACAAATGAAATTTTTAAAACAAAATTAAAAGTAAACTTCAAACACACCAATATTAAAAAAATCAAGTTAGCTATGAAAATTAAAAATTGCTTAGGTTGCCTCCCAAGAAGCCACTCATTTTAATGTCTTTAGCTAGACATTTGTTGTAAAATGTTTTCTTGTCAGCAAAATTCTCCTCTATCTTCAAATCTGGGTCAATCTTCATTTATGTTTCCTCCAAGGTAATGCTTCAATCTAACTTATCTCACTTTTAAATTACATCTCCCTTAACGCTCGTCACCGCCTCCGGGCGGTGGCTTACTTAATACCGTAAGGACCACTCCATCTTGACTTCAATTTTCCTGGAAATAGCTTGAGCTTGGAATTGTATAAAAGGACTTGTTCTCCTGCTTTGAATTCCTTCCTCAAAATTTTGGCTGTTTCAAACTGCGATTGAGATTGAAGTGCACTGCCTCATCTCCAACCCTTAGAGT
The DNA here is from genome assembly GCA_016808115.1 of Tetrastigma voinierianum. NCBI lineage: Eukaryota > Viridiplantae > Streptophyta > Magnoliopsida > Vitales > Vitaceae > Tetrastigma > Tetrastigma voinierianum. The sequence goes on along the minus strand of JAEQBH010005027.1, from coordinate 95,006 downwards.
AAGCTCTCATTTCTTCACATCTATCAAAGCCGCTTCAGGAAGTGGCGTAAAAGGGCCTTCCTAAGAGCGCAGGATCGGTTTGGCCTCATTTAGCCATCAATAACCACAGTCCACAGAAAATGATCCCACCCTTGATAAGCACATCCTCAAGAATGCCCTGTGCTGAGCTAAGGTTCCATTCGCCATCTCAGGGTCATCATTGCGGGGAGGCTTCCCAAACTTATCTCACTATGTATAAGGGCATCAGTTGATGTTAGCTCTGTAATCACACAAAGGCTTCCCATCTCGACCCCTATCGTGCAGAATAGGTAGTTTATTCCGGATCCTAAGATCTTCTTTGGTAATGACCTCCTGATAACCTGCACCACTGTGTCGTCATAGCTTACTACTCCTTCTTCAAAGAATTTTCTTTTTCTCGTCAAGACATCCTTCATGAATTTATGATAGTGAGGCATTTGAGTCAATGCCTCCGAAAAGGGATATTAACTTCATTTCTTGAATATGTTCAAGAATCCCAGGAAAATTGCTTTTCCAACTTAGTCAAGAACCCCAGGGAATGACCACTGTAAGTTTGAACCTCTTCCTTCTTCCTTAGACCTCCCTCATCAACTTGCTACTCAGGCCGCATTTATTGCTCTCTTCTCAAAGAACCTCCGAGATGTTCTACTCAGCCCTCAAATCTCCTTCTTTCTTCCTACTTTTTCTTTCTTTTCTCAGCTTTCTATCTCTCTTCCACTTCATAGTCACGACCATGCAACTTGGGGATTCTTCAGATCACCTGGGAAGGCTTCCTTGGACTTAATTTGCATTGCTAGGGCCAGCTACCCTACTTGTGTCTCCAGATTTCTCAGAGAGGCATTTGTGTTGGCCTGAAACACAACAGGTTTGCCTGAATGCGCAGATCACAAATTTTTTCGTCATAATGTTCAAGAAATTTCTTATTTTCTCCCATGAAGGTCGGATCAAGGTTTCTTCAAAAGGAAGAAGATCTCTCTCATTCCTATTTTCTACTCTCTAACTTTCTTGTTGTTATTGCTGGAACTCCAAGTGAAGCTAGTAATGTTGTTGTGTACTCCCGCCTGTGTCTTTGACCTTGATGTGCTCCTCCTCCATATGAGAAATTCTCATGGTTCCTTAGTGTTGGTGTGTAATGAGTTGGCAAATTGAGGTTGGGCTTGAAGTTGTAACTTCTATTAGCATTGAGAAACCGTGCCTCACAACTTGATAGGACTCCTGCGGATAGTCCCTCTTCAAAGACATTCCTCTTCATTCTTCTTCAACTGCTCTCACTATTTTACTGGTGCATTCTCTTTCTCTCATGGTTTCCCATCTTGTTCATCAATGCATTTAGTTTTGTTTCTATGGCAGTCATCCGATTTAGCTCTATCACACCACTTCCTTTCAGTCTGCTGCTGCTCCTTGAAGTTTCAGATGGAACTCTATAATAGCATTTGGCAAGGTCTTCTATCAATTGCTTTGCCTCTTCAACACTTTTTCTCTTAGAAGCTCCACAGTAGGTTGCATCAATTATACCTTTGGAGGTATAATTCATAGAATGATAAAATATATCCATCTGAGTGGTCAGATCTATTCCCATGACAGAATCTTTTAGCAATCTTTTGTATCTTCCCATGCATTATAGCACTTTCATCCTCTCCTGCCAACACTATAATTTCCCCCCCTCTCCTTTCATAAGTGAGGGGCGCGAGGGGAAGAATCGTCATATAAGCCTCCACCAACTCTTCCCAATTGTTCACTGATCCAACAGCAAAGGACTCAAACCAGCTTGTCGCTACATCCTTAGTGAAAAGGCTAGAAATAGTTGCACTGATCACTTTCTTGGCCTCACCTCTATCCATATGGATCAGATTTTCCATTCTCATAAATCTTCCCATATGCTCAAGTAGTTAACCCAAAAAGTTCTCAAGAGGTAAAGCCTAAAAGCACAAAACATCGTAGACTATTCCTAAAAAATCTTGGACAAGAAAATAAAAAAATTCTATCTAAAGGAACTAAATTGATAAGTCTGATAGTGGTAAATAAAAATACATAGTAAAAAGTATGTAGTATGATGCACCAAAATCAAGCTCAGGGAATCTTAGTTTTACATCGCAGGAAAGAAACAATAGCTGATGAGGCAACATGCCAGAATCAAGACTGGAATCGTAATTGGCTCAATTATCCAATTATCTACCCACTACTCATAGTTTTCAAACTTACAAACCTAAAAGACCTAATTAATCTAGGAAGGTTGTCACTGGTTTCACATTAGTGGAGATTAATATGAAAACAAGCATATAATTTTTTTAAAGAATCAAGGAAAATGGCAGAATTTGCGAAGTCCTTAAGATTAATAATTTTGCCAAGGAGTAGAAAGAGAGGTAAAGAAGACCATCACACACTACGTATCAGATTAATTGGATCGAATTGTTTACATTTTAAAATCATTAGTTTGTTTTGTGACAAAGAATTAAAATTTTTTCCTAATTCGATTGGAAAACCGAATTTCAAACCATGCTGGTAATTAGTTCAGCTTTCAAATCAATTTATGGAATAAAAAAAGATAGCAGTAGAGAACAGAAAAATGTCCTTAAAAACAACGCTAAATTGTTTGAGGACAAATAAAATTTTATTTTCTTTGCTTGGGGACAAACAAAACTTTAAGTTTGAGGGAATTTGATGAGTCTTAAAATCATTTATTTTTAATCAATTTTTATCGCTTATTTTTAGTAGTTTCAGATATGTTGTATTGGCAAATTATGGAATATTCACCAACTTTGTGTTTTGCAGGTTTTAATTCAAAAAGGAGAGAATTCCAGTAGAAAAGAAGAGAAAAAAGGGCAAATGCAGCAGTTTCTGTCGCAACAAACTTTCAAGCAAATAAGAAGAACTATGTCGCAGCAAGCAGCTATATGTCGCAACAAAGTCCAGGCCGAAATCAAGACTGAAATAGAATATTGTGGCGACAAAGAATTTTTACGTCGATACTTTTCTGAAGAATATTTTGAAGAAGACTGTCGCGACATCCAAAACTTGGTCGCGACATAAAATCAAGGCAAATAGCAAAGGAACTCTATTGCGACAATCTTTCCTCTGTAGCAACACAAAGGGCTAAATATTGACAGATGAACTTTGTCGTGATAAAAGACAGCGTTGTCGAGACAGAAAATGGGAAGAATACAACACAAGTCAGCTAAGATAGAAAGTTTATCTTGCGACAAAGTTTTTAGCATTTTGTCAACACAAGGAAGAATTCTGTTGTAATAAAAGAAAATTTTGTCGCAATAAAAGAACATTCTGTCGCAATAAAAGAAAATTATGTCGCAATAAAAGAAAATTCTGTCGCAATAAAAGAAAATTCTATTGCGACATAAAATTCAGAATTCACAAGAAAAGGCAATAAGAATATGTCGTGACAAAGAAGTTTATGTCGCGGCAAATGTAACAGGAAGAGGGTAGAAATTCTGTCGCTACAAGGAATCTTCTGTCACGATAAGAAATTAAAGAGCAATACAGGAAGAATGCTGCGACATATAAGTTTATGTTGCGACATAATGAAGAACGGAAGGCAGAATCTCTGTCACGACCAAATTCTCTTATGTCGTGACAATAAAAATTGTATAGGAAAAGAATTCTATCACGACAAAGAGCAATGATGTCGCAACATAAAATTGAAGAGAAAAGTGATGAGCCAAGTCAATTCTATCGCAACAAGAATCTCTATGTTGCAATAAACAAATTTCACCCAACTATGAGGGACTGTGAGAAGAAAGTAGTTTGTTCATTAATAGATATGCCGTGAAGAGAAGAATGCTTAACAATGATAATGAAAATTATGTCGCTTAAAGAATCCAAGAAGGAGTACGTAGAATGTGATCATGATAAACAATCGCATGTCGCATTGCAGAGATGTGAAACGAAGACTGAAAACTTTGTTGCGACATAACTTCCTAGGTCGCGACAGAGAATGCAATTTGGACTAGAATTTTGGGGATCCACAATGTGATTATTGAAGTGCAGCCCAACATTGGAAAATCTATAAATAGATGCATCTAGGGCACTATGCACAGTGCTTGGAGAGCGAGAGGACGAACGAGAGCAGCTGGGTAGCTAAAGGCTCTTTTGTATTTTTTTTTTATTTTCTTTTCTTCGTAGATTAGATCTAGTGGAGAATTTTAATTTGTTTCCTGGAGCTAAAACAATGTTTGTTTAGAAGTTCAATTAAATTGTTAAAATTCATTTCTGATTACTGTATGAATTTAATGAAGTTTAGACAAATTCTGGAATTCATTCCTTTCAGTTGATTGCAATTACATTGGAATTTTCCTTATCAGTATTTCATTGCTAATTGTAATCCAGTTTTCAAAAAATACAACTTCCTCTGGGAAAGATATGATGTTAGTTATAGTCTTTTCTGCACAATTAGAAAGAAATTTCCTGGGTTGAGAATCTTGAATTTATTTGAATGGTGTTGTACATGAAGTGAATTGTCCATAATATTAGTAACGAGTACCTATAAAAGGATTGCATCTGGCTCTGATTTCCAAGAGGCCCTCTGAGTGGCACAGAGATGAAGATTCTTGAGAGCATGGAGTAGTTACTTGGGGGTATGTTAGACTAATATTGGAGAACTAACTATTCCGGAAGATTATTTTCGAGCAAACTCAACTCGTAGTTTGAGGATGAGTTAGAGATCTATCAATTTGACCAATTGTGAGATCTCTCCTCGCCCTGGAAGGACTCCGATCCCGTGCTCGCTTAGATCTAATCAAGGAAAGGGAGAACTCTTTCATATATGAAGGATGAGACACCATTCATCTTATAGAAATCTTCAGAATGGCCCCTGCCTCGTGGAAGCAAGAAATCTACGCCTAAGAAATGTGGGTATAAAGTATCGAAAGAAAAAAATACCTAGATCTTATAAAGAAATTTTTTCTTACAAGTAATTGATTAAAACACGAATAAAAATGAACGCCACCCTAATCGTTGAAAAGTATGGTTAAAGGAGAAATCCAAACTATACTACCTTGCCTCTTTAACTAGTTCAAATCCAAATTCATGATAGAATCAAATTAGATTATGATGCAGGAATTGATAATTTCACAGTAGTGAAATCCCAATGTCCACTTCCAGTAATAATATGATTAAGTCTAGTTTATGTTACGGATTTTAAAAATTTCCTTTATTATAGATATAGAACTTAAGATAGTAAAATTTTTAGTTTAGCTCTTGGAATTCCTATGAAATGGAAGTTCAATTAGTGTGGAACTTGAGTAGTTGGGGTAATTGAATTTTAGATTCTTATCAATCTCTATGGGAACAATATCCAGACTTATAGAGTCCACTTTTATTACTTGTACGACCTGTGCACTTGCAGGATTAAGGCCAAACTCAATCTTTAATGAATTCATTTTACAATAAAGAACAAATCCATTTTTTATATGCATACAAGCTAGTCTAGGTCTTAACAAGTTTTTGACGTCGTTGTTGGGGATTAGATAATAGTCCTGTGGTAATAGTGTCATAAATTTGTATATATATAATTTGGTCTAAACAAGTTGTTGGCGCCGTTGCCGGAGATTAGATAATAGTCTTATGGTAATAGTGTCATAAATTTGTATATATATAATTTGGTCTGAACACTTTCCTGGGAACAACTTTAATCTTGAATTGAAAAGTAATACTTGTTGTCCTAGTTGTTGTCCTAGTTTAAACTCAGTCTTCACTAGATGTTTATCATGCCAAACCTTAGTCTTCTCCTTATAAATTCTTGAGCTTTCATAAGCATTCTAACGGAATTCTTCCAGTTCATTCAGCTATAGCATCCTTTTCTTTCTGGCTATTTCCAGATTCATATTTAGCATCCTAGTAGCCTAATAAGCTTTGTGCTCCAATTCTATAGGTGAGTGACACGCTTTCCCATAGACAATCTTATAAGGGGACATCCCCAAAGGAGCCTTGCATGTTGTCCGGTATGCCCATAAACTGTCATCAATCTTGTTCGCGTAGTCTTTTCTTATCTAATTCACCGTTTTTTCCAATATCTTCTTGATTTCTTGATTTGACACTATGACTTGTCTATTGCATTGGGAGATGATATGCAAGTGATTTACGATGCTTCACCCCATATTTAGCCAATAGAGATGTGAACAACTTGTTGCAAAAATGTGATCCTTCATCACTAATAACAGCTCTTGGAGTCCCAAATCTTGAAAATATGTTATGCCTGATGAAACTCAATACTATCTTGGCATCATAAGTAGTAGTTGGAATAGCCTCCACCCACTTTGAAATGTAGTCCACCACCGATAGGATATATTTGTACCCATAAGAGGATGGAAAATGACCCATAAATTCGATCCCCCATACATCAAAGAGCTCTACCTTTAGGATATTGGTCAAAGGCATCTCATTTCTTCTTCTAATGTTACCTGTCCTTTGACACCGATCACATGATTTCTCGAAAGAGTGAGCATCTTTGAAGAGAGAGGGCTAAAAAAGCCTAATTGCAGCACTCCTTAGCGTCATGTTCATTGAATGTCTCCCAAGATGTAAGGTCAACAACTGAGCTTCACCTTTCTAATAGATATTGTCTCTCCTGGGATGGTCCGGTCGCTATAACTGTGCTGGAAGAGGCAACCAGATCATCCCAAAAAATATAATTCACCCTCATGCAATTTCTCTTTAAATAGAAGTGAGTCTCATGGTGTCACTTTTTCACTGGTAAGAGCGATATTCTCTATGCCCAGAAACCATGTGGAGTTTTCAAAGATGCAACAAGGCTAGTATATGTTCATCCGGGAATGTATCATCAATCTGAACTTGATTTTTCTGCACCGTTTTTGGAATTTCCAATCTAGAAAGTGATCGGCTATCATGTTTTCAGAGCCCTTCTTATCTTTGATCTCCACATCAAATTCTTACAATAGGAGCACCCACCTAATGAGTCTAGGTTTAGCAACCTTTTTAGTCATCACTTGATCATGAATGATCAGAAAACAATAACCTTGTTCCCTTTGAGATAAGGCCTGAACTTATCAAAAGCAAACACAACAACCAAAAATTCTTTCTTTGTTATGGCATAATTGAGTTGTGCTTCATTCAATGTTTGACTAGCATAATAATATCCGATGCATGTAAACAAAGACTGTCCATTCCCTGATATGCCACAGGATCAGAGTCCACTCAGCCTCTTATGTTCCTTAAGAATTTCATAGTTTTCTTCCAAAAGTTTAGAAGCAAATGGAAGGAGATAATATGGTTTAACGGGTGAGGTAGTCGCTTCTCCCCAAGATAAGCATATTTCAAATGAGTAGGGAGTTTTTTCTCTTCAAGAGAGGGTGGTTTCTCAATAGACGGAATCAACCGGCTTGGACTAGCTCCCAAAGATTCAAAATATTTTCTTCTATTCGGACAGAAAGAATCCATCTATTTCACATACTCCCGAACCACTTCATCTTCACAAGAGAAAGGGTTTTCATGAGTTAGGGCTAGTCTCCAATGGTTCTGAAGAACCCAATTGGTTAGACACTATAGCCTCTATTACATCCACTCTGAAGCAGTTGTCATTATCATGTGGATGCTTTATGGCTTTGAAAACACTGAATATCACTTCCTTTTCTTGAACTCTTAGTCCAAGTTCACCTTTCTACACATCAATCAACGCCTTGCCTGTGGCTAAAAATGGTATTTCAAGGATAATTGGGAGTTCTTTATCTTCCTCCATATCTAGAATGATTAAATTTGTAGGAAAGATAAACTTGTCCACTTTCACTAGGACATCCTCTATGATACCACACGGACAAGTGAGGGATCGATCTGCCAACTACAAGGTAACTGTAGTCAGACATGCTTATCCCAATTTTAACTTTTTGAAGATCGACCATGGCATAAGATTTATGCTAGTACCCAGATCGCAAAAAGCTTTTTCGAAAACTGAATTTCCAATGGCACAAGGAATAGTGAATTTGCTTTTGGATTCGGGCTTGTGAGCAATTTCTTTTGAAAGATAGCATTGCATTCTTTTCTGAAAGAGTTTAATAATTTCATAGTCTCCTAACTTCCTTTTCTTGGAAAGGATGTCCTTCATGAATTTCACATATCCAGGCATTTGTTCAAGCGCTTTAGCAAATGGAATGTTGATGTGAAACTTTTTAAAGATGTTCATAAACTTGCCAAATTGTTTATCCAACCAGTTCTTCCTCAATCTTTGTGGATACGTGATGAGTCCTAAACTCATCTATTTTTAATCCATTTTTATGGCATATTTCTAGAAGTTTATGAGTCATTTTAATGCTGAATTATAGAATATTCATCAATTTTGTATTTTGCAGGTTTTAAATGAAAAAAAGAAAATTCCAGCAAGAAAAGGAAAAAAATTGGCCAAGGTAGAAACCTCTGTCGCGACATAGTTTCAGAATGTTGCGACAAGTTCTCAATAGAACCAGTAGAAGCTATGTCACAACAAGCAGCGCTATGTCACAACAAAGATCAAGCTAAACTGAAGCCAGAAACGAAGTTGGTCACGACATCTCACAACTTTGTCATGACATAATATGAGAGAAATTGATTGGTAAATGTTGCGACAAAGAAGTGAGTGTTGAGACATAAAAGAAGTCAAAAGACAAAACTTTGTCGCAACAAAGGATTTTTATGTCTCGACATTGATCATGGAAAATGGCAGTGGAAGTCATGTCGTGACATTTCACAATTCTATCTTGACATACAGAAATGAAGATGGCAAAAAATCTTTGTCACACAAAAGTCAGAGTCAGCATTTAAAAGGCAGAAAACTTTGTCGCAACAAAAAAATTTTATGTCGCGATAAACACAACATAAGGTTGAGGTGAATTCTATTGCGACAAAGAAATCTTTGTCACGACAATAGTTGAGAAGCGTTATAAGACAAATGTTGAGACGCAAAAAAGTATGCAGTGATACAATGAAGGAGTTCTGTCTCAATAATCAAATTTATATCGTGACAATAAAAGCTGCAGAGTAAGAAATTTCTGTCGCAACAAAAGCAAACTATGTCGCAACAGAAAATGGAAGAGAAATAAGACCAGCCAAGACAAGTTTGTCACGATAAAGAGGTCAATGTTGCAACAAAAAGTCCAACCAGCAATAAAGATCAAAGAAGAAAATATGTCGCAACATCTTCAGAGTTTGTCGAGACATAGAAATCAGTCTCGAAAGTGCAAGACAACAAGACTATGTCGCGACAAAGAAAAAGTTTATCGCGATAACAGACCCATGCAATTGTGAGTAACTCTATCGTGACATAGGTTTAGAAGAACCACAAAAGTATGTCACAACATAGCAAAAAATGTTGCAAAAAAGTTGAAGAGCTGTAGGCAGAGAATTATGTCGGGATAGAAATTGAAAAAGAGAGAACAGAAGACTATTGCGACACAGTGTAATTTATGTCATGACATTGCAAACTTATGTCGCAACATAAAGCAAGACTGAAAGACAAGAAGTCCTGTCACGACAAAGAAATTTATGTTGCGACATTTTTCAGAAACAGAAAAGAATGACAATTGATTTGCAACAATGTTTTTATGTCGTGACACAAGACACTTATGTCGCGACAATCATTAGACAACTTCAACAGAACAATGTCATGACATTGTCAAATTATGTCGCTTATTGTAATCCAAGAAGAAAAGCAAAAATTATGTCACACTTGAGACTCAGCATTTACGCTGGTCGGGAACAAAGAGTGAAAACCAGGTCGCATGGTAATGATTATGTTGCGACAAAGTAAAATCCAATCGGGGCTTAATTTTTTGGGATCCACAATTTTAACTCAAGTGCGACCCATCATTTGAAAATCTATAACAGACGCTCTAAGGCACTACAGCCTCTCCGCCAAACTAGGAAACTTTGGTAGGCCGGAGACTTTTCAGATATTATTTTTCCTTTATTTTTATTTTTATTTTCTTTTATTTCTTTTTCGTGAATTTTTTTTAGAGTAGCATTTTAATTAGATCTTTTTGGGATTGAACAGTAATTTGGTGTGAAGTTTCAAGTTAGGTTCTCTGTAAAATTATGTTTTTCATTTATGTTTGACTAATGAATTCTAAATTTTCTCTGAGTTCATCTATTTCACTCGCTTTTGTACTTCAATGAATTTACCCGATCGCTTAGTCACCAAGTATTTGTAATCCGGTTTTGAAATACCGAGCTCCTCCGGGATTGATTCCATGTTAATTATCGCTTTTCGCTTCAACATGAAAGAATGTCATAGTTTGAAATTCAATTATTTAATCGTATTGTTTGCCATCGCCTGCAATATTAGTAGCATGTACCTTTAAATGATCGTATCTTGCTCAGTTCCGTGAAGCCTCCCGAGTGACACAAACAAATGGATATTCTTGCATGGAGCAGTTATTTAGGGGTATGTTAGACTAATATTATGGAACTAATGAACTTTGAAGAATTACTTCGATAAATCACTGATTTACTCATGGTGTGAGGATTAGTCGAATGATATATCAAGTTAGTTGATCAAAGGTTTCTCCTCTGTTTGATGAAAGGATCTTGATCTCGTGTTAGCTAAGATCTAATCAAGGAAATAGAAAATTTTGTCAAATTCGATGGATGAGATACCAATTAAATTGGGGAAGACTTGCATTATCCCGTCTCAGGCAAGCTCTGGCCTTCGCTCCCAAGAAAAGGGTATGAAGTGCTCGCAGCGAAAAATACCTAGATCTTTAGAAAGAGGATTGCATTCTTACGTGTTAATTGACAGATTCTTGAGCGCAACAAAGGAACGTGGATCTCTAATTAGTGAAATGTGGTGCGTGGAGAAATCTAAGATATACTACCTGCATCTTTGACAAGTTCAGATTTCAAACCCATGGTCAACTAATGTTATAAAATGATGCGTAAATTGATAATCATACATTGAACTATATATCCTGAAGCAGTACTTACCTTAGAACTTGCCAATCCAATTATTTTTTAAATTCTTACATATAGTTATAGAATTTATTTAGTTTACTTTTCCCTTAGTTTTAAACCAAATCACTTTTTTAACCGAGTTCAAATAGCAAGGATCTCGAGTAGTTGGGGTAATTGATGTTTAGATTCTTCATCACCTCGTGGGAAACTATATATCTGACTTAAATCCACTTTTTATTACTGAACGACGCACTCGCAGCGATCCGCATCAAAACATTACTTTTTAATTGAAGCCTTCTCATCTAAGGCAACAACTTATTTTATATCAAAGATCAGTCAAACAAGTTTTCGGCGTCGTTGTATGAGACTTTAGTTAGTCTTTGGTAGCCTTGTCGAAAATTTGGGTCAACAAGTTTTTGACATCATTGCTTGAGAATGAATAGTCTTGTAAGTGATCGTAAGCTCGACACAATAATCGACCATCATATTTGGCAATAATTGGCTCAAATAATTAGCCATGGTCTATATGTAAAAATCAAATAACCGCTTTTTGGCATCAAGGTCGAATATGAAAAAGATGAATTTAAATATCAATATTTTAACAAAACAAAGAATTGCTAATTTGGACATTTTTCTCTATTTTATCATAAATTTCAGAAAATCACAAAATAGTTTTAACTACGTAGTCGAGTAAAGCTAATGCAAAATATTTTATGAGCTTAAATTGATATAGCTATTTTCCACATATTTAATTTGATCTCAATGTTTTTCTATTTTAGGAAGATTTTAGATGCATATAAAACTAGAAGCAGAACTGCTGCCTCTGGATACAAAACTGGAAAGAACACTAAGGAATCTAAGACAAGTTAAAAGTGTTGAATCAACTACTATGGAAGATCAGAGAGAAAGAATACAACCTATTCCAGAAGAAGCAGAAATGGAGAGACTTCAAAGGCAAATGAGTATGGAAGACTTTTGAAGGCCAATTATTCAAGATGAATACTGCTGCGGGAGATAGCCCAAGTATACAAACAATTTTGAACTTACAAGCTTTGACCCACAAATGGTGCAACACCAATTTACTAGGCATCCTAGTGAAGAACTCCCATGCTGGGCCAAGTATTAGGATATTGTAAGCGCTGAAATACTTTTAATAACTTAATTGTTCAAGAGAGGGAGGCCACAAGACAAAACTTATTCCAGTTTGACAATTTACAACTTTTGACTTCTTCTCTACATTCCTTTTCCTTTCTTCAATTGTTCTCTTCTTTTTCCATCATTCATTCTTATTCTTCCTTGCAAATCATATTCCCCCAATCTTGTCCTTTTCTGCATTTTGAAGTTCTTGTCTTGAAACCTCGGCAATAAAGGGTTCTTTACTGTAGGATTAGAATAAAGGAGGAATTTGGCTTCTCATTTGATGGTTAATGATGAAATTGGCCATAGGCTCAAATAAGGAACTAGTGTGTATGCTTATACTTATCATAAGGGTAAGCTTTGAAAGGCTCGAACTTCCTAGGATGGCCTATATCACTTCATGTTAGTGGTATTGCCTAGGATTTCGCCTTGACTAATAATCTAACTAGTTCTAGGACATCGAACTATTTGACTGTGAATGATCCCAGAAGATGTTCCTAATCTTTCACAATTTGTTAAGAAATTACTTTGACCATGTGCATTGTTTTTCAGGATTTTTACTGACCTTACTGTTTACATAAACAGTCTCAAAAGCCTTATTTGTTCTTTCTATCGAGTACATCTTCCTAAATCTGGACATTCAACTTCATTCAAGCTAAACTTGCAACTTTCTGTTTCAATTCAATTAAGCCTACCACAATTCCTAGTACATTATTGTTTGGACTCTTTAGTAGTTGTTATGCCAATTCAACAAATCAATTCATTATTTGCAGACAAACCAGAAATGACATAAACAACTTGATTCAATCAATTCAATGCAACTAAACAATTCACAGCTTCTACCAAATCCATTATTCAAATCAGACTCTTTCATTTATTTGACAAACCAAACTAAACCACAATCTATGGAACATTTAACAAAAGACTCAAAGAATTTTACACAGAATCATTCAGCAAGTGGTTTTAAGCTTTTATTAAGAGGAGTGATTACAAATAACTGTTTAGAGAGAAAAGAGAATATAAGGGTTCATTTTCTTCTTTTGTAGGATTTAGCCCTGGCTTGTGAGGTTCAAGGTCAAAGTCATGAGACGTGAGAAACTCGGGAATCTGGAGATTGCCTGGTTTTTCTTTTTCTGGTTGTCCTTCCCTGTTAAAGAGGCAATAATAATTGGTGTACTCCACCAAGGTGATCAATTGATCTTTCCTAGTACCAAGGATATTCACAGATCTTTCAATTTCATTGAGAATAGAGTGCATGTTCACTAAATTTGAATTCACTTGGTCTAGACTATCATTCCATAATTTATGTCTGTAATTATTGTCCATTTCTATCTCTTTGTCTCTCTTCTCCATGAGTTTTCCAAATTCCTTGAATTGTTCCTTATAAATATATTTGAACCCCTCTGTCTTCTTCAACATACCGACTTCCATATTTTCCTCTATCTTTTCTAAGAATGAAAGCACCTCTTTATCTTTTTTCAGCTGTTCATCATAAAAGGTCTTTATTTTTGTGTTCAGCCTTTTCAATAATTCTCTTTCTCTTATTTCCATTTCTTCTTTCCATTCCTCATCCCTCTGTTGAGCATTTGTCTCCACTCGTTGTTCCTTCAAGTCACTCCGTAAACTCCTCTCTTCTCTATTCCGCAACTCCTATCTCTTTCTCCTGCCATCCATCTCCTCCTTCCCTCATTGATACCAGCATCTTCTCATGATTTCTCGTATTTCCTTGATCGCTTCCAGAACCCACCGGTTCAAAAATCTTCCTTATATAAGGAGGTGAATGAATAATAGGACTTATTATGTCCTGCATCTCATCCTCAGCTGGCAATTGGTCCTCATATGGGATCTGTTCCATCCCAATTTGTTCATGTTCTTCTTCCCTAGGTTCCTCTACTACTTCCACAATCTCCTTCTTCTTGAAAGCCTCGCCTCTCAAACATCCTCACACAGCAGGAGATGTTTAGGTGTTCATTCTCCATGGACACCTCCTAAGATGCATAGCCTCGAAATCAGCGTTGGGTGTGGAATCAAACCCTTGAAACCTCCTTTGTAATAACTCAAAATTGAGTTCTCTATTATTTTACCCACACTGAACTTATATCCTTTAAGGATGGCATACAACACTATAGCCTCCTTCTCCTTGACTGTGCATAGGTGCTTTGAAGGCATAATGATTGAACATAGAAAATAAAACCACACCTTTGATGGTTCAATTAATGCTCTTCTGGCTATTGATTCATGTGGGTTCCTTCTGTTGGTATTCCACTTTCCCTTGCCATATGTCAGTAGGTCTATAATCTTCTGGTAGTCAGGTGCTTCCACTAGTCTTTTGAACTTCGATTTGTTCTTCTTCTCCTTAAGATTGTAAGTGTGATCTATATGCTCTCTGCTGAAGGATATCCATTTCCCTTTAACGTAGACTGTTTTATCTTTTGCCCCCACCATGTTTGCGTAAAACTCCTTCACCACATCCAAAAATTCAGGAGCTTTGTGCTCGTAAAAAAATTGCCATCACTTGCTTTTGACTAGCTCTTGGAATGGAGAAACCCATTTGTTGAAGCCTCTTTCCCTAATGAAGTCCTTGCATCGCAATTTATCCCTCCATGCTTCATAAGCCATCTCAGAGACCCAATCACTTGGTTTTTCATTGCTGCTCTCCGCTCTTTCTTCTTCATCTCCTCTTTTCATTTTTCCTCGGATTTACAATAACTCACGTTCTCCATTACTTCCTCGCCCTTTCTGTTCTCTATTGCTTGAGTCGCTTGATTGCTTCATTCTCCTTAGCATATTCTTCCATGATTTCAAGTGAGGTTTTGAATCAAGCTTGTGGGTTTTGGAGACAGGAGAGAGAGCGATTTCAAGATCTGTGGTTTCCTCAAAGGGAGTGAGAGAAATTTGGTTAGGGAAGGAATAGGTTGAAGGTTTATTAAGCAGGAGACTCTTCAGTCTTCGAATTTTTCTATTTATAGGCCAAGAGTTGTTGTGTCTCACACTGTCCCGAGCTGGCTAAATTTTGACCAAATTTGAAAATTCCCTTTAATCTAGTGTCATGACATGTAGAAGCATGTCGTGACACAATTCGTTTTCTTTATTTCGATTAAGGCTATTATTTGTTACGACATGATTTCTGAGGGTATTGTCAGCTGTTTGTCACGGCTAAAGAAAGCTTGTCACGACATAATTTTCTGCCAATTAAATGAGGTTTTATATTTTCCTTTGTCGCGATAAAAATAACGAATGTCACAACAAAGGTCAACCAGTGTTGCGACATGACTTACCCTGTCGCGACAGCATTCTGTTTTGCCTCAAAATTATGCTTTGACATAGTTTTAACCTTTCAATCCAAACAACATCATGCAATAAAGTCCTTCCACTTAGTTCATATTTGTGAAAATACATATTCATCAAACAATCTCAATTCAAGTATGAACAACAATCTCATTAACATCAAAATATTCAATAAAGCATTTAAGCAATTAGCACCAGAAAGTTGTCTAATGATTTAAGATCTAAAATTCTTTAATTTCCCAAAACTTCAACTATGCATTTGTATCTAAAAAAAATTTAGGGAAATAGAAATACTCCCCTTTGTAGCTATTTTTTGCACAATTCAGTTTGAGGTAGTGTGCTTCCTAATAACATCTGATTCTAGTTCATCTTTCATGTCCCAAAAAAAAAAAAAAAATTTAGCAAATGATCAAACTACTTAATAAAACTTCTAACAAAATTAAAATTAAAACTTCAAACTCATAAAAGTAATCAACATCAATCAAACTTATCAAAATGAAAATTCTACTTGGGTTGCCTCCTAAGAAGCTGCTCAGTTTAATGTCCTTAGCTAGACACTTGCTGCAGAATGTCTTCATTTCAACAATTCTCTTTTCCCTTTTCAAAATCTGGATCTACTTCCTTTATGCTTCCTCCAAGATAATGCTTTAGTTTTTGACCATTTACTTTAAATTCACTTCCAGATTCAACCTTCAATGTTACCACTCCAAAGGGTGTACTTGTTACCACTGTGTATGGACCACTCCATCTTGACTTCACTTCGAAATACTGAGCCCGAGTTGTATAAGAGGATGAAATTATGCCTTGAATTCCCTCCTTATGATCTTTTGATCATACCACCTCTTGGTCTCTTCCTTATAGATTATGGTATCACATAAGCATCATTTCCCAAATTTTCCAATTCATTCATATCTGGAGTAGTCTCTTTCCTCGCGCGCCTTGAAAGTCACAATTCAGTTGCTCGATGGTCCCACATAGCCTTATTCCAATTCCAAAGGGAGAGATGACAAGGTTTTCTGTTATGGCTACCTGTATGGGGACATTCCAATAAGAGTTTCTTTGTAAGCAGTTCTATAAGCCCACAATGCATCATCTAATTTTATAGACCGGGGCTCTTTTCAGCTAGGCCATCGTTTCTTAATTTTCTTTATCTCCCTATTATAAATTTTAGTCGTCTACTTGATTGGAGGGTGATGCAAGGATTAAATCCCATTATATGTTTGATTCCATATTCGTTTCAATAGTTTTTATAAAATCCTTGCTTGCAAATGGCTTCCCTCATCACTAATGATTGTTCTGTGTGCTTTAAATCAGTCAAAAATATTTCTTTCAGATAAACGAATCAATTACGATGCCATTATTTTTGTGACGTTTATTGCTTTCCACCCATTTGATACACATAATCCACAAACTAGGAGAATGTACATATTGCCAAATGATGACGGGAAAGGTCCCAGCTTAATTCTATTCCCCAAAATATGTGCACTGTAGACACAAGAATTAAGTAGGTAATTTTAATTTCTTCTACTTAAGCTCATTCCTTCATACATCACACAGCCTTACCCATTCAAAATGGGCTGACATAGCAAAGCCAATAAAAACTCTGGACAGAGAAATTTTCTCTGGCCGTCTTATGCCCTCTCAAAGTGTCCTCCATATGGTGATGCATGACATTTCTCCATAATACCACCTTGTTATGTTTCCGGGACACATCTCCTTATGATCATATATGCTCTTCTTTTCATAAAGAGCGGTCATCCCAAATATAAAAATCGCAATCGCTTCAATTTCCTCCTCTATCGGTAGTCAATTCAAACGGCATAACTCCACACTAAGCACTCATAATGATCGATATCGGTGTTTGTACGTATTAACATCAACAGCCTGCTCACTCAAGGAAAATTTATGCTATTTTGGCCCTTTTATGTCTGTAAATCTTCCAATCTAAACAAGCTATCTACTATCACATTGTCACCACCCTTCATCCTGGATTTTTGAGATCAAACTCTTATAGCAATACAGACCTATCCTACTCGCCTTGGTTTAGCATCCTTGCCATTAGATATTTAAACTGCTGCAGCACGATCAGCGGTATTATAAATAATAATCCCAATATATAAGGCCTAAATTTTTCACATGCAAATACCATTGCCGTTGACTTCCTTTCCTCTACTACGTGGAGTAGTTCTTCGCGCCTCACGAATGTTTTGTCAGCAGTATATACTTTGAATATCTTTTAGTTCTTTGTCCCAATACGCCTCCATTGCATAATCAACATCACACATAATTTCAAAATATTTGTCTCAATCAGTATGGAACATAATGGGGAGTCGTTATCGTAAACACGAAAAGCGTGATTCGAAAAAGTGAAATGGACCCAATTTGCCAACAAAGACAGGCAAACCCCAGATTTTTCTAGACCTCTGATGATGAAACGGATCGCCACCGCTAGAATCGCTCCCGCGAAATCTAGTTGAACCAAACGAATCGTGATCACTCCAAGACACCTAAGCCACGCATTTCGACCACGTTGGCTCCATAGGTGCCATGTGGCACCTGGACTTTGCGAACCCACTGAGGCCAAGTGTCACCTCTCAGAGGCCGTATGGAGGTGGAGTGGTGCAGGCCAGCATGAGAGACACAGTGGCTCACCCACGCCATGGTCTGCACCATGAGAATGGCTTGAGTGTAATGGGAGGAGAATGAAGCAAACCAAGAGAGGAGGGCTAGAAGAGTTCGTGAAGGGAGAAGAGGAGAGGGTTTTGTTGTTGGGCAAGGTTAGTTCATGGACTGAGGTGAGAAAGGAAACCAAAACTGGCAAGAAAGAAGGAAGAGAATGGAGTGGCAGGGTTTCAAACACCTCCATTTTTTTTTTTTTTCGCATGGTCAAGCGGATCAAGGACTTGATCCCACACACTGCAAGAGGTAAGGGATCTCTCCTATTTGGTTTATTCTCGCTGGGGGCCATGGAAATGGCAATCGTTGAGTACGGTTGTGACCAACGGGGGAGATTTTCTCAGATAGGGTAAATGTCGTGTTTTGGTCGAGATGCCATTCAGCTTATTTTTCCTTCGACCCCATGACTGTGCTTTGGCCATAACTTGGCCATCACTCATCCCAATTGAGTGATTCTAGTTTCTGGGTAAACTAGACTTAGAGAATAACATTTCTTCTTGAAATAGGTATGTCCAAATTCCAACTCCTTTGGACTCAAAAAATTCATTCAAATGGGAGCTATGTTCATGCAGATTTTGGTCTTGTTTGAAAACCGAGTTAAAAACAGTGTTTCCAAAACTATTTTTCCTTGCTTTTAAATTAGTTTCAAGCTCATGGATTTGTGAATTGCGGGTCAATCTCTGTAATCTTTATGATGTAACGAGGCTTAAATTTAAAGCCATCAGGATTGTTGATCAAGTGTCACCTCAAGCAAGAGGATGACACCATGTTTTGAAATGTGTAGATCGAGGTGCTAAGTGTCTCACTGGAGATGACAGCCTCGACATTCACTGCCTAAGTGATGTTAGGAATTATGGGAATGCATGCTCACATGATGTATTGAATTGAATGTGTGGAATATTAGCCATAACCGCATGTGGCAGTTGATATTTGAACTGGATGATATGAACCATTGTGTGCATGACATGAGGGTTCATGGCACACATGTAATGTACAATGTAAAATGTCCATGTAGGGTCTCACATCGGGCATGAGTTTCGAGTGTGCGCGGGCACAATTGCATTGTATCAGGTACAAGAAACATCAGATTACATGGGTGTGTGTACATGATACCGATTGGGCACCGCATTCGTGCCGACTATGTGGGTTGGGAATAGGACGAAGTCCAAATTGAGTCACATAGTGTTAAATGAAAATGGAAAATGAAATGTCGAAAGCATAGCAAGCAAAGGGATAGATACCCCAGTGAAAAGCCCGAAAACCTCGGTTAGAGAGCGTATCCAATTCCAAGGAAAGCTCGAAAATGCCTGGTTAAGAGACCCGCTTGGTGAGACTCCCGGAAAGTTCTCAAGGCTTCAAAAAGACACAAGAAGGACAGTAAATAAATATCACATAGACTAATACGGGTTGTGCGTACATGGGAGTCGAGGACCGACTCTGTTTGATTCTTATCGATTAATTTGCATTAGGTGGTGTATCATATTAATTTGATACATGGGTACGTAAAGGTCGCCTCATATATGATATAGTTTTTCCATGATAGACAACATGTCTACATGAATCGTGGTTATTTGTGTGGATCGTGGCACGATCATTCGTGATGTGTGCACCTAGGAAGGGGAGTAGCCCCGTAAAGTTTTGTTTCTACTGAAATGAGTTGTAACATTCCTCGAAATATACCCTAGCGCGACTTGTTTAGGTATATTAAAAAAGCTAAATAGGAATTTTTCGGAAAATAAACGGAGACCTTAATTAATAATAGTGCTGGCAAATATGTAATTTACCACTTGAGGACCTAGTGGTCATAAATGGGAAAGACTAGGGGTTAATATATGAAATGTTTAGAAATGAAATGTAAATAGAAGAAATTATGGGATTCAAGGCAATTAGAGAAAAGATGGAATATAAATAATAAAGAATGGAAGGGCTTACAAAACGAGAAAAGTGTTGAATAATGTAAAGGCCAAACATGGCCTTAACTTAAAAATGGGATTTAAGACCAAATTTGGTCTCATTTTAGGGAAGCAAAAACCGTAGAAGAGAAGGGAAGGAGAGAAGAAGAGGAAGAGGAAGAGGAAGAGAAGAAGAAGAGAAGAGAGGAAGAAGGAGAGAAGTTCAAGCAAGGCTAAAAAGGTATGGAACTATGACTATGAGTATGGATCTTTGGTTTTGCATGGTTATTATTCTCATTTCAATAGTGGTTTGTTAGGATTTCATCCTAACCAAAGATGTATTGAAATTAGGGTTGGTAAAACTCTAAATGTCACAAGATGAGTATGAAATCCTCCCTTTTAGGTTGGATTCATGGTTTAAATGAAAGATGAATTGAGTAGAAAAGAGATTACAAGATGAACTCGGAGTGGTCTTGATGTGTATATAGAGTATTGAGTTGATTTGGTTATCAACATATGGGAAAATGGAAGAAAAACACACATTCTGGGCATTTTCGGGGGACCTGTACCGGTACACCTTGGATCTGCACTGCATACGCCTCCAGAACCGAACCCGTACCAAAGATAGTGCGAACAAAGGTACACCCGCTCTGCTTTTGACCACAGATTTTAATCATAACTTACTTCATTTCTTATCTGATTTGAGTGATTCAAGTGTCCGGCGTTGGGTACAGACTTCAAGGAGAACCAAATATCAAGAAATAGACATCATCACCTCAATATAAGTGGCCCAAAATTCACTCAAAGTAGGCTATGCAGTCAAATTTCAGATATTGTTTCATAGAGTAAATCGAGTTGTTTTGTGAAATATAATCGAGTTTCGGGTGTTCGATTGGTGATTCCAGTTGGAGAAGAACCCTTAGTACCTTATCTTTAAATGAGTACAAGGACCTAGTGTCAAATATGAAGTTAAGATCCCCTAAAATGACAAAAGATAGTGGCTACCGCCGTCAAGCCGCAGTGCCGCAAGTTGCTGATTTTCTTCACGCTTGCAACTCAGATGACCTTCATAGACTCCATTACGGGTATTCTCGACTTATGGAAAGCTCATTATCTAGAATTTAACCATATGCTATTTAATGGCATTTGGTGCCCATATCTTGTCTAAAAACTAAATTATTGTACCAAGTGTACTAATCGCTTGGTTAAAGTTAAATGGAATACATGGTAAGAAGATATGAACAAGAAATAGTATTATATGTAGATTTGATATGTAAAGGAGCATAGATAAGAAAAGTACCTATGGGTATCAAAGGAAGAGTCTCTGTTCTGTACTCCTACAGGAGATAGGACAGTCTTATAAAGAACAAGTAAAACATACGAGTATAGAAATGTATAGAGATATGTCATAAGATATGATAGTCTAAAGTACATGAAGATATAAGTTAACAAGATATAAAATGGTATAAGTAGATGACAAGATAGACATACTGAAATGAATAAGATGGAACAAGCTAGGAATGACAGGACTCAACCCGGATACCCTCCCAGGGTTTTCCAGGTGGTCCCGCTTAGTGAAGTCCCATTGTACAATCCATAGGGAATACACAATGGAACCCCACCTAAGAAAGAAGTAAACACATGCAAGCATTCACAATACCTCAATTATATATAGAAAATCCACGACACCAAACTACCCACTCCGACCTAACTTAATGTAGGTTATAACCACAAACATACATAATAAGGACTCATATGAGTTCAATACTAATATCGAGCATTCTAAGAGTATTCATAATTTAGTGGGGTACAAATAAAGATAAATAAGTCTAATAAACCACGGTAGACGGTAGATAAAGCATCGTTAAATGAGTTTAAAAACTATGTTGAATCTCGGGCGCGAGGTAGCCCCACTTAACCGCCTCGACCTAGGGAACGTATTTAAAAACAATAAACGTGAGATAATAAATCTCGTGAGTGGCATAATTTATAAGGAAAATAATATTTTTATTTTCGAACATTTCTTCTCTCAAGACCTCACGTCCACTCTTTTGTAAGGTTCCCCGTTTAGAAACATTTCACAAAACCCAACTTTAACCAAGTCCAACAATATGAAATTCATGCTAAAAAATTTAACCGACATGATTTTTAAGAAAATTATAGCCCCGGAATTGTTCATAACCTGCAATTGAGCGTAAGGTATGTATAGTCAATATGTCGTAAAATAATCATGAAAATACCATAACCATAAATATTGAAATGGTTATACCTTAATCGTAAAACCAACAATGTACCGCATCGCATACCCATAAACCGCTTCTGCAACCCGACTCACGACACCGGCACTCAATAAACCTTCGCTTAAACCCGACCATCACGCAGTAACTACTGGAAACTCCTTTCAACCCGACCAATACGTGGCAACTAATAAACCTTCGTAAAACCGACCATCACGCGGCAACTAATAAACCTTCGTAAACCCGACCACGTGGCAACTAATAAACCTTCTCGTAATCCCGACATCACGGCCGGAAATACTATATATAATCGCTTTCCTTTACTCACATGGAACCTTCCAACGATACTAATTACTATAATCAATTCACAAAATCAAAATTTTTCTTAAAAACAATAAAGTTTCAAAAGGGTTTAAACCTCATCCACGTACTCCAACATTTCAAATACCACAGACTCATCCATGAACTCGATAAAACTTCCAAATATTTAAAATGTTGACAAAATTCACATGAAATGATAACTTGTTTATATGAAAACAGATCATTCTATTTATGCATAACCAACCATTCGATCAAATGATATATTTATTAAATAATTAACCATAATTATATACCAATATAATACCCCAAAACATTTAAAACATATAAACCACTCACAGACTACAGACGCTCAATCCTGCTCCCGCAGATCGCCTCCCTACGGCCGAGTGCCCGTAATATAAATAAAACACCACTTAGGCTCCAATAACCGAACCAACAACATCGCGGACGCCTTCCGGCGGCCTTAGAATAACTTTAGAACTATGAAACCATCTAAATTGGGACTGACATGTCCACTACACATGGTGTTCTATGACCCTAAGATCAAAATTGGGGCTTTCACCGTGGAGCCAATTCTCTCCCCGAAATTGAACTGCCCACAATTCATAAAAACATCCAATTTCATCAATCCATCTTTCACTTCGCCAAACTCACCAATCGTACTAATTTCCGTCCAACCTTTCTGCAATTACCTTAAATGACCCAAAATGGAAAACTAACCAAACAACGTCCAAAATTACAAACCATATCAACCAAAGCCTAAGATACCAGAACACATCAGTACCCTTACCTTGGTCCAAAGGTTGTCAGTGGCGGGCCTAAAACCTGACGCAATACTACCAACTTTGTTTTTGTCGTGATTCTCAACCAGGAGAATTCAAAAGTGGACCACGGAATGCTATTCTGTGAGGGTCCAAAAATGGTGGGAGGAAGGTACGTGTCAGCCTGGAGTGGCCGAAAAATGCAGAAAAATGGTGACCCACGGGCTGGGCGTCGCGCCCTCTTCGCGCCCATCTGGCCCATCCGGCGCGGCTCAAGGCCGTGAAATTTCACTGGGCCGGAATCGCTTCACTCGCCCCGCCCTGGTCGGGCGCGTGTGCAAGGTGGGTGGCCTGGCTTTCGCCCACTACGAAACTTTAACCCGCTTGAAATGGGTCAAAACGACTCCATTGCGTGTTCACGATTTCTCAAAGGCTTAGGTTTTCGAGTTCAAAATGAGTGTCTAGGCTGGGGTTTCATTCGCACGCAAGGCCAGTTTCTATATAGTGGCCTAGGGTCGCTTTCTCGTAAAAACCAAGACGCCTTAGACAATAATCGTTAAAATGTCGCCGCTTGAACTCTCCAAGGTCATAACTTTTTATCCGTAAGCCTGATTTTGACGCTCAACTCCGGTTTGCAACCTCGTGACGACGAGGCCTACGCAAATGGTAAGGTTCAGCCAACCCAAAATTATTCATCCTTGAAAAGTCAACTTTGTTCCACATACTAAGTGCTGGTCAAACCTCGGTCAAACTTAGTCAAAATCTTGGGTCAAACGTGTTAAAAACTCTCAGATATTTGGTACGGGTCATTACAAGGAACACATGATAGAAATGCATAAATGATAAGAACGATAGAGATAAGTAAAAGATGACAAAGCACAGTAATGAGTACAAGTACACGAATGATAGGTACATATATGAATATATGAATGAGTAAAAGCATACAAGATAGGAATATAGGAAAGTACAAGAATAGCTAAAATCATGATAGAAACGTATAAAGGATATGATGGCTAAACATATGGGCAAGGGATATGAATAGATAAAGATATATATGAATATATGAATACAAGAGCGCATGGGGATGATTCACGCGATATGATGTATTAAACTAAATGATAAAAGATATGAATATATGTATTATGTAGATATATGAGAACCGTAATATGAAACTACGATATGAGAACCAATACAGTAAAGTTATGATAGTAGATATTGCGTTGCCACTATGATAACAATAGTTTATTCACGCTTATGAGATATGTACGTAAAATGTAATAAAGCCGATCATTCGCTGTAACCCGGTAGGGATAGATAGGCATGCCTATAGGGAAGATACAGCTTGCCGCAAGATATATATGATATCGAGGCCCCGCTTGTCGATGACATAGATCCCGTTGGGATCACGCACCTAAAGGGTCAAATGGCATAGCACATGGCATGTCACCGTCTCGTGATAAAGGATGATACTCTTCCGTAGCAACAGACATGTGATCAACGTCTCGCACAAAGGATAAGACTTTCCTGCACATCATCAGAGATCACCGGTCTCGCATAAGGATAAGATTTTCATACGCTATTTCCTCGTATCCACTTAAGGTATTTTGCACATGAAACCTAAAAGGAATGACATGTATAGAATGATATGATATGATATGATAGAGGAAGGATAAAGATCGCTTATGCGATGAAAAGTAGACTCGTTATAAGAACAAGAAAGTAAAGTACAATATGACAGTATATGAAAAGTACATAGTACATGAAAAGTATATGAACAAGTATAGTATATGAAAAGCATAGTATACAAAAAGCATATGAAAAGTACAATATATGAAAAAGTATAGTATATGAAAAGCAAAATATATGAATATCATATGAAAGTATATGACAACATATGCAAGTACATAAAAGAGAAAGCCATATGAAAAGTATAATTAAAAACAAGATAGGAAATGAACAAAGCATGAATATAGATATATGAAATAGTATACAACGTACATGAATACAAGATATGGAAAGTACAAAGTATAGTACACGAAAAGGATAGAGTGGAGTAAAGAGAAAGGTATATGAAAAATATAGTATATGAAAACACATGAAAGCCTATGTGAAAACATATGATAGTATATGATATGATAGTAAAAGTATAAGTCTTATACTCCTACTGAGATATGAAAGATGAGATAGAAATTCACGCACACGAAAAATAAAAGATGGCAGATATGAAAGTATCGCTTTGCCAACACACAAGAAAAGTACAGAAAGTATACGAAAGCACAAAGTATATGATAGAATAAGAACGTACAAATGTACATGAAAGTATACGATAGTACAAGTATGAAAATGAAGAATGAAAGGTATAGCATGGGCGTGTAGCCACTACATGAAATAAGACATGATATAGACACAGTCTAAGAAAAGATATAAGTAATAATACATGGAATGCAATAATCCTACAAACTGGAAAGATGAGAAGTATGTGAATATGTATAGAAACAAATACAAGAAAAGTATAGATAAAAGATATGCCAAAGACATAGACCATGTACCTAAGAGATCGACATGGACACAAGAAACAAAGATGGTAAGTAATTGTTATATGAATACGTATAGATAGATGATATGCATATGTATAAGCCAGGATACTTCACCATTGGTGGTCAGTCTATGCTTATGTTCCCACTTAAGCGCAAAGCTTAAGACCGGTGTTCAACCGTGTAGGCAGCTAAGCAAAACATGCTGGAGCTAGAGTGATGAGACATCCCACATCAACAGAGTAGGCCATCTCAGAGATAGGTGCTCACCAACGCTGCTTCCGCAATCTCTGATGTTTTGTAATAGAAATCAGACATGTAAGGGGCAAGGACTCAAGATATGTGTGCATAGATTGTGGATGACACCAATTCCTGGTAGGCTTCTTTTGCATATGTAAAATGATTTTTGTTATTACGAATTGCTCAGATACCCACGCGCATGCACAACTCGAGTTAACAGTCAATGAGGGTCCCAAAGATACGCAAGATATAGTATAGATAAGATCGCGCCGACTTCTGCCGATCCGCCTAATCGGGCCTGACAGTGATTCGGGCGAAGGTGATGTTAGCTCGACCCCAAGCCATGGAACCCCTTTTCAAGTACTGGTCACGTGTGGATATACGACGCTCCTTAGAGGCCAACAACAGAAGAGGGCCTAAGTTGTGGTCCGGATGTGTGTTTTTATGGTGCATGGTGAACTGCTATCGTAATGCATATCCTCGTTTTTGTATATTAAACAACATTTGGTTCTAATGCACGTGATTGCACCATATGTGTGAAAGATAGGTGCCTCTAATCCTCACATTTCAGATAATGACCGTATGAAGTTATTGGTATTTGGCGAATTAAATATGTAGGATGAGTCTCGATATACGAGACATGTGAGCTGATATTCGGATACCCGATTTCCATGTGTACTTCCACAAAGCTGGATGTGTTTTCGACGAGACCCCGAGTTTCAGGGCTACGCCACAGTTTGGTATCGTTTAGCATATGAATACCAGGCTCCTGGGGCATGAGTCTGCAGACATGCTGTTAATGTGTAGGAGCATCACAACTATACAACTCGCGTTCCGAGTCAGCTGAATTACCTGGGTCATGGATATCCAGATCATAGTTTGTTATCAAGGTCTAGGTGAGTATGAGGTTACCTAGGAGCCCACTCGACAGATTAGATCACAAAGATGAATCTGTGTTTTCTTATGTATGCTTTGATTGTATGTGAGTGATCAGGTGTTACAAATTATGTGAATTATATACGTGGTAAGTAGATGTGTATATAGGAAATGTGAACACT
Organism: Tetrastigma voinierianum; assembly: GCA_016808115.1. Lineage (NCBI taxonomy): Eukaryota > Viridiplantae > Streptophyta > Magnoliopsida > Vitales > Vitaceae > Tetrastigma > Tetrastigma voinierianum. The sequence continues at coordinate 67,957 of JAEQBH010005027.1, read as the reverse complement.
GTGGTCGGTAGAAACGTAATCTGGGGGAGTTCGTAGAAACCAACGGGATGGTTCGATATTAGTCTATTATTATTGGCATGTGCACTAATAAGAGGTCGAAAATGATTCTAAACTTGCTATTCACTGCGGTATTATAAAAGTGTAGGACGAGGCGCAGAGGTCGCCCACCCGGCGATGGTCGTACCGCCACATGTTTTGATCAATGTGCCTTCTGATAGAGGCCGGTGCCACGATAGCCACTTCACGCACAGTTAATGCAACAGGTCGTGGAGGCTAGTAACCTCTCTGAGGTTCAAGGCACATCATCCTCCGACGCTACGGAGGAGGGGACTTCTATGGTAGCCGACCATTGGTTTCACAGACGAGAGGATTCTCCGCTAGATGGAGATCACCTCTGATACTACTTGGATTATGCTGGCTTCATTCCAGCCTGAGGGTGAGTCCCGCTGCTGGAGCTGGTCGCGACTTCCAGTGGACTTGAGACTATGACATGGGATGATTCTTTCGTAGACTATTCATGGGGAAGAACTTTCCGCCTTCTCGCTGGGGACATGCCATACCGAGAGTTCCTCGAAATGGTGACAGGGACGATGATCGGCATTTGAGTACGAGCCGCATTCATAGAGTCGCACGCCGGATGGACGCGTACACCGACGCGGGCCAAGGTCGTGAAGTTCGGTGACGTCAAGTCGTCTATCCTAGGCAAGATCAGACATAACCTACAAGACGTGGACTCGATGGTCAATACAAACTTGATTATCGAAAGCGCAGAGGTAGATGACGCCGTAGCATCCCGGATGCGGTGTTAGATAAGAAGAGTGGAGCGCTTATTCTCTTCGTGCTCGTGGAAAGCAGGACTTCTATTCCACGAGGGTTTCAGGGCGGATCCGTGGACTAACAGTGGCCAAGGCCGTCCAAAGCATGAGTCAAGCCGGCAGATGATATGTTTCACTCACTATCAAAGTGACACGAGGCAAGAACTGTCTCGCATGCTGTGGGTTCAGAGATCGTGACACCACGCCCCGATCACAACAGAGATGACTACACCGATACTTCTACCCCAACACGGCCAGGAATATCGGGCCCCGCAGCGACACGAGAATTCTGCCAGCGACAAAGCAAGGGGCCAGAGGGACGGTCGAGGTCGAGGGCGTGAGCGTGCTGTGCAAGGACTTCTGGCTTAAGGGCGTGTCTACGCCAAGCACCGCGCATTGAGGCAGCTATCGCCGCTGATTCAGCACGCTTTCACTTTTCGCTTACGGGCAAGGGTAAGATTCGACTCCAGTACATCACATTCCTTTATCACGTGATCTCAGGTGAGAGTATCGGGCTTAGCCGCTGAGACCTTAGATGAGCCATCGCATGTGAGTTCTCCTACTTTACTAAGGCGAATTGATCGAATATGTTCGTGGATGAGTTAGAGATTCTAGATTCTCCTACAGGACCTTCTGGTCATGGACATGTCGTAGTTCGAGGTCATCCTCGATGGACTGTCGACTCGCACACGGGTTGTCATAGACGTGGACCATAGAGAGCTGACTGCTTCTACACACCGTACCTGCACTCTGTGTTGTGTTTCAAGGAAGGTACCCATGCTTCACCCCATATCAAAAACATTCCACATGGCACGTGCAACACTGTCATAATGCAAATTTTACTGAGACGAGGTGAGACAGATACGAGTCTACCTCGTGGTTTACAGTACGAGGATGTTTTTACTGACGAAAGCCATCTGGATTACCTCCACGCAGGGATGTAGACTTCCACATTGAGTCAGATCCCCAGGTACGTCGCCCATTTCTACGACCCACATAGATAGCGACATTGAGTCATAGGAGCTCAAGGTCTAGATACGTGGAGTTACCGGCAAGGGCGCTCATTGCATCGAGCACTTCACCATGGGGTGCTCCGGTTCTATTTGCAAAGAAGAAGGATAAGACCCTTCGACTATGCATCGATTACAGACAGTTGAATAGGGTTATAATCAAGAATCGGTATCCATTACCGAGGATTGATGACTTGTTTGACTGCCAGGGTAAGTGAGTCTACTCCAAGATGTAATTTAATCGGTTACCATCGCCTGAGAGTCAGGGAGTGCATATCCCTAAGACAACGCTCAAGACGCCAGAGGCACTTTGAGTTTACTATGATTCCCTTTGATTGACGAATGCACCTAAGAGTATCTACGTGGCCTCATGAATAGTGTTCCAACCTTACGATCAATTTGTGGTGGTCTTTGTCGCATGACATTCGAATCACTCCCAAATGGAGTGGGAGCATGAGGATTACTCGAAACGATCAGTACCAGGATCATCAATTGTATGCGTTCGCAAGTCCGAAGTTTTGGCTTACCGAGGTGGGTTTCTCGGGGCACGCGCCGTACCTCAGCGCAGTTAAGAGACTCCCGGGAAGGCCGAGGCTATGATGAGTTAGTATATAATCGAAGTCACGAGATATGCAAGCCGGGATCGGGGGGGTATTACACGAGGTTTTATAGAGGATTTCTCCCGCTAGCAACAACTTATGACGAGATTGACCCTAAGGAGTGTCAAGTTTGATCTACGACTACTGAGCGAGCATTCTAGAATTCAAGAGAGGAGGCTTACTTCAACTCTCCTATTCTAATAGTCCCTGAAGGGGACAGAGGTACATAGTGTAATCGTGATGCTCAAGGACGTACTAGATGTGTTCTCGATGTAGTCCAGAGTTTGCGGGCTTATGGTTCTCGCAGCTTGAAGAATCACGAGCGTAATTACTCCCACGCATGACATGGAGTTGGGCGTTCAGCCTCGCCCCCCAAGATTCAGCGCCACTACTTATATGGTGAGCAGTTTGAGGTGTTTTCAGACCACAAAGTCTGAAATACAGTTTCACATAGCGGGACCTCAACATGAGGCAAACGAGGGATTTTGAGCTGGAAGATTTACACCATTTACATTACCAACCTGAGAAGGGGCAAATGTTGCGTGGTCGACGCTTCAAACGGAAAGTCACAGGAGTAACGCCGTCAGCTCTCCTGGAGCACAATCGCCAGCATGTAAAGCGCTTCATACCGCAATACAGAGCAAGCTCAAAAACTTTGAAGTTTGATGGCTACGCCGCCTCATCGAGAAGAGTGATAGAGTCCCGTGCAGGACACGTAATCCACAGTATCCACGTGACCGAGTAAGTCGTACAACAAACTAAAGACGGGCCATCCACACGTATGGTACTTTCTGCAGATGTGGGACTCCGGTTGTGGTCCCCAATGAAGGATTTGAGGGAGGAGATCCCCCCAAGTGAGTTCCATTGCTCCCCGATGAGTGCCTAAACACTCGTGATATACCGCGATCTTTCATTTTCGCTTATTTTATATCTAATTTCATAGTTTTTTGGCCGATACCCGATTTGCGATCGTGTACGTAGGGCATTAAGGCAAAAAGGGCAAATTTGGAAGCAATTTGATGCGTGATGGTAGTGCATAAGGATGGTTGGAACGTCGTGACGTTGAGTTAACATATAAAGAAGTCAACAAGCGCAACGCCAATTAACGCCGCTGACGCCCAACGCCGCTGACGTCCCAACGCCGCGACGCCGCAGTTCTCATCTCAATCATTAAAACGCGGGAACTGACCGTGAATGAGATTAGAATCGTGACAAACCAGTGGCGCACGGAAACGTGAGCGCAGTGATATCGATCTGGGGAGGAAGCCCAGATTTGCATTTCTTGCTGAGATTAGAACTCGATGTTTTATATATCACTTGTTGATATTTTCTTATTCATTATTGTCAGGATCTATGCTTCTAGGGTCTTGTTGGACCCTGCCACGTTGAATGGATTAAAGTTTATTAATTTTTATTATTCATTGATTTATGATTCATTATTATCCGCTTTACATTTGTGGATCAATTACATGGTGATGTTTCGCTGTAACATTAGGCATGATCATACTTCAGAGATCCGAGATTCGAGAGATGAGATACCTGAAGACATGAGTGCAGAGCAAAATTTTCGTCGATTCAGCTGAATAGAGATATTCCTGCATCCCGAAGGTGGCAATTAAGGTTAGAACATTTAAGCATTTCAGAGTATCGAGTTGGGGTAGAGATACACTCAACCCTACTAGCGAGATAAAGCGAATACACCCTATATAGGGTATCTCGTAAGCAAGATCACTCGCCATTAATAAATCATAAATACCGGGCTTAATATCATCTTTAAGAAATAATCCATCGAAAGTGGCAGGGGAGACATAACTTCTAGTCTCCAAGACATAGTAATTCATCTCATCAGCTTATTTACTACCGTGACATTAGTGCTTTTACATTAATACGTACATCCAGATAATATTTGAAAAGTAAATCCCTCAGAATAACTCACCTATCTCGTGGATCAATATCCACTATTGGTACACTATATTACTGGGTGATGCGGCACTTGCGCACATAGGCGTATATTTCCATACACCACGCTTCCGCTGCCAAATAAGTTTTTGGCGCCGTTGCCGGGGATAGGTTTAGAGTGATATAGAGAATAAAGCAATTAGATATTACTCTGGAATTTTTGTTTTTATTTAGTATTACAAGTGCTGGTAATTGGGTCTTGTTGTTTCGTGTGTGATTGCAGTTTAGATTTCAGTGAGTACATGCACCGACGAGATCAGGTTGACCAACATCTGTTTGATCCCCGGCCGAAAGAACTTACTACAGCACGCCGAGAACAGAACTTAACACTAAAAAATTTAGCAAACATGAACAATAAAGAGTGATCTAGTATCAGCAAAAACGAGGCCCGCAGAGGCCGAAATGGTAATCACTAAGGAATTACACCCGTGCCGCGATTCAAATTCAGATGATCCCTTCATGTTGTTGGGAGGAGTTACTACCGCTTCAACAGCGAAATCGTGACAATGGCAGAAGGCCACCGATTCAGTGGAAACAACTTCAAGTCAGTCACCACTTTACAGATGCTTCGTAACATCTTGTTTCACGGGTTGCCTTATGAGAACTAAATATGCATCCAATTAACTTTCAAGTGTGTGGACACGATCAAGTACAATGGGGTTACCGAGGAGGCACTCAAAGCCAGACCTGCTTTCCACTCCACTAGGAGATGAGCTGCCATTGGTTAACAAGTCAACCACCCGATTCCACACCTCATGGAACGATGAAGGTGTACTCCCGACCAAATTCTTCCCACCACGGGGAAATTGCAACAACCTGGTGCAAGAGATCAATACTTTGGGCAACTAGAGGGGAGAACTCGCGCAGGCATGGGACTATTTCATCACGAACTAGTGGGCGAAGTGCTCGCATCACGCATCGACCGTATGGATGCAGTCCATACTTATAACGCAACTCAGAATGCAACGAGAATGTTGATCGATGCCTCTACTGAGAAAAATTTTGGCGAAAGAAACCATGCACTAAGCCATTTATGAAAATTTGAAGAGATACAACCAACACACCAATGGCTCAGTGGAGAAGATACACCGCTGAAAGCTACGGGTGGCACCTGACACGAGGCCCTCAATAACTGGTTAATCATGTCGCACGGAACCACACAAAACAGATTAGGACAAATAAGGTACGCAAAATGCCACGCACAACCACGGAGTTGTGTGAATCTCTCGTGGAGGACAAACACAATATCAGGCTACCGTAATGCCGCAACAGAAACCAAAATAGTGTAGCAGCCCAAGATGTGTCGAGGTTCAATCGTGAACCAACCATAAAGAGCAAGGACAAGATGGGGAACAATTATCGAATCAAAATCAAGGCCAAGGGTGGCGTAATAATCGAATCGTAATACCAAACAATCAAGGGTATGGGATGGAGGAACAATCGTGAGCAATATGCCATCAAACCGGTTAGTGAACCACCTCCCAGAAAAGGTGGATTTAGAACAAGCTCCTCGCACAAATGCTGACCTCCCACTCGTCACGAATGAGACCAAAGCGACGATGCAGCAAGCAACTTTGACTGGAATAATCAAGCCGCACAACTAAGAAATTTGGAGGTAAATGGGTCAAATGGCCAAAATCTGGCTGATTGTGATGGCAAACCCGCCCTTACTGCCAATTCATAAGTGAACCGTAGAAGAGATGGGAATGAACACGCTAGCGTACTATGCCGAGAAGTGGTAAGGACCGGAGATACGAGAGCAATCCCCGCTATAGAGGAGAGATTGAGAAAGTCATCCGTACACGCGCATCGATAATGCGTGATATGAACAACCTATCGAGAAATACCGGCAGTAAAACCACTAATGGCATGGCCAGCCTACCACCCCTTACCATAACGCCTAAAGAAGCATAAGTCGGATATGCGCTCACAAAATTGCGGAAGCGTTCAAAAAGTTACACATCAATATTCCGTTTGCTGATGCTCTGGAGCAGATGCCCAGCTATGTAAAATTTATGAAAGACATTCTCGGTCCCGTAAGAGAAGATCATGATTTCGAACGCTAACTTAATCGAGGAATGTAAAGCACATACTTCTCGTAGGAAGCTACCGCGAAAGCTTAAAGATCCAAACGCTTTCACTATCCCATGCACCATTGAAATGCTATCTCGAGAGCTCTATGCGATTTGGGTGCCAGCATTAATCTGATGCCCTTATCCATTTTTAAACGCTTCGATTGTGAGGCCCGCCCAACTACAGCCACATCTCGCCACGACAGATTCAAGCATCCGAGACGGGTAAGAGAGAAAGATGCTTAGTAAAGTGCTCACAAGTTTATCTTCCGAAGCACAGATTTCTCATCAGTATTAGATATGAAGTGAAGATAAAGAAATACCCGCCAATCTTGGGTGTAATTCATTTCTAGCAACCGGTGTGGCAATGATTGATGTTCGTGAGGGGGGAGAATCAAATCGAGCGCAGTTAAGACGAGGTCAAGTTCAACGTGTCAAGTCGTGAGACATCTGCAGGGTGCGACAACACGCGGTTTCGCTAAGTAAATAGTAGAGGCTGGCATGGTGCTCAACAAAGCGGTCTCTATCGACCTTCGAGGCTAGCCTAGTGGAGAATGATTCTGAGAACATGAGCGAAGATGAAGAGGAATATGTAAAATGGATGGATTCTTTTGGACCCAATAGGAGGAAATACTTCGAATCTCTAGGTGAAGGAGCTAAAACACCGGTGCCATCGGTTGAGCAAACCACGAAGATGGAGGAGGCAAAAAACCTCTACCTAGCCATTTGAAGTATGCATATCTAGAGGAAGCATCTACCTTACCAGTGATCATCTCGGCGTCCTTGACTAAACTAGAGGAGGAGAAGTTATTAAGGGTCCTCAGAGACCATAAAAATGCGCTTGGGTGGTCTCTAGCCGATTTATAAGGGATTCGCCCTTCCATGTGCATGCATCGTATTTTGCTAGAAGATGGGCAAACCTTCGAGTGGAAGAGCGCGAGGAGGCTGAATCAACGATGAAAAAAATTAGATCCGAAAGGAGAGTATTGAAATGGTTGGATCTTTAGGGTAATTTATCTATTTCGGATAGTGCATGGGTAAGTCAGTTCAAGTATAGTACCTAAGAGAGTGAACAACTGTCATAAGGCTGAGAATAACATATTACGCAGCCTTCTCGAGCGATTCTAGGGTGGAGGATTTGTATTGATTATGGAGGCCCCGAACAAAGCCACTCGAAAGATCATTTCCCATTCTGGTTTCTAGATCGAGATCTTTGGATCGATTAAGCCGACCATGAATGTGTGCTTTTGGATGGATGTTAAATTCTGATCAAATCGCTATAGCCACGAAGATCGGGAGAGGCGACATTGCATGTCCGCATGGGACATTCGCATTCGAGGCCCGGATGCCCTTTGGATTTATTGCAGTAAAGTCGGGCACCTTTCAACGATGTATGATGTGGCTATTTTTCTATGACATGGTTGAGAAGACAATCGAGATCTTCATGGATGATTTTTCGGTGTTGGAGTAGTCGTTTGACAAGCCCATGCGGAAAATTTGAATCGATCTTGATAAGATGTGAGAGACCCGACTTAGTGCTCAATTGGAGAAGTGCCATTTTATGGTATGAGAGATTATTGTACTTTCGGTCATCAGTTTGTGAGAGGAATAGAAATTGGACGGAAGCGGGTGAAGGCAATTGAAAAACTACCTCCACCCTCATCGGTAAAAGGGATTCGAAGTTTTTTAGGCCACGCTGGATTCTATAGGCGGTTCATCAAAGACTTCTCTCGGATTACCATGGATTTATCCTAACCTTAAGTTGAGGATCCCATTTGAGTTTGACTCGCGGTGTTTGCATGCATTTCGGTGTTGAAGGATAAGTTGGTATGGCGCTATTGTAGTGGCTCCGGGTTGGTCCTTTCCATTTTGAACTTATGTGTGTATAAGCGATTTTGCGATTAGGCGGTGTTGGAAGCGGCTTGAGAGAAAAATTTTCAGTGTCTACTATCTGGCGGAACTTTGAATGATGCTCGGGTTGAATTATCCACCCTTCTGAGAAAGAACTTAGTGTGTCTTTGCTTTTGACAAATTCGGGCACTTGTGATTGGTATGAGTGGTAGTTCTGCGATCATTACGCCATTAAATATGATGACTAAAAGACGCAAACCTCGGTTAATTCGGTGGAGTCTTTGTTGCTGCCAAAGAATTCGGCCCCCGTTGAGATTAAAGACAAGAAAGGCACTGAGAACTTAGTGGCAGATCATCTTTCACGATTGGAAGGGACAAGTGATGAGATTCAAGTGAATGACGATTTTCCGGATGAGCACCTATTAGCTGTTGAAGACAAGAGGGCAGTTCCATGGTTTGCAGATTACGTGAATTATTTGGTAGCGAGTGGGTCCCTCAGAATTCAACTATCAACGAAAAAGTGGTTTAAGCCCCGCTTGAAACACTACTATTGGGAGGAGCGATCCTCATAGACATTGGGCCGACCAAGTGATCAGGATGTGCTGGGGATGAAGTACGGTGTTTTAAACCAACGCCACACTCTACACCATGTGTGGACATTTTGGTGGCGAGGCGACCAGGTTCTCGTCGGGCCTCTTGTACTGCGCTATTCAGATGCTCCTTATTTCGTATCCACATGTGACAAATGTCCAACGAATGGGGTTATTTCTAGAAAGACAGGTGCCCCATGCACTTGATTCGGGAGTAGAGCTATTTGACTTATGGGGAATGGATTTCATGGGACCATTTCCCTCGTCTTATAACAACACGTACGTCGATGGCGGTGGTATGTCTCGAAGTGGGTTGAAGCAATTAGGCCCGCACCCAGCCCGATGCGAGTTGTGGCTCCGATTTCTTAGCGACCCACGTATTCTCACGATTTGGAACCCCTCGAGCGATCACGAGATAATGGTACTTTCATTTACGTAATAAGGTGATTAAACGAGTTTTGCAAAAGTATGGGGTGCGTCATATACGTCTCTTGCATATCACCGCGGTCAGTAAGCGGCGGATGTGTCAATCGAAAATTAAGTCCATTCTAGAGAGAAGGCAGGTTAACGAGTTAAGGAAGGATTGGTCTAAAAGATCGAAAGATGCACTGTCTGCCTGACATTTAAAACTCCTTTGGGTATGTCGCCTTTCAGACTTGTGTATGGTAAAGCATGCCATCTTCCAGTGGAATTGGAGCATCCGAGCTCTTGAATGACTCGACGAGTTAAATATGGGCCAGTACACTAGCGGTGAGAAGCGGCCCTTTCTGATTTCGATGAACTAGGCGAATTCGAGAGGCGAAGCTTATGAAAATGCCCTTATTTACAAGGAAAGACAAAAGCACGACACGATAAACACATTACGAAGGAATTCGACGAACCGCCAGAGTCCTCTTGTTTAATTCCGCTAGAGCTCTTTCGGAAATTGAGTCTTGATGGTCCGGACCTTTCCACGGTGACCAAGGTCTTTTCACATGGCGGTAGAAGTTTACACATCTGAAAAAGGCACGTTCAGTCACCACCGGCGGTTGAAGCCATATTTTTGGAGCGAGTTCCATGCGGAGAATCAGATCATTCCTTTGACCGCATCGGATGAAATACGATAGAGATCATAAGAGCTCGGGTCACGAGAAAAATTGAGGTCGGGGCGAGTGAGCTAACGACATTAAACATAGCGCTTCTTGGGAGGCAACCCAAGTTCTTCATGCAATTTTCCTTTCTATGGTTTAAATTTTTATTATCTGTTTTCAGTTATGTTGGGTTGATGATTTTGCCTGTAATCGGTATCTCCTTTTGGTTGTTACTTCGGGACTAGGCAGTGCGGGAGGATCGGTTATGCAGAGCCACAAAGTCGGAAGAATCACATTTACAAGAGGGGAGTGTTTCTTATTTGAGACCATGGTTGCTTAATGAACATTTTAGGCCTTCTCTTGTCAATTTTATGGAAAACGTATTCTGATTTGCTTCTCTCTACCTCATGATAGATAATAGACACAGGACTCTTGCACTCCTAGCTTCATCAGTTCCCCTCGTACGACTATCTGACTCAGTGACCTATTGTGCCTGCCCCTCCTCCTCCCCTTCTTCTATACGTCTGGCCCAACCTCACCCAGGCTATTTTAATTTCATCACTATCACCACCGAGTCCTCCGTATTTGAATTTCCCCACCATCACCTTGACCTCACTCGGGTGTTCGTTCATCACCATCCTGCTTTAGATCCTCTTGTTGTTTGCATCTCCTTTGCCATTACCACCGACCTCCGCTCGAACTAATCGTTCCTCCCAAACACCTCGCTAGTCCTCCATTGAACTACCTCTCCCTGCCCGTACTATCACCCTCACCCGACTTCATTCGTTCATCCTGATCACCCCACCCCGTCCTCGTCGGCCCAATATCATCCCACCGACCACCTTGACACCATTTAGTGGACTTCTCCATCTGGCTGGATATTAGGTCAGGCCAGCCTACCCTCACTGTTCTTTTCTCAACCCCACGACTCCCATTTAGTCCTTCTCCCACTCTCTCCCCATTAAACCATCATCCCATGCAACCTCTTTAAAATGCCATCTTGAGAGCCCGACCCGAAATATGGCCTCACCACCATAATTATGTCAGCGAACCTTGCCTTTGTTACTGAACTCTCGAATCGAGTGGGTTAGGGCGATGTAGGATGAATATGATGCTCTCATCCAAACAATACTTGGGCTCTAGTTCCCCTAAGCCCGAGGCAGAATGTAGTGGGCAACAAATGGGTGTTTTGAATCAAATAGAATCCTGATGGCTCTATTGTTAAAGGAAGCCTTGTTGCTAAAGGAATTCACCAGCGGAGTCGGAATTGATTTTCCTGAGACTTCGGTTAAAGCGATAAATCTCATCACCCGTCCGTCTTGTGTTTAGCATTACCACCGATCGTAGTGGGAGTCGCGACTTGATGTAAATAATGTCTTTGTCGTGGGCATGCTACGGAGTGCATATGACATAGTAGTAGGACATCTGGCTTTATTATCATCATGTTGTCTTTTACACAAAACTATTTATGGGCTCAAATAGGCTCCACAAGCTTTGGTACCAAGGAACCTTTTCAGCACTTTCTATACCGAGCTTTGTCACGTTAAAATGGACTCGTCCTATGTGTTTACTAAGGTGGTAATTTTGCCTCCTATTCTTGGTTTATTTTGACAATTTGATTATTACAAGTAGTGACCCTTCACTTGTTGACAATATTATTCGGCTACTTGACTCTAAATTCTCCACAAAAGATCCTAGGGTGCTATCTTTCTTCTATGGAGTTGAGGTTTTTGCCACTTCAACGAGTCTTCCACTATCTCAGCTGAAGTATGGTGATGCTGACGAGCATAGCATCTTGGAACTTCCGAACTATCTGCCACGCTTTGCCTTAGGAATTTCTCTTGCGCTAATGATGATCTGCGTCGGTCAATGTCACCTTATGCCGTCGGGTGGTTGAGCTGACCTCACAACATGCAGATGACTCGGATATTTCGCTCTTGGTGAATAAAGCTCTCGAGTTTATGCAGCGCCATCCGGCGCCATTGGGAAACTTGATCAAACATACGCTTCATTATCTTAATGGCCTGAATCCCTTAGTGTAAAACTAACGCAAACACTTTCATGACATTGCATGGTTTCTCTTATGCGGTGAAGTGAGTAACTAGATAATCCTGCGCCATGAGTCTTCTTATTTTCGCTAGTCTTCAATCTCATTTCACGGAGTTGTACCGCGATGCATTGTTGCTTCGTTCTTCCACTAAGCTAAGTATCGTGTAATTTGATTCTTTGGCTGTCGGTGCAATGGGTAAAATCAAGCGCTAGCAGGAACTTCTTGCATGGTGTAGTTGATGCCACCTTGTTCTCTTAGTGCAGGTTATCTGTAGTAATCGCGTGGATTAGATTACAACATGAAGCAGCGCTTCGATTGATTATCGTTTTTGTTGTTCATTATTGGATTGATTATGCAGGTATTATGTTGTTAAGTATCTCCCTAAGCTTGGTAGTAGTTTGTTGATCACGACACAAGCATACATCTGGGTGCTGCATAACTACGTATGTATAAAGATTGATGTTATTTAACACCTTAAATGCCAAGAGGATATATTAAGAATATATTTAGGGTTTTTTATTATCTTTGTTCTATTATTATTTTGTCCTTATATTAGTATATATATATATATATATATATATATATATCAACTTTTTGAATAATAATATAAGTCAATTTCATAATAAGGAGAATCCTATGAAGGTAGATATTAGAAGTAGACTTGTGGGAACATGCATTCATGGCTGGCAAAAAGCGATGAGTCACCCCTACGTATAATGAATAATACATGGCCCAATCATTTCTTCTTTGTTCCTTACAGCTATTAATGGCTGCAGGTAGAAATCATAATTTTCAGTGTAGTTGATTATAACTATTACTGATGTTGATTTGAGATCAGGACCATCTTTTTCTAGCATGAGCTGGGTGCATGGGATTTCGAACATAAAAAATACAAAATACAAAAAGACAACATTTTTTAACACATGACAATTCAAAACATGCATGCTTCCAAACCTATAAAAGAAATTTTATTGAAAATTGACGACTAAAGCTATCCTTTAAAATATAGCTTAGAGTTTCATTAATCAATTATTATAAATAATTTTTATATATATAACGTATACATTTGGTGAAAACTGAAAAAGTATTTCATGAATTTGATTCTATTGCTATACGTACGTAACTTGCATATATCATGTCATATGTTATATCTTTAATCGGTCTCCACACTATAAGAAATTTTACTTTTTTATTTCATTGAATAATTGAATTTTTAATTAAAAAAATACTTTTGACAGTAAAGTGAATAATTAATTAGGACACAAAAATCAATTTATTATTTTTTAATATAAAGGATCAAAATGTTTTTGTGTTTAAAAATAATTATTTATATTATTTTTACAAGACTAAAAATTAAAATACTAGCTCTTAAAGAAACTTAACTCAAATGATTGATTAGTAAGGAATGGGTGTTGACGTCCCAGCCTCTATTCCTTTAAGTCTTTATAAAGACAAACTATTACAAGATATAATCCAAAATGAATTGGTGAAAAAAGAAAATAAGAATAAAATATTAAATATGGATGTTTATGTGATGAGGAATGATCAGACGTCATTTGAGGAGTAGTTTCAAGAGATCTAGATTTTTTTTTCTGGGAAAAAAAGATAGTAGATTGATTGCAAAGACAATCATGTGGACACGTAGCAGCTCTATTTAAAGGCGAGGTCCATAGAGGATCTATATCCATTATCCACTCCCATCCCCTCTCTATTTAAAGGCGAGGTCCGAAGTGTTTTGTAGCAGGATTATCTAAACTCATATTCCACCTATAGGGATCTGTTTAGTTCCTGAGAATCTTGGCTAGAAATTAACAATGAGTTTGGTAGCTAAGCTTTCGGCTGAAGTTCTGGTGGTGGCTCCCCATGATAAGCATCATGGGGTTTGGGTTGGGAGGCCTCACCACATCTCCAATGTCTCCCCTTCAAAGATGCCGAAAGTGGACCTCCACGCCGGTGAATGGGGTACTGTCGGCTCTGTCGTCGTGTGGCACTACGTTATTGGTGAGCCAACTAACCACTTACTGTCATGTCTATTTCTCGAAAAATGGTTGACATCATGAAATTAATAATCTACCTCTCTATTCAATTTGTTTTTTAACTTTTTATTTGCATCAGTCATTCATAAAAGCATACTCGCCTTGTCACCATCTGTTGGAATTTTCCTTTTGTCATTTGAATTAAATTATTTTTTAATATTTTCATTTGAATGATTTTTACCTTTTCAATTTTTTTAAGGAAAATACAATTACAAATATATGTTTGGATTTCTTTAAAACTTAACCGAATTTAAAGAAGATAGTTTTAAAGAAGATTCTTCCAAAAACTTTTCTTTAAAGAAAATATTTCAAAATTTTAACCGACTGTTTAAAAAAAATCCCAAAGAACTTTGATTTGTTGTTTATTTTTCCATAAACTGAATATCCAACTAAATTGGATATATATATATATATATATATATATATATATATATATATATATATATATTTTTTTTCCCAAAAAAATAAACCAATTCTTATATGCCTTACATTTGTTTTTGTATGTTGTTATTCTTTTCCTCGATAGCAACTACCTGATGTTAAAAAAAAAGCAACTACCATATGATATGATAATTTAAATTTGAATATAAGATATTTCTCTTCTGTATCAAATCCTATATTTTTCTTCTCTGGTACCCACCTCAACTCTTTAACTACTTAAACTGGGTCTTATTGATTGGTCTCTTCCCATCTTATTGTATACCCATTTTAACAATAAAAGATAAATCAAGATTTAAAAAAATGCTTAATAAATGGTTAGAGTTAAAACAAATTTGATGAATATAATTAGTTTTTACCTATTATGTTAAATTAATTAATAATTTAGCATGAATTAAAGATTTTCTTAATATAAGTAGTATTAGTCTTGAAGTTTGGCAATTTCAGTGGTAGAAATGAGATAGGCATACAAAAGAACACAAGTTTGAATCATACAAAATAAAAATACTACCACATAATATATAATATATATAGAAGTATTACATGTTCGTTGATGGTTTATTTACTTGATGATACATATGCCTTGTAGATTCAACTTATTTTCCCTCAATTTTAAACATTATTATTGAAGTACTATTAAAAATACTTTTAATAAGATCATCATTAGTTTAATATTTTGACACACTCAAAAAGTAAAATAAATTAAATATTTTTAGCATTTAATTGGCTTTCAAGACCATTGATTTCATCCTAGTACAATCCTGCAATTATGAGCAAAATTGAAAATAATAAATGTAAATATTGTTTTTTATATATGTTCCATCAAGAGACAAACTTTGATGACTAAAAAAATCAGTAGTGGCATTAATACACTTGGATTTAGTAATATTTTCGTCAAGATTAATTTGTCATTTAAAATTTTCCCTTAGGATTCAATGACATGTGACATTTAATCAGTCTTGAACAACTATCCATCAATTCACATACTCTCTAAATTTGAAATTAATGGTTGTTTAGAGAAAAAATCTTAAGTCATTAGCTCTACAATCACATGAGATGTTTGTGCCTTGTACGCACCATGGTTCACAATTCATGAATAATTGTCAAATAATTAAACTAAGAAGTAAGATTTTTAAATTTTTGAGTAGCACTTGTCAAGTAAACTAAGAAGTGCTGTCAAAAAAAAAAAAAAAAAAAAAGAAGTAAGATCTTTTATTGTTTGGAGGTGGGAGTAATACAATAACTACATGATTACTGAATTTTGTTTTATACTATTTCAATTTTATGCTGTGATATGAAAAAGTGGGAAGAACTTTTATAATATGATAGTTCATATAAAAATTAATCTACTTGCTTACGACTGGTACTTCTTTTTAAAGTAATTGTTCTAATTGAATTTTTTTGTTTGTTTGTTTGAAGCCCAAAGATGGAAAAAGGATTATGTTGTAAAGAGGTTGTGGAAATTTATAAATGAGGAAAACAAGACAATCACTTATAGAGTCATTGAAGGCGATGTTCTACAGGAATACAAATCCTTGAAGGTTATTATTCAATCTATTCCCAAAGGTGAAGCCACTTGGATCCGCTGGACTTTTGAGTATGAGAAGCTAAACAAAAACATTCCTCATCCTATTAAATTACTTGAATTAGTCATTCATCTTAGCGAAGAGCTCGATGACCATCTTGTTCAAGCATAGATATAAGATGGTACTATTAGATAACTTTTCATATAAATAATACTGATATAGTCTGTTGTGTATAAGATGAATGAGCAATGACTCAATCTATCAGTGAGGATTGATTTTTAGTCTTTGGAAGTAAATTTTTCGTATTGTGTGTATAATTATCGTTCTAAATATCAATATTTTATTTTTAAAAGTATGTATTTGCTTACTTATATTAATGATTGAGAAGTATGGCTTGGTTTGATTTTAACTTATTGTCTACCAATTTATTTTTTATGGTTACCTTATAAGACCCCTGGTTGTAAGCTACAAGAGTTGTCATATTTCAAATATAAATAATTGACATGGGTGCATCAAGCTTTCGCAAATTCTCAACCTTGCTGATTCATGTATATAATATAATGATAAAGTTAATTCCATTTTTAATTATCTTGAATATAATCCAACGTACCTCATATATTCATTCTTTTTTACCCTCTTGGGTAAGGTATGTTACTTTTTTTTTACAGCAGATATGCTGCTTTAAGTGCAACTGAAATTCAAGAACTTAAAATGATAAGGAATATTAGAAGTCAATTTATTCTTACGAAATCTTGATGAGATCAAAATATAAATGATTCCATGAATTTCATTGTCATATTAAATTGAATAAATAAATGAACTAATTGACACCAATCTTTTGTTTCCTATAAGTTTGAGTTAAATATGCTTTAGTTGCAACTCAAATTTGAGAATGAAGGACTTAGAATAAGAAAAATGGGAAATCAAGGGCAATTTTGGTTCTTATTTGTTAAAACTGTTCTTGAGAATTTTTTTTTATGTTTCTCTAAAATTGTTTTTGTTTTTTAAAATTTAATATTTTATGTTTTCATAAAAAAATAAATTATAGACAGTTTCATGCATTGTCTTGTTTTTTAGAATATCGCAGGATGGCTTGTAACCCAATAAGTACAATTTATTTGTAGTTATTATGTATGCATATAATTCAGGTGAAAATTCTCTATTTTTTTTCAATAAATTCATAAATTATTCTTAATTGGTTTTCAAACGTTTAAAAGAAAATGTAAGAAAACTAAAAAAAATGTATGATAATTTTTTATCCATAAGAAAACTAATTTGAAAAAGAAAAGCTAGATAATCATTGCATGTGGTACGTATAGCATGTAAAGAAAGGTATATATATCATGATACAAGACCCTAGTGTTTTTCTTCTTGGTTCACGTTACAAGAATTTGACAGTTTACCTATTGAAATAAATTTATAGGTAAAAATATATATTTACCTACAAAATTGTCGATCGCCAAATATAGTGTTAATTTTTAACCGCAATATATTAGTGACAAACTACGCATAATTTACATATATTTACATTGAAAGTATTTTCTTGTTGCTAAAATTGGCATTCAGTTATGGCATCATGATTAGCGATTGATTTTGTTGCCGATAAATTAAAAAATATTTACTTTTTATTAATAATTGGTTTACCGACTGTGGTGTTTTGTAGGTAAACAAACATATTTTAAAATTATTTTTTGTTAATTAGTAACCTACAAAATCGATAATTATAAAGTCTGGGTTATATTCCTACACCTTAGAAAGTTTTTTGACTAAATGATTCTATAGGTAAATAATAAAAAAATAAAAGTAATGTTTGTAAACGGTGTCGTTTAGTGACAAATTTGATTTATAAATTAAAAAAATAATCTTAATTGAAATTGAATTAAATATTAATAAATTCATAATTTAAATATATTTATACAATTTTTAATAAAAACTAAAGGCACATTTTGTATTTAAAGTGAAATTTTTTTTTCAAAATTGTCATTTTAAAAATTCTTGACTTTAATTTTTAAAAAATCCAAACTCAAATTCTTTTAATCACAGTTATAATTTATTTTTTATTCACAAAATCAAATTAATTATTTAATTAAAATTAAATTTTAATTGTAATTTAAAAGAGTTTTAAATTTAATTTTATAGGAAATTTGAGTTATTAACTTTAAAATGACAATTTTTTGAATAAGAATTTTAGAAAAAATAATTTATATTTTTAAATATTAAAAAAGAGTCTTTTAACAATACAAATTTTAAATGTGTTTAAATTATGAATTTTGAATTATTGATTTTTAATGATTCCAGTTTGAAATTAAAACTAAATTTTCAAGGCCACTTCAATTCATAAAAATCAAATTTGTTTTTCAAAAACTAATAATCATTTGCTAAAACTTCAGGTAATTTACTTTTGATTAAATAAATTGTTTTAAATTTAGAATGTAAAAATTAAAAAGTGCTGTAAAATTTAAATTCAAAGCACCAAAAACTTGACAATTATTATTTTAATTTTAACACATTCAAAATTGTAAATAATTATTTGTAATTTTAATTCACAATTCAGATTTATTATTTTTAGCACGGATTTATTTGAAGTCGATTCTTAAAGTTTGTATTTTAAGATTTTTTAAGGGATATCCAGAAATTTAAGTAAATTAAAATGAAAGTATATATATTTAAGAAAATAAACTTTTGAGTTTAGGATATAAATGCAAAAGTGGTGAAGGTTCAAGATTTAAATTGTTATATTCCTTATAAAAATAAGAGACCAAAAATTTTTAAATATGAAAATTTAAAAATTTACAACCATAAATAAAAATAATTATTCTAAAATGTAACTTTGAATAATCATTGAGTTCCTATATGAAATTTGTTTGGTTAATGAAAAATGCGAAAGCAGAAAAAAAAAATTCTTTGCTTCTTTCTTTAATAATGTTTAGGATTGTTTTTTCAATTTGAATAAGGGAAATATTTAATTTACAGGGATGAAATAATATCTATATTTGAAAAAAATATTTTCATATTTATATATATATATATATATATATATATATATATATATATATATATATATATCTTCATATATATATATATATAACATAGCCTGATATTCTGGTTCTTTTATTTATTTAAAAAAATACTTTAATATGAAATAGGAATTAAAAAGTTGTAAAAAAATATTTTTACCTAAAAAAATTATTATGTTTCAGAAATATTTAAGATTATTCATTTTGAATCAGATAAACTTTACTTTTTAGATTCCTAAGGAAAATAAATTAGAAAAAATAAAAGCAAAAAAAAAAACAAACAAACAACAAAAAAAAAATTATAAATCCATAAAAAAAATTTTATATTACTTTAAACTTTGTTTATTAATATAATTCTTTTGACGAAAGATTAAATAATTTAAAAGATTTACTTAATTTTTATTTTTCTTACTCCGATTTTCATGATAAAATTAAAATAAAGAAAGAAAAAAAAAATGTAAGATGGATCATATACTCATAGGATGCAAGTACAAGGGATAGATAATATATTCAAGAGACATAGGGAGAGAAGGCTAAAAGGATATTTTAATATTTTAATAAAAGCATATATATTTATCAAAAATAAAAATAAAAACATATATAAAAAACAATTTATATCATTTTTCCATCATGAATTGTTTAACCCTAATTAGCTATAAGAAACTTATTATGAGTTTTTACCAAACAACCTAAAATGTTGATTGCGGTGAAATAACTCCCCCAATAAACCCAGTTAGGCACCCTTTAGTTATCTTAATATTATGGCGTTTTATGTTATGTAAGAAAAGGAGATTTACAATATGAATTTTCTTTAGTTCAGAATATGAATATGATTATAAATAGGTTGTAAATTCTAGTTCAGAATAATGCAAGTTTTTCAAGACTTTTCTTTAGTTTATGTGAGGAAGTGTTAAAGCATTTGTATATAACTTGTGCTTGTAAATTGCTTAAAGAATGTTGCTAAATTTAGACATGCATATGAATTTTTATTCTTTGTTGAAATACCTTTGGAAGAGTATGAGAATTTTTAAGAAGAGTTACTAGTTCAAATTTTTTTTATCAAAATCATTCTTATATAGTCAATGACGATTATTAGTTCTAGACAAATCCTTATGTTTTATTTAGTTCCCGGAAAGTTTTTTAAAAAAGAAAAATGCTAAGAAAAATAAATTTCTTATGTTGGATGATCTAATATAAAATTCCAAAAAATCAGTATAAAAAAATTACCTAGAAATTTATGTTTTTACATTATTTAATATTTATACCAATGAATTAGAATACACAAAATAAGTTTAGTAGCAAATGAAAATAATATGTTTGATTTTATTCTATTTTTATTTCTCTTCACTTTTTTTTTTTCAGTCGGTTTTCTTTCCGTACCGTTTTCCCTCAAATTTGTTGGGAACAAAACATACCTTAGTACTTCAGAAGAACTACTCTTGTTTTCAGGAGTGCATGCCAAAAAGAGGTTAAAAGTCAACTAGAATTTCAGCATTTTGCTAAGAGATCAAGGAGACCAAATGAGGCTTCTCGTTGATTACCTTCATTAGAAAAAAAAAAAAAAAAAAACCAAAATGCAGTTTATATATGAAATGCTAGCTGTTCCATTCTCAAATTTTCATCTGAAAATGTGGTGACTAAATTTAATCACATCACACAAAACCATGTAAAAAAACCTAAAAAACCCAACCTCCATTGAGCAGAGACAGAGCCACATCCAAATCTTCCAATCTCAGCCTCACTATAAAAAACAAAAGCTAAAAATCATTAGATGTGATCGTACAGAGAAGTTGTCTTCCTGAAAATCTGAGTTTATCATCATACATGTATTTTAGCTTCATTTATATATTTATTTATCCACTTGGACATCCAAATTTTCATAGAATCTTTAAGAGCTGATGTTAGCATCATACATGCATGCATTTGAGTTCATGAATTAATTTTATTATATTTTTTCACAAAAAAATTTCTTGTTACAGATGCCACAGTTTTTGTGAATTCATGAAAGTCAGTAAAAAGTATTCGTAAATGTAAGCACGAATGTTTCAATATGCTTCAAGGCCATCTTTCTAGCACCATTGACGTTTCTACTCTTTGAAGCACCCTCTGATGAAGGCCCCACAACCACAACTGCAACCTCATCCATTCTACAAGACATACATGTGTGTGATTCATCAACATCCTTCCACAGTACAAATAGCAGTCAAATACAAAAGCTTGCACAAGATTTCAATTTTAATTTATTATGTTTCCTTTTTCAGCATTTTTATCCGAATATCATGGCCATTTATTTTAGTGCAAAATAGTGAGCTGGTCATTCCAAATTTCACCATACTGTTCTCTTCGAGTTTCAATGTTTGCATGGGTTTGGGCATAAACTTTTAACTCATGATATGGTATATCATTTTTCCATTTTTGTGTAGTTTATCATAAGTTTTTTTTATATAGTGAAAAATAATAGAAAAATATGTGTAAGTGAAAATATCTATCTAATGTGCAAAGAGTAATATGCAATCAATAGAAATCCAATTTCCTTGGGGGATATGCATTCCTCAGCAAAACAGTTAAAATTATCAAATGTGCATTCCCTCAGCAAGACAGTTAAAATATCAAGTACTACTACAAAGTAGAGGATTGGGGCTCAAACTCCTAATGATATGTGCAGATCACCTCAATGGTATGTGCAGTTCTCATGGAATCCATATGATGAGTTCTTAGTTTTTACCCAACCAAAACCTAAGCCCCCTATCTCAGAATAAGGAAAAGGAATACAAGATAATTCTCTTAAAGACTTATGAATGAACTCCAAAGGGAAATTCTTGCAAATAAGCAAATGCGAGTCATTTGGGTGTGAAGTAAAATACCTCCATGGAAAATGGGGAGAGATGGGAAGAAGGAATCGAGAAAAAAAAAAAAAAACCTTCCCATTGATATTTATTTAATTTTTCAAGAACACGGTAGTTCTTGTGAGAAAAGAAATAGCTTCATGGAATGATCTTCATCAGAATGACACTCAAGATAGCAATATAAGCTTCCCCATTTTGCTAGTATTTTTCTAAAATAATGAGAACCCTTCCAATCAAAGACAAATATATTGCTGGACTTAGCTTCAGAGGATGCCAGTGGACAATATGAAATCATGAATAAAGATGAAGAAAATCAGTTATAGGTGCAGAGGACACAATCCCAAATCTGGTATCCTTGAATCTTCTGAGATTTTACACAAGTTAGCAAGGAAAAAGAAGCTAAGCTACAGTAAAATATGGGTAAGACATACTAAGTGGATATGATCTAATAAAAGAAAAAAACATAACTATTGTTGACAGACAAAAAGCTGCTTCTTTTTTCATAATCAGAAAACTGTATATCCTGATAATAGTAAGGTTCAAGAGAAGGATGAAAGATTCTTGCCTAGCAATATAAAATCTGATTAAAGTAACAGTATACTCCAATGTACAAGGATAACTACATACAAAGACATGTACAAAATATCTCAAAAACCAAATGATTCTCTCTGTTATCCACCCTTTTGAATTACAAATCAAAGCCAGCTAAGGTGAAATAATGTAAAGTGGAATACCTCTATAATCAAAGATAGATCGAGGAAAAATTATGTATTTCATTGATCACAAACAACCTATTTATATACAAGACAATCCAAAATCAAATATGAAAGAATATGAAGTGAATATAAAATTTCCTAATTCTATCTATATAAAACTCCTTTTTCAAACTAGTTTCTAATTTTACAATACTATAACACCCTCAAGTTGAAGTAGATATTGATCATCTTTGACTTATTTACAAAATAACTAACGTCCCTACTCAAGAGTTTGTAAATATCGCCTAGCATTTATCCGATCTTTACATATCTTGTAAATTGATCCTATTTGGATCTTTTTCAAGGACAAAATGACAATCTATCTCAATATGTTTGGTCCGTTCATGAAATATCGGGTTAGATGCTATATGCATGACAATTTGGTTATCACACGAAATCTTCGCTAGTACTGAAATTTCGATGCCCACTTCCATCAATAATTGATGTATCCACATGATCTCGCATATAGGCTGTGTCATGGCTCGATACTCTGACTCCGCTGGAAATAGGTAGAGAACTGACACTTTGCTTCTTACTCTTTCATGAGATCAGTTTCGCCGTGAACTGATATCGAGGTGGATCTCACTGTCTTATCAAATCACGCGATCTGCGTCTGAAAAGTACTCAATTCTGGTATCTCCATGCTTCTTATACATTCCACGTCTAAGAGCTTCCTTCGACTAGCATAGGATATGCTCTACAATTGCCCTATGACTGACTGTGGGAGAAGACATATACTGACTCAAGACACTAATTGGTCAGCAATATCCAGACGAGATGCATAAGATAATTGATTTTCCAGTCTTATGTACCTTTTAGGGTCTTCAAATAGTTCTCCTTCCTTAGTGAGTTATACATTAAGGGCCATAGGAATACTACATGATTTGGCACCCAATTTCCATGCCTCGGATAACATATCAAGTACATATTTCCGTTGAGATAACAGAATTCTCTGCTTCTCATGACTTCAACACCCAAGAAATACTTCAACATTCCTAAATCTTTTATGTGAAACTAACTGTGAATAAAGGATTTAAGCGATAATTTACCTTTGGAGTCACTCTCAATGATGACAATATCATCCACATACACTACCAGTAGAATAATACTAGAACTGGAATTTTTATAGAAGACATAGTGGTCAAACTTACTCTTTTGAATGTCAAATGCCTCAACTGCCTGATTGAGTTTTCCAAACCAAGCACGGGGACTATGTTTCAAACCATACAGAGATTTTAGAAGACGACACCCTTCCCTATCTCCCCTTGAGCAACAAACCCCAAAGGTTGCTCCATGTAAACTTCTTCTTAAAGATCTCAATGTAGAAAGGAATTCTTGATATCAAACTAATGCAAGTCCCAATCAAAAGAAGCAGCGAGGGAGATAAACAAATGGACGCATGTCAGCTTTGCTACAGGAGAATATGTATAAGAATAATCAACTCTATAAGTTTGAGCGTATGCTTAGCAGCAAGAAGGAGTGCTGTCCCCAGCAACATACCATCAAAATTAAACTTTCTTTGCAAACACTAGCAACTGACCAATAGCCTTCTTTCCGATGGTAAGGCATCAAGTCCCATGTACCATTGTCATCCCAAAGCGCATTTCTTCCACCATAGCACTACACTGACGGGGGTAAGATAAAGCCTCCGCAGTGATATTCTGAAAGATAGAATCGGGGATGCAATAAAGGGAACAAGAGGAAGATTTTAAATGGTTATAGGAAACAAGCGAAGAGGATTGGGTATGCATATTGGCGTTTACCTTCTGAGCAATCGGAGAAAATCGTATTTCTCATTGGATCTAATGTAGACGATCGGTGTTAGTTGAGGTAGAAGCGTTTGGCTGAGAATATGCCTGATGGGAGGTTTAGCAAGAATGGGGGCTGGAGCATTGAAGATAGGAGTAGGAGCTGAAATAGGGACTGGTGAGGAAATAGTATAGACCCCGATAAATCATCCATGCTCCCCTTAGGCTATTAACTTGTTAGATGGGGAATGGAAGCGGGGGTGAGTGCCGAGAATGCGGCGTTAGTGAATGGCGATAGCAGGTTGAAGAGTGGGACGATGCCTATGCCCTATTTGAACCACGAGGAATATCCTCTGAATCTTTAAGGACTTTAGATCAATAATGTACATCCAAATACCTTGGGATCAATAGGGAATAACCAATTATTTGGAAACAATTGGTGGTAAGGAGTAGCTCAAATGGCATCCTATTAATCAAGAAACAAGCGATAGAGAAATGCATCAGCCTAAAAGTGTTAGGGAACATGTATTTGGAACATAAGGGCTCGGGCAGTTTCAAGAACATGTCTATTTATTACCATTCTTTTGAATTCTGAGATTGTATCAACAAAGGTCCTAATGGAGAATCTCGTGCGCTAACATGAAGGGTAAAAGGTTAAACAAATATTCTTTGGCGTTATAAGCTCCTCAATGTTTGAGCGTAGACATGAAATTGAGTTTGCATTTTAAGCGCAAAGACAACTAGGCGAGAAAAAAAAAGAAGCTCAAGACGACTTTTCATTAGATAAAGTCAAGTGACGCGAGAGAAATCGTCAACAAAAGTAACAAAATACTTAAACTCGGTGGGAGACTTAACTGAACAAGGACTCCAAACATCAAAATGAAGTAACTTAAAATGAGCGAAAGCTTATTTCTATTTTTCCCTAATTAGCGGGTTTATTTGATCGGATGGAATGACCATGCACGATGAAATAGAAATTAGTACTTCTGAGAATGAAAAAATTAGGAAAGGAACACCCATGCCTATTCTTTGTATAAGTTCAATTTCTATTTAGGTGGTGTGTATTTTTTTAACTCAATGCTAAATGATCAGGCCTAAAGATGAGGTTTAATCTCTCTGACTCTAGTATCATGGAAAGAGTGAAAAACTAATATTTTTTTTTTTTACTGAAGTAAATTAAGAAATTACGTTATACACTATTATAATTGATATCAAAATCACTAGCTTGGATTTTTCATTCCTCTAATACTTCACTGTGCACTTGGATTAATTAGTTTTTGCACTGATTTTCAACATATTCCAGAATTATTTTCAGAGGAGGAGGCTAGCTCAATTATAGGTTGAATGTGGTTGGCTTGTACTCTTTTGATTCATATCATACTCTTTTGAATCTCGAAAAATGTCATTTTTGGGTACAAATCAATACCTTATCTTGTAGATGAGGTTTCTTGTTATGGTTTATCTTCGAGGAGATCATTCATGGGTAGATAGCAACTAGCATGGAGCATGGTACCCATTGTTTACTGCTTTATGGAACATTGATAATTACATCCATGTTTAATTTAGTTGATAATTAACTAGTTAATAAGGGTCTACCCGTAAAATGAGGTTGAGATCTATTTGTGGAATGATGAGGGTAATGGTCCTAATCATTTGTTGTGTTGTGAGAGGTAGGTCCCTAATGATGCATGCCAAAATATCATAAGGAGATAGTGAACTATTATTAAGATCATATGTGAAAAAGGATCTCTAACCATACAATTATGTATTAATCTTTAAATATAACCGAATATTTATAGGATATTTATCAAACCATCAAGCATTAGTCATTTTTGCATAAGCTTGAATAGCTAATTCAATCATGTCTATTAAGACCTAGCTCAATTGGTTTAGAGCGCAGGCTTGGCATAGGGGGAGAGGGATCCAGGATTTAATTCCAATCATGCATTTGTATTTTTAATATTTTTACATTCTGATATATGAAAAACATTTATTAAATTCATGAGAAAGGGGAATATATAAAATAGATTTCTTATTGTTTTCTTTTAAATTTTTTATAGATAACCAAAAAAATAGAAAATTTTTATATTGATTTCCTTACTTTTTTGTTTCCTTGGATTGTTCCTTTCAATTTTCTTTACCAAGCATTTTCCGGAAACCAAACATAACTTTAGAAAATTTTGGAACATAACTTAGGTGGTGTTTGTTTTTACTTAAGTGTGAATAGAATTTTTTTGAGAGCATCTTTGAATAATCTTAATAGCATTAAGTATTAAGTTGTTTGTTTTTTAATATTAGATAGTGAGTAGGGATGACAACGGGACGAATTATTTTGGATTCTCGTCCCGTCTCGCTCTTAATGGCACAGATTTAATTTAATTTTAATCGGGTTTTTAGCGGGTTTGGGTTTATTTTCTCAAATTCGAGACGGGTTCAGGTATTGTTACTCTTTGTAAAACCTGAGAAAATTAGAAATTTTTAAAAATGACAAAATGTTAATAAAAATAATAAATTTTCATAAGGGTTCAGAGAAGCTTAGAAAATTCTCTAAATATCGGATGGCCAAAAGCAGAGACTACGCACGTTAAAATTTGTCTCGCAATCCTAGTGGCCAGAAAGTTTCGTAGATTACGAGACAAAGCGAAATTTTAGGTTTTGCGGGTGATAAGTTGTCGGTGACTGCAGGACGAGATTTTCTGAGAAAATATCAGAAAGTCGAGAAAAATGGCAGGCTAAAGTTCATTTAAAATAAAAGCAGGCCGAAAAAGAAATAAATTGTTTCGAGGATAGAAATGGACAGAATGAAAGCGAGATGAACCATATATCTAAAATAATAATAAGTCCCGCCCCGATTATATTTTAAAAATAATTTTTTATTATTTTATTTTTATACTTTAATATAAATAATAATTATTATTATAATGTTTTTTAATAAATAATTTATAAAAATTCATAATATTTTTATTTTTATGAAAAATATTAATTTCAATATAATAAAAATAAAAATGCAAATATAAAAAAAATTAAAATTTAAAATAAAAACAAAAATAAAATGTAGAAAGCGGGACGAGTTTGAGAATTTTTTACCATTCCATACGAGTCTTGTTTAATTTCTTAAAATGAAGTAAGTTTGGGAATTTGAAAAAAATAAGCCGAAATTTGGGTCGAGGATGGAACCGCCCCCATCCCAAACCCTCTAGTTGTCATCCCTTAGTATATATTACTAGCTCTTCTTTTGTGGGTAATGATTGAGTTTTCTTATTTTATAAATGACTTTTTCTAAATGGAGAAAACCAAATATTTTCCCTTTTTCTATTAGGAACTTTTAAAAAATTTCGACCAATAAGTCATTGAAAAATTAAAAAAAACAAATAGGCTTAATCTTTGAAAGCTATTTGGAACTGACATTAAGTCGAAAAAACAATAATGCATAGTTCTGGCTCGATGGGAAATTTCTAAATGCTCCAAACAATCAAATTTTAATTCCAAAACTGTCATCACCTCCATTCCTAGCTACATTATTAATTAGATGCATTTAGTTGGGTTCTTTGTATGTGCTACATCAAAATGTTCTTTCTTCTCTTTGTTAGGTTCAATCCCCTTCAACAATTTGGAGGTCCTGGATCTGACTGGCAATATTTTCACTGGGAGAATCCCTCCATATATATGGAACTTAACTTCTCTCCAAGTTTTATCTTTGGCAAACAACCAACTCACTGGCTCTTTGCTGGTTGAAGGTAAGAATCAAATGAAACACTGGGATAAGGCTTTATCTTTTTTTATCATTTCTAGAAATAAAATTATAATGCCAAAACAGAAATTGATGAGGGAGTTGATTAATAATGTCATAATTGGTGGGTTTTGCAGGGTTATGCAAACTGAAGAATCTTGAAGGGTTAGATCTCATAGTTGGAACTCCTTGAATGGAACACTTCCTCCTTGTCTTGGTAATATGAAGTCCCTCCAGAAATTAATTTAGATCTCTCTTCCAGCAGTTCCACAGGAATGATTCCTCCATCATTGTCTAAAGTAATCTTACGTCTCTTGAGTACATTGATCTTAGTTATAACCATTTGGAGGGTCGATTCGAGTTTATCGAATTTTCTAATCATTCCAAGCTTGAAGTGGTTGTTCTATCGAGTGCCAGTGACATATTCCAAGTGGAAACTGAAAGTACAAGTTGGGTTCCCCAATTCGAGTTGAAGATTCTTTGTTTGGCATATCGTAATCTAAACAAGCAAACAGAGGCAGTATTCATAAGTTCCTGTTGTCAAGGAATTCTTGATTATCTAACCACACGCTTCTAGTCTAATAATATTATAATCATAATAGAAATTCTGAAATATTAGACTCGAATAATGTACAATAGACAAATCTTAAATAAACATGTTTCTACCCATTTGATTTAAGAGATATTAAGTTCGTATAGCGAAAGCGTATATGTATCCATTGTCAGAAGTCGCTGAATGTATAGGTTAGATCTTCCAAATTCGATACGGTCCTAATGATAAGAGTTTTTCACTCTTCTAGTGATGGAGATATAGAGAAGAAGAACTAGGGTTCTTTTCTTTCACCATATGAATTGGCACTACAAAAAACATGAGCTATAGTAGCATAGTGTTAGCAGCGATTAGGGGTGGGCGCTGATTTCGATTAACCTATTATGCCACTAAAGACTAAATCGATCGTCAATTTTGGTTTCTTGTTATATAAAACGCAACCATAAACATGGTTAACTTAATCCTTGGTTATCCATTTTTTCGATTAACCGTATTCCGGTTTTTGGTTAACCAGAATAAAATAAGTAAAATTTTAATTCCATTATTATAAATTAAAGTTCAATTGCAACAATTACTATAAATACAAAAATGCAAATAAAAAATGAATAAATTGTGATAATTTAACTTGATCTATGATACTTGGTGCATCTATAATACATCCAAATAGTATATGATATGCATTGTTGACCCAAGGATACCTTTAATTGAAGTTTTGATGATAACAAACCATGATAATTATTTACTAATGGTTAAATTGAGATGAGTGTAGATTAAAAGTGATCAAACATCAAATGAAAATATTTCAAGCTCAAAATGACAATGGTATACTTGATCAAACTCAGAAGTTCAACCAGTTTCCAAGCAACAGAGAAAAAGGGGAAAAGACAAGCAGCAAGAAGGAGAAGAAGATGAGTTCGTATCAGAAGAAGCTTTCTCCATGGGAAAGTAATATCTTTGGTAAAGTTTGTTGGAGAAGAGGTTTCGGCCAGACATATACCTTTCAAGGAACTAATAGAACAAGAGGTTGGGAAACTTATGCAAGAAGCATCAAAGAATACAGATACGTACTTGATGGATTCGAGAGTTCCTCTGACTGGTGGGAGAAGATAACTCTGTTTATGTCGGAGGAGTTTAGATTATATGGAGATTTGGGAAACCATTAATGAAATGTACGAATGGAGGCGGAAAGCATGGATCAAATCTGAGAAGATGGTAAGACAGCTATAGTGAGAATATTGTAGAAGTTGTGAACGGTAGGTGAAATGAAATTGAGGAAGGGGAGAGCAAAGACCATAAATAGGGAGATTTGACCACGGAAGCTTAAAGGTATGGTTTTATTTCCTGGCCTCTGTTATGGTTCCGACCAAGCATGTCTGCACGGTACGGGAACAAGAAGCAATCATTCTCTATGCCATGCTGAAGGGGTACAAGCTTAATGTTGGAGCAGTCATTGAAAACTCAATAATGAGATACCATGAAATAAAGGGGTTTGATCCTGCTTAGCAACTATCACGAGGCTATCGAGGCTGGTGTGAAGGGAACTTAGGAAGAAGAAGAAGAGGTACTTTGAGGTTTCACCACTAACCTTGCGGAGTAAGCAGAGGGCTAGAAATCAAAAAGAAAAGGGGTTATAATAGAAGCGAGATTCAAGAAGAAAATGAGAATGCAGACAAGAGAGGACACCCTTACAGTTACGGATAAAGAAGAAGAAGACCCGAGAAGCACATCAGAGGAACACCTTTATGTTTGCAGAGGGACGAGAGAACAAGATGATAGAAATACATGGGAATTTCTCGACCCACTAGCCAGTTCTCCCCACTATCGAAGCTTGAGAGAGATTCGAGAGAACCTGGTGAAGTTCTAGGGGAGCTAAGGGAATAATCAAATAATGTGGAGATGCCAGTTCCATTAGAGAAGAGAATGGAAGAGGAAAGGGAATGGAGGGGATCGGCGAAATTCAGGAGAGGAAGTGTAGGCCGGAGGTGAAAGAAGAGATCGACAATGGAAGGAAGGGAAATGGAAGCCAAGAGAGGGAAGAGACGGATAAGAGGGATCTAGGCATCGAAATGGAAGAGAAAGAGATCACAGTCTTGGAAGAAGTTGCAGCTGAGCCATGAGTCATTTTACAACAATCAGTATGATCGTGATTCTCAACTCCTAAAACTCATAAAGGAAAGGGATTAGGATGGAAAATAGGAACTAAGAAGCGATTAAGGAGTTCAAATTCCTCACATGTCAATGTTCAAGGACTTGAAGAAGATGAAGGAAATGAATAAGGCTGTTGACCAGATGCCTTGAGAGAGAAAGTCGCTTGAAAATTTGGATTTGATCGACAATAATCTTTCAAAATTTTTAGAAGTCATGCATTTGAAGTAAGGAAATCTGATGAACACATTGGGTAAAGAGCAGATGATCTGAGAGCAAGAAGGTTGATCCTCACGAAGCGGGTGATCCTTGAAGAACAAATAGAGAGGAGAATGACAAGAAGAGAACTGAAATGAGTTTCCCCGAATTCAGCCCTAATTTAGCTACCCTTGATCACGGATCCACTCGACATCTTTGCTCCTTCCTCGAAAAGAAAAAAATACGATCTTTATTGATTTGTCCATCTCTTCCTCCTTCCAGCTGTTATTCTCGACTTTTGCACAATCTAATGAGATAAAATAAGAAAATTTGTTTGAAGTTGTTTGAATTTAAATTGTGTTACTTTTGCTTTAATTGTTAGAAGAATAACAATAGAATTTAGCTCGGGAATGAAAATAAAGCATATCATAATCTGAGGCTAGTCGAGTAGTTTGATTAGAAGATGAAATTTGAAACACAGATAATTTCAAAATAAGGCGAGGAATGACATATAATTGATTGAAACACAAATTTCATAATTGACTTGAATTTAGGCGTAAGTCTGAGATAAAGGAAAGTTATTCAATTGGAAAAGACAAAATATATTTTGAGTTTGAAATTATAAGCGTAAGCGAAAGAACTGAGTGAAACTTAGATCATGTAACTCGTCAAACGGTAGTCGAGGACATCCTTAGGGTTATTCCACGAGTTAATCGAAACGAAAATTCTAGAACTTGTTAGATTATTGATTAAGGCGAAAATCCTAGAGTGATACAACTAACAAGAAATGATACAGGCCATCTTAGCTGACTTGAGCCACTTCTAACCACCCTTATTTATATGCTTACTGAATACACTGTAGTTCTGAATTTGAGCAGAAACAATCCTTATCTTCAAAACAAGCCATTGAAAATCCCGAAGCCATCCTTGATAATTAATCCTCCCGGTAAAGAACCTCGGATTGCAAGAATTCAAAAGAATGAGGAAGAGATAAAGTTTGGGGGAGTATATTTTTTTGGAGAACTTAAAAATACGAGAAAATGGTGAAGAGAAAGATCCATGAGGAGGGATCACAATGAAAAGAAAGCTTAAAAAAAAGGAAGAGGGTTTTTGTCTTGTGGCTAACTCTCTTGAACAATTAAGTTCTTAGGGGTGTTTCAACACCTAGTACCCTAATGCCATAGCCAATTATAGGGCTACTAACTTAAAGTTCGCTAAGAGTGTTAGAAAGCCTAAAAGACGAGAACATTGCACTATTCTTTGAATGGTGTGGAGAAAAGTTTCAACAATAAGAAGCCTGAATGAAGTGGAGCAATTAGTTTTATGAGAAGAAATCGAAGATACCCCGAGGATGAGGATTTGAGGAAATCAAATAAAGAAGTTTCAAGGAAAGAAAGAAGGGCAAAGTTAAGAAATAAAAGAAGAAAGTGCAGGTAATCTTAACTTAAAAGTTCATCCATCCACCATGACCGAAGCTTGACATTCTGAGCAGGACTGTTGATCTTTAGGTTGGGAATTTACCTACGTTAGTGGAGATCGATATGAACAACGAGCATATGGAATTTGAAAAAATCTTGAAAGTTAGCGTGAAGGACCTCGGAGGGTTAAGCCGACTCACTAAGAAAGAGGAAGAAGACCTGACCTACTTTTCGACGGGATCGGCCCGACTATCGCATTTATAAAACAAATTCAACAATTTAGTTTTGTACACTTTGATTAATTAGTGACTAGCAACTTCATACGGACTTGACTAGAGATAAAGAAAGAATGCAATTCTAGTCTTCAATTAAAATTGGTTGCAAGCGCAAAAGCAATGAAAAATGTCCTTTTGTTTGAGGATAAACAAATCTTTCTTTTCTTTGCTTGAATGATGAATTTAAATTGAGGAGTTTGATGAGCTTAAAGTCATCCGACACACAATTCCATTTTTCTGATTGAGTTTCTGTCTATAGGCCAGTTATGTGCAGAAATGTTGATTATTCACCAAGGCGATATACGTGAGAAAATTCAAGAGAAAGAAGATAATGCAGTAAAAGGAGCAGAAATTGGCTGAGCATGCATGATGCCACTGGCTGAATGAGGTTGCAACAGGAGAAATGCACGAGGAAGAAAGGACCTGTTGTAGCGACGCTTTGACAGTGATGAAGAATCACATCAAGGTCGCAACCACAAAACTCCAGTCGCGACATAAGGGCAACTGAAGGCAGAACGTGTAGGTCGCAACAGAAACTCCAGTTCAGGCAACCATAAATTAATGAAGAACAAGATATGATGTCATGACACAATTTAAGTCGCTGACGAGGGAATTGAAACGGCGATGTAGACATGGAGGGCGTGTACTTAGAATAGAAGTCGCGACATAAGATTTTCAGAGACTGAACATAGAGTGCGACATCTAGAAGAGAATCGCGACATCAACGAATCGGAAGATGTTCTGCGGCGTCATTCGGTGGTCGTGACATCGATTGCGAAAGGAAGAGGTCGCGGCGTCATTTAATTAGTCGCGACGCCGATTTCTACTAAAAAGAAAGAAGATCCACGGCGTCATTACGTTGGTCGCGACATCGATTCTGAAAGAAGCTAAGTCGTCGCAAGTCATTGGCGATGCGACATCATTTGAAAGGAATTAATGTCACGACGTCATTTAGTGGTCGAGACATCGATTCTACGAGGAAGAAGGTCGCGGCGTCATTCGAGTGGTGACATCGATTCAAAGGAAAGAAGGTCGGCGACATCATTTAGCGGTGGCGACATCGGATCGAAAGGGATGCTAAAGGCGATCGACGAATAAAAGCACGAGGCGTGGCGAGACAATTGAAGTCGCGACAAAGAATCGAGGTCGCGACACTAACAACCAAATGGGCGGTCTGTCGGGAAATCCACGAGGAGGTGCCGGTTAGGGCTGACTTGAGCGCCTATAAATCTGCGAACTGCGAAGCGACTCGGCGACTTCAGAGAGATGCAGGTAGCTGAAGGCTCTTGTATTTTAATTTTCTTTTCTTTGTTTTGTTTTATTTTGGAATTGGTTGTATTTCCATTTCGTTGGATCACGGATGTTAGTTAAAGTAGAAGATGAATGTGAGAATTCTATTTCTTTCAAATTCTGCTGGATTGTCGAATTCGAGACAATTTTTGAATCGGTTTCAGGTTCAGGTTACAGTGGTTTTAAGTGATCGACCAAGCCATTGTAGGGTGTAATCAATGAATTTAAAGGCCAGGCTTCCATTGAAATGTATTTGTTATCGGAAATGATCTTTCCTACTTGAGAAATTTATCGAGAGGCTATTGGGCTTTCCAGTTTGTAAATCTATTCTTTGGTTCTATGTATTACGTATTTGATCCCGATGTCGGTGTGTCTTATACGTAATAGGATTGTCTCATGCTACGATTTCCACGGGAGGCCCTCATTGACACGAGAGATGGCATTCACGAGTGATGAACAATTTACGAAAGGTTTGCCGAATCGTATTGGTGATCTAATGAGCTGTGAATTTAGAGATTGATAAATCCTCTTAAGCGAAGTAGAATGAGTTGAACGACTTATCGTTTAAACAAGCGAAGTTCGCCTCCAATTCGAGCAGTAAATTCAAATCTGTGTTAGCAAGGATCTAATCGAGAAGGATAAATTTGTTCGAATTTGGAGGAGGGAAACCGTTATAGTGTAAACCCGTACTATACATGCTTAGGAGCTAAGGTTTATAGATTATGTTAAGGTATGAGTATTGAAAAAGAAAAATACCCGAGAACAAGGCAACTGAATCAAAAGTAGTTATCTAATCCTCATATTAAAGAAGCGAGGAAGATTAGATGATGAAACGATGGTTGGAGAGATCGACTACACTATCATATTGCCCAGACGGGTTTTAAATACGTAGTTCATGAAACAAAATTCTGATGCAATATGTAGAAATTGATGTTTCATATCAGTGATATTTTCAATGCTCTCTTTAAAGATAATTGTTCGATCCCGAATTTGTTATTTTGAATTTTCGGTTTTAATTCATTTTGTTATTAATTCACATATCTTAGGATTATTTTACATTTCAAGGTTTGAAAAAGTGATTCAATTACTATCGAGTCGAATAGTATAGAGTTTGAGTGGTCGGGGTGGTTGATTGAGAATTCTTGAGATCTGTGGGATCGATATACGGACTTAAATCCGATTTACTACTTGTTGATCTGTACACTTGCGACATCACGGATCGAAACCCGGAAAATGATTTACTCTTAAGAAGCTTTAATCGGTATAATGAATCTGGGGATTCACAACAAACAAGTTTCATGGCATTATTAACAGGAGTTAGATAATAGTCCTTTGGTGATAACGTCTGGAATTTGTATAGGTGTTTTGATCCATCATCAATACATCATGAAAGAAAGAGGTGAACATGTATATATTAGTGTTTGATTGGGTTGTGGACGAGGAGTCCTAAAGCGGAAGTTGAGAAGTTGAGGATTGAAAGATTAGAAGTGTTTTAAATGTTTTATGGGTTTTGTAAATTTAAGGAAGAATCAGAAAAGCAAGAGAGGAAACTAGCGATTTTACGAAAATCCAGTGTTGAAAAAAGAAGAAAAAAAAAAATTTATCCTTAAGCAAAAATTATTTACTAAAGATATGTTAAGGATTGTAAAGGGTTCGCTCCATGGATTTTATTTGGCCCATTTTGAGGAAAAGTTTCTATATCCTTTGGAGTCTGGGAGGAGTCCACGGGTTCATGAGGATTAATCCAGGGTGGGGATCCTTCAATGTGGTATCGAGCCACGAGTTTTTAAAAGCGTTATAAAGATTTGAAAATTTTATTTTCATATAGTTGTTTAATGTTTTATTTTAAAGTACATAAATTATTTATGTGATTTAAAATCATATATACATTACATGACATATTAAAATTTTGAATTCACCAATGCGTCGTCGAGGCCGGCTCGCCACGGGAGAGCTCACGAGACATTAGTACCCTGTCAGGAACATGTTGATAGTGCGTGCATGCCTCCACCCACGTACATAGAGACCCTATGCACGGAATGAGGGCCTTACACCTCCTGGTCGTGGGAGGACAGATACCTTTAGAGAAAGTAGAAACAGTTTTGCCACTACATTACGACAACCCAGGAATGCTTCTGCTGGGGGGCGAAGCTAGGGGCATGGAACTATGATGCATTGGGAGACCCGGAAAAGGCTTCGTCATGGTTAGAGGGAAATGAGCGGGTCTACCAGGTGATGTAGTGTACAGATGAGCAGATGGTCACTTTTTCTGCTTTTCTCCTATGGGACAAAGCGTTAGAGTGGTGGAGGGAAGTTCAGAGGAGATGCCCAGAGGGAGTGCCCTGGATACGGTTCAAGGAAGAGTTTACAGATAAGTTGGTTCCAGCCGATTACCGGAGATACGAGGCGAGAGTTCTTTAGGCTAGAGCGAGGACCTTCAGTGACGGTCTCAAGCGGAGTTTACGGGCTCGTCGAGACATATCCCATTTAGTAGGGAGGACGAAGTTTCGAAGACCAGTGGTTTCTTTGTGGAGTCTTAGTCGGAGATTTGGACCACGAGTAGCATCGACAACCCTTTGCAGTCACGACCCGGGTAGTAGAGGCCGTAGTTAAGGGATGAGAGAGCATGGGTTTGAAATCCAGGCTACGCACGATCCAAAGATAAGCGAAGTGGGTGGCAGTGGGTTCGAGGAGGTTCGGTAAGCAATTAGGGTTTGTGGATTATTTATCTAATCCTTCAATTGAGTTATATTAAGGCTTTAGCTATTAAATTGACATGATTCTGGGTTGATTTTGCTAAGAAAGTGAAAAGAAAGAATGAGATTATAAGGATTGTCAATTTAGGTCAACCTTGGATGTTAATGGAGTGATGTTGTTTGATGGTTTTGAATTGATTTAATGACATTATTTGAAATGCTTGGAAGAGATTAATGGAGTGTGGAATTAAAAGTTGAATAGAAAATGAGATGAGAGGGTTAGGCTTGAAGGACAGTGGAAATGCATTGGTTTGATTTAGTTTAAGTAAATCAATGACATTGGATAATTATCAAATATAATTTGTTGAAAGAAAATGGAAGAAATTGAAAGAAATAATTATGAATGTGTGACATGTAGGATTTGATACCTTAAGAGAAGTATGGAAGAGTTTGAGTTTCCATTGAGTTTTAATCAATTGGAAGGATTAAATGCCTAATGGAATGTGTTAGAATTAATGTTTAAGAAGAAGAATTGGTTTAGGTATAAATGTAATTTTACTAGGTGAAGGAGCATTATAGGTTTCACTTTAAGGATGCTAATGAAAACTTGATTTAAGGCTTTCAATGATGTTGTCATGAGCCTTGATTTAGTGGAAGTGAATTGGATAAGTTGAGAATTCATGATGAGGATGTTCCCAGGCGACCATTAGGAACCGCGATACGGGCATTTTGAGTTTCTAGTCATGCCATTTGGACTTACGAATGCGGCCAGCACATGGATCTCATTAACGAGTTTCGGGCCTTACTTAGATCGGTTTGTTATCGTGTTTATTGGCGATATCTTGATCCTATTCGAAGCGATGGAGAAGAACATGCGAGGCACTTGGGGAATGAGTGCGAGCGACTGCGGGAACATCGGTTTATATGCCCTTTCGGTAAGTGTCGGTTTTGGCTCGGCAGTGTGTCGCCTTTTGGGGCGCATAGTTTATGCGAGAGGGGATTCTCGGTGGATCCATGAGGAAGGTCGAGAAGCTATGTTAGTTGGAGCCTCCTGCAGGTGTTCTGGAGATAAGAAGTTTCTGGTTTCAGGCGAGGTGTGCAGTAAGTTCGTTGAGGATTTTCGAGAGATAGCCACCTTTGACTAGTTGTGAAGAAGAGGAACCGCTTTTATGGTCGGCTTATCGAGCGAGTTTCGATGGCGAAAGGAGATTAACCTCAGCTCCGGTGCTTACACTTCCATCGGGGCGGGATGGCTTTCTGATGTATTGTGATGCCTACAGGCAAGGCCTAGGTTGTGTATTAATGCGGGGAGATGACAAAGGTGAGGTGCATATGCTTCTAGGCAATTGAAGAAGCATGAACATAATTATCCTACACACGACCTTGAACTAGCAGCCGTAGTATTTGCCTTGCGGATATGGAGGCATTACTATGGAGTGCCTGTGGGATTTTACGGATCATAAGAGCTTTGCGTATCTTGTTTTACGTGAAGAGGCTGAACATGAGACGGAGGAGATGGATTGAGCTGATAAAGGGAATATGAATGTACCATTGAATATCATCCGGAAAGCGAACATGGTAACGGTCTCTTAGTGAAGACCCATGAGTTCTATCGCACTTGAGGCGTGCATCTTCCTCGACTCATAGAATTGAGAATCATGGGTGTGAGACTAGGCGCCAGTTCGGGCGCTATTAGCCACATTTCATGTACGTCACGTGATAGACGGGATTAGAGCTTGATTCAAGATCCCTTGGATAGTGAAGTTGAGGTGAAGTAGAGTGCGGGCGCGAGGGGATTTGTCATTGAGAGGGGATGTGCTGTGGTCATGGGACGAGAGGTTGTGTTAATGGTTCTGTGGAGTGATGTGAGGAGAGAGATGTGGAATGAATCATTCTCCCACTTATGCTGCCTTGTCCAGGAAGCCTGAGTGTATCATACCACACAAGGAACACTCTTTTGGTGGAAAGGTATGAAGGGATATTGCGAGTTCGTCTCAGGATGTCTCACGTAATGAATCAGAAAGCCGAACATCAGAAGCTGCAGGACTATTACAGTCACTCACGATCCCTCAGTTGAAATGGGAGAGAATCCACTTATGGATTTTGTGGTAGGACTTCACGTTGCCATAGTGGTCATGATACGATATGGGTGATTGTAGGCCGGTACGACAGAAATCGTATTTCCTGTGGAATAGTGATCCATTGGATAAAGTTGACCCCGATTATACGTTAGAAATTATCGGAGCGCATGGTGCTTAGGTTTCCATTGTTTCAGACGGAGATCTTAGGTTTACCTCACGGTTTTGGCCCAGTTTACAGAATGCCCTTGGCCTTTAAAAAGCGCACTTGGTGCGACTTTTTCATCCCACGAGACGGATGGCGTGCGAGAGGACTATACGGACTTTAGAGGGATATGCTTGGGCATGTGTTGCGGAGTTTAGGAGGCTGGGACACCCATATACCCACGATGGGTTGCATACAATAACGGTTATCGGGCGGTATTGGTATGGCCCACCCCAATGAGGCTCTTTTATGGATGGAAGTATCGAGACTCCGGTATGTTGGGACGAGGTAGGTGAAAGGAAATTAGTAGGTCCGGAAATTGTTCAAGTGACTTGTGATAAGATCAAAGCTATAAGGGATAGACTGAAAATTGCACAAGACCTATAGAAAAGTTATGCGGACAATCGTAGTAGGAACTGAGTTCGAGGTAGGGGATATGGTATTTTGAGAGTTTCCCCGTGGAAGGGCATACTAAGATTTGGGAACGTGGAAAGGCGGAGTCCACGATATATTGGGCCATACAAGATTGTTGAGAGGATTGGAGAGGTGGCATATCGATTGGAGTTGCCATCGACCTCGTCGCATTCCGATGTTTTCCATGTTTCTATGCTCCTTGATGCATACCGGACCAACCCTGCATGTGGTAGTGAGCAACCGGTGGAAATCTGGGGAGGGAATTTGACATCGAAGAGGAACCGGTGCGAGATCCTCGGCCAGTAGGGGCAAGTGCAACAAGACTATTCATTTGGTGAAGGTATTGTGGAGGAGTCATACAGTGAGAGTACATGGGAGCATGAGGAGGCGGATGAAGGCATTATCCCATCTCTTTGATGCGGTCTGAATGTTTTAATTTCGAAGACAAAATTCTTTTAAGGAGGGGAGAATTGTAACACCCCGAAATATACTCTAGCAGTTTTAGGACTTGTGTAGGGTATATTAAAAGCTAAATAAATTTCGAGAAATTAGGCGAGAGACCGGGAAGTTATATCCTAGTAGGGTAAAAGTGGAACTTATCCAATTAGGATATATGTGACATAAGAAGAATAGATTGGATACTTAAAAGTATAATATGAGAATAAGGATAAATTAGTAATTGTTAAGGGGATATGAAAATAAAAAAGTATAGAGATGGGCCTTAAGTAGGAATAACAAAAGTTGATTCTGATATTTAAATGCTTGAGGACTTAAGTGCAATTAAGGTTAATATGGGAGTATGAATAGAGATTGAGACAAACAAAAGTCATTTTGTCTCATATTTTAGCTA
Organism: Tetrastigma voinierianum; assembly: GCA_016808115.1. Lineage (NCBI taxonomy): Eukaryota > Viridiplantae > Streptophyta > Magnoliopsida > Vitales > Vitaceae > Tetrastigma > Tetrastigma voinierianum. The sequence continues at coordinate 27,726 of JAEQBH010005027.1, read as the reverse complement.
GGGCTCACGTTTTTTGGTGAGGGAAAGAGCGAGAAGAGCAAAAAGAGGAAGAAGAGGAAAAGGGAGAAGAAGAGGAAGAGAAGAGGAAGAGAAGAAGAAGAAGAAAAGGGAGGAAAAGCAAAAGGTATGGAACTAGATGGGATTTATAGTTTTGTATGGATTCATGGTTTAAATTTCAAGTAATTAGGTTAGGGTTTTTAGAACAAACCTAACAAAATCTTGGTGTTTGGGTTGTGTATGGGTTATAACCCATATTAGAGATAGTATTAGGAGGAATTCATAGGAAGAGTTTTAGAGAATAAGTAGTGAAGAGGATTTGAATAGAAAAAGAGAGATGTCAAGATGAAAATGAAATGGTTTTGAAGTGTATATGGACTATAGAGTTGAATTGGATGAAAAATATGGAAAAAATGCAGAAAAATAGCCGCATTCTAAGCATTTTCGGGGAGCGATCTCGAATGCAAGGAAATGCTGCATTTTACATTCGACCAGTTTTCGTATTTTAACCATAACTTTCTCATTTCTTATCCGATTTGAGTGATTCAAGTAGCTAATTAAACTAGACTTCAAGGAGAACCAAACATCCAGAAATAGGCATTGTCGAATTCGGATTCTATTTGGCCTAAAAAATTAATTCAAAGAAGTAGGGCCCGTAATTCGAGCCAAGTATGGTTAGGTTTTTGAACATAGATTAGCGGTTGTTTTGGGCGTAGTGAGTTTGATTGCTCGATTTGGGTGATTCAATTGGAGAAGACATAGCACCTTAGTTTCAAAGAGTATAAAGAACCCCGAGTGTCAAATATGGAGTTCGGACATTGAAAAATGGGTATTTCAACGATCCGAGTGTAAAATCGGTAGAGGGCATTAAGGTCATTTTGTAAAAGAAAGGGTAATTTGGTCATTTCCTTGGTTACATATTTTAAGTGTGGTTAAATGAGATTTAGGTAGATAATGATGTGGTTGGGTGAAAATGAATGTATGGTGGATTAAATGGAAGTTATGGTTAATGGTTAGTTGTGGTTTTCTTGAGAAAAATGTGAAAGGACCTCGGATGGGGAGCGGGAGTCAGCGGGGGAAGTAAGCGGGATTGAGCGGTGAGCGGTGGAGTGTAAAAATGATATTTTGAAAATTGGAGTTTAAGGTGAATGGTTTAATGTTAAACTGAAAAGTTTCATGGAAATGTTTATATAAATGTTGAGCATATGGAAGTTTATGTTAAAGAGCGAATGAAATATTTTATATATGTATGCATATGTTAAGGCACTATGAAAGTTTAAAAATGTATAAATAATGCATATGTATATTTTCCTATATATGTGTTTAATGATAAGGTAAAGTTTAAATGGATTTATAAATGTTTTGATAAATGTTTTGCGATGGTTACCACAACCCATTATAGTACATTTATAGTGATATCGGCCGAGGTACTTTAAGCGTGTAGGATTTAGAATTAAATTTATAGGTTACCCCTAACTGGGGAGAGGAAATAGGTGTCCTGAGTAATATCCTTACTGCATTGATAAAGTGCTATGGCCGGAACCACTATTCAAGCGTGAGTTTCTGTGACCCGTAGTGGTTATGAAGTTTGGAATGAGGCTTGTCCTCATAGTCGGTACCGAGCTGTTCGGTGTGTTTATCACTTGGGTTCCATCAGAAAGAAAGAAATAAAGAAAGAAAGAAAGTTTGAGGCATAAATGTTTAAGGCATAAATGGATTTTAATTGTATAAGTATTTATTATAAAGAAAGAAAGAAAGTTTGAGGCATAAATGTTTAAAGCATAAATTGATTTTAATTGTATAAGTATTTATTATAAAGAAAGAAAGAAAGTTTAAGGCATAAATGGATTTTAATTGTATAAGTATTTATTATAAAGAAAGAAAGAAAGTTTGAGGCATAAATGTTATAAGTATGTATTATTTTGATATATACTGAAATCTGTTATCTTAATGAAAATGTACACTTACTGGGCTTCTTTAGCTCATTCTTTTCCATATGTTTTGAACGTTTTCGAATGACAGAATGCAGTAGATAGAGTACCCTCCACATTGCATTGAGTCGAGCCATTGAGAGCGGCGATTGTGATTTCATTGTATATACATTTTGCATAATGTACTATATTGAATATTTTATCATGTATATATGTGCATATGTATATATTTTGAAAAGGAACTACAGTGGGCTTTGATCCTCGGTGGATGAGTGCGTAGGCGGTGAAGCAAGTCAGGCTCAAGCCCGAAATCTTCGATAAAAATGTCGTGGGTTGAAGAAAGTTTTGAATGTTTTGATGATTTGAAGTGAATAAATGTTAGGTGTATATATTTGTGTTTGATTGGGTTGTGGACGAGGGAGTCCTAGCTGGAAGTTGAAGTTGAGGATTGAGACAGATTATAAGTGTTTTTAAATGTTTTCCACGGGTTTTGTAAATTTGGGAAAGTCAGAAAACGAGAGGAAACTCTGGCAGATTTTTGAAAATCGAGTGTTTGAAAAAGAAAGAAAAAAAAATTTTTATCACTTCTTAGCGTATTTACTAAAGATATGTTAAGGATTGTAAAGGGGTTCGCTCCATAGATTTTATTTGACTGTTTTGAGGAAAGTTTCTATATCCTTTGGAGTGCGGGGAGGGTCCTCGGGTTCGTAGGGTTAATCCGGTCGGGATCTTCGCGTGTCACGTATTAACTTTATGTAACGCCAGATCAGAGAGGGTATATCTGATCTGAGTAGCAGTAAGGCGCTATGAGCAAGTGTCACTTGCCAGTATTTTGGAAGAAATTATGAAATGATACTTTATGGAACCACTGAATGTTGTAATAGAGAGCGAGGGTAAAATCGTAGTGTCAGGCTAGGATATGAAAACCATAATCAAAAAGAAGAGAAGAGGCCAAAATAGAAATAACCAAAGTTGAAGTGCAAATGTTAAAGGAGGACTTAATTGCAATTAAGGCATAAATGAATATAAAAAGGAGGAGAGACAAACCGAAATTCATTTGGTGCAAACTTTCTTCAGGAGCAAAGCGTGGAGAAGGTTGAAGAGGAAAGAAGGAAAGGAGGAAGAAGAGGAAGAAGAAGAAGGTGCCAACGCCTTCCCGAGAGGTATGCCGATGCAGTGTAGCGCAGGCGTATCTGAGTACGAAAGTGTCACATTGTAGTATTTCGAAAGTTATATATGAAATAAAATAAGTTGAATTGCAAAATTAAAAGAATGAAGGACTTAATGGCAATTAAGGTTATAATCAAAGTAGAGATGGGCCATAATAGAAATAACAAAAACTGATTTGCAATTTTGGAGAGATGGAGGACTTAATAATAATTAAGTCAAAAATGGGATTATAAAAGGAGACATGAGACAAAACAAAGTCTCGTTTTTTTTGTCTCACAAAAGCTAGAGCAGAAAGCGTGAGAGGAAAGAAAGGAGAAAGAAGAGAAAGAAAGGAAGAAAGAGGAAGAAGGAGAAGGAGAAGAAGACCAAAACCAAGGTATGTTTCATTTTGAAATCATGGGTGTTTTGGATTCCTAAGGTTTTGGTTTGGAGAATTGTTCCTCCTTTGTCTAGGGTTTTGTGGAGAGATCACACAAACCCTTGGTTTGTTGAGGTTTTGTGGGTAAAACCCCAATTAGTATAAAATAAACATGGAATCATCATATTTTTATGGTTTTAGAAAGGTGGTGGACCTTTGGTTAAATTCATAAGAGTTCTTGGATTTTCACCTAGGGTTTTGTGGTATGAGGTTCCAAATCACCAATTCAAGTGTTGTGAAGTTGTTTTTAGATTAATTCCATGATGATTTTTGAGGTATTAAGGAATGGGGAAGTTGTATGAAGAGAATTGGTATCAAAAGTGGCAAAAAGAAGCAAATATGGAAAATTCTGAAAATTGTCTGCAGATGCAATTACTGTTTATCTCGTCTGACCCATGAGAATAATATCTTAGGTGCAGTCGGCTATAGATACACCCAATGAGAATTACAGCACAATAGGTATAGGTTAGAGGTGTCTCGTGCAGTGTGCCCAAATACCCAGTTGTGTAGTTTTGCGTATTTACAGCTCAAATTCATACAGATTAGTATGGGAACCTTATTAAATGATTAAAGAAAGTTCAAATAAGATTGGAACTACGATGAAAAAGCGTAGCGTGCACCTTATTAAATGATATTTGTTGGAGTGTGACTAAGTCTGAAAGTCACATTAAAATTATGCGTCGTAGGAGATTAATATTTCGCGTATTGGTTTTGGTGTGTGACTAAAAGCAAGGTGGGGAAATTGTGGAATTATTCTTCAAGTTGTAGGCGGGAAAAGGTGAGTGTTCTAAACCTATTTTTCTCAAATACTAGTGTATTATTGTATAAAAGCTGTTTTTCTTTGGTATTTAATGGTTTTGAGTTGTAAAACCATTTTTCAAGCAAGCAAGCACACAAATGGTTTTAAATTGAAAAACCATAATTCAAAGAGCAAGTAAACAAACAATGGTTTTGAATTATTAAACCATGTAAGCAAATGGTTTTGAATTATTAAACCATTTTTTAAAGAGCAAGCAAGCAATGGTTTTAAATTGTAAAACCATATTTCAAAGCTTGAGAAACAAGCAGCGAAGCAAAAAATATTTGTAGCGAGGCCTAACTAAAATCCCTAGTTCTAAGCAAGCAAGCCGATTGTTATTAAAATGCGTGCACGGTGGTGTTAGGATCTAACACATGCATTTAGTTTTGCACGGTCGTGGCTTAGGTCATGCATCATGGCGTTTAAAGAGAGGCAGAGTGCACGTACGGGAGTATATAAGATTCTAACTAAATTATGGTGATGGCGACTCAGGTCAATTTACCATATTTCTTGGAAAAGGTGGCGTGGGCGTACTTAGCTGGAGTGATGCGGACATAGGTCCTTCCACGCACGATCGATGCCCGGGCTCGAGTGTTCACTGAAGTGCAATGAGCAAGTATAGGCCTCCGGTGGTTGATGATTTATAAAACTGTGATGCATTCGGTTTTGAAAAAATCAACCACCATTGGTGCGGTTAACCTGAGGCTCCGTAGAGATTTTTAATGCACGGTTGGGCGAATCGTAAATTTAAACAAGCAGTTGAGCCTGGGCTCCGTTTATATTTCAAAGCATTCGGTTGAGCCAAGCTCCGATGTGGTGATTTTTAAGAGAGCAGTTGAGCGGGCTCTGTGTTTATAAAGTTTTGAGAAACTTTTTAAAGCAAGAGAGGTTTGTGAAGGTTTTGAGAAACTTTTAAATGAGATTTGATTAAAAGTTTTAGAAACTTTTAAAGCAAAGATAAGCAAGCAAGCGAGAAGTTTTGAGAAGTTTATAAACTTTCAAGCAAGCGGCTTAATACTTGATTTTGGGAACTTTTGAAAGCGAAAGCTTAATGAAGCAAGCGAAGTATTAAAAAGTTTTAGAAACTTTTAAATAAAGCAACAAGAGCTTCTGGAAAAATATGTAAAAATTTCACAGTTTTGAGATGTTTTCTGAAAAAGCAAAACATTTTATAACGCATACACTCACTGAGCTCGTTTAGCTCATTATTTTGTGTTTTAAAACTATTTTTTTTTTTTCCGAGTACGGGCGCTGGGACCTTTGGAGCGGATTAAGTTCTCGACATTTGTACAAGTGCTGTAATTAAGAATATTTGTAAGGACATACCTTGAAATTTTATAATGGAGCATATATGTATGTGCATAGTGTAGTTTGTGAAAAATGATTAGGGTTGCTGGTTGCCATATTTGGAAAAAGTGTAAATTGTGTATATAGGATTTGGATTATGTCCTATCTGTGACCATCGTCTTCTTGAGGTTTATATTTGCCCAAGATTTTACCAAATCCTAAGTTGGAAGAAGAAAGAAATTTTTTTTTATACGAGGTTTAAGCAAGCAATACGGCCTTCCACGGGGATTTCTAGTAGTTGAGGTAGCAATTTGGGGATTTCTGTGGAATGTGGCACCATGCTGGAGAGGGGTGGGGGTGTGTGTCGAGGAGAGGAAAAATTTAGGAGTATGGAATCTCTCTTTAATTTGGGTTTTGATATGAATTCTAAGGTTTTTATGGATGATTAGTTGCTCCTTTCTTGGGTTTTTTGTTAGGAGATTATCCTGACTTTAGATTTGTTAAATTAATGGGTAAAACCTTGAATTGGTATACAATAAACATGGAATCCATCAAAAAATTTTATGGGTTGTATGAATTGGTGGACTTGAGTAAAGTTCTTGGATTTTCCACCTAAGTTTGTTGGCAAGAAGTTCTAAACCACTAATACAAGTGTGGTAAGGTTGTTTTAGGTAAATTAAGTGGTTTTGAGGAATGGTTGTAAAAAGGAGAATGTTGGGTTTTTTAAAGGAAATGCTGTCAAATTTTGGTAAAACCCTTGTTTTTGTTTTGGCTATAGATTAAGTTATAATCATCCAAATGAATTGATTCCAATTGGTAAAGAACCATAAGAGATAGGAATACAAATGTATAGAAGGGACCAAGAGCAATGTATAGCTCTAAGGCTCCCAAATACGGACTGAAATGTGAGCTCGTGTAGCTCACTGGTTATGCTCTGTTTGGGTATTGTTGTAGTGTTTTGGACATAAGTGGAGTTTCACTCATCCAAATTGAGTGATTCAAAATTCTGGGTAAAATATACTTCTAGGGGAATAATTGAGATGAAGGAAGGGCATGCAAATTGTAACCCCAAAGTGCCCAGAAATTTTTCAAAGTGGAGCTATGTGCAGATTCTGTTCTACCAATTTGAGTAATCTAGATGTAAAATACAATAACTTGAGTTTGGTGATCCAAATTGGGTGATTCCAATTGGAGAAGAAACCTTAGAACCATGGATTCAAATGAGTGAAGAAAAAATTTCCAATTTATGGATTTAAGACCCTAGAAATCAAGGATAACAGTAGGTGATTCAGTGAGCTAACCAATTTGGCATTAAAAAAAATGTTGTAACTCGTGTTATGTAGTTGAGGGCCTTAGAGAAGGAATTTTAAATTGAAAATTTAAAGAGATGTCATTGGATATATAAAGACTCCATCTCGAGAGTTTGCAATTTTTGAAGACTCGTTTGAATAATTTTGGTAATAAAGTCCAGAGTATTGTCGAAAAGGTTTACCAAAATAAGTGGTTTTTTGCTAGGGGCTTTTGGCGCCAAGGGTAAATTTGTTCATTTGGTTTTATATGAATGTTGTGTGACTCCTAAAGTGACTTATGCGTGTGAAGTACGTTAAGTTTTACGCTATACGCAGGCGATTAATGTTTTCGCCGTATTCGTTTGAGTGTGTAGGCTAAAAGCAAAGGCAGGAAAGTTGTGGAGTCGTGCTCAAGTTTTGGTAAACAAAAAGGTGAGTGTTCTAAACCTATTTTTCAAATACTAGTGTATTATTATGAACTGTTTTATGCTGGTATTTAATGGTTTTGATGGTAAACCATATTTGAAAAGCAAGCAATGAGTTTAGCAAGCATGCAAATGGTTTTGAATTATCAAACCATATTTAAAGCAAACAATGGTTTTGAATTATTAAACCATGTTTCAGGCAGCAAGCAAATGGTTTTGAATTATCAAACCATATTTAAAGCAAACAATGGTTTTGAATTATTAAACCATGTTTCAAGCAAGCAAGCAAAAGAATATTTTCGAAAACAAGCCTAACTAAAATCCCTAGTTTTAAGCAAGCATACCGGTCAGAGGTATTCCGTACGTGCACGGTGGTGTTAGGATATTATTCATGCATTTTAGATTTTGCCCGGTCGGGAAACTTAGTTCATGAATACATGGCATTTAAAGGAGACCGGCACGACGTGAGTATATAGTATAATCAGCCAAGTAATCCAATTATGGTGATGGAGACCCGTGTCAATTCCACCATATTTATCGGAAAAGGTGAGTCAGCGCCCAAAGCCCTTAACTTGTGTGAGCGGACCTGTGTCCAAATTAATCGGCACCTGCCGATGCCCGTGTGCTCCCGTGTTCACTAGGTACAAGAAGCGTGAGGGAAGGCATCTAGTGGTTGATGATTTATAAGCATGTTTTATACAGCTTTGAAATCAATCCATCGGTGCACTCATTGAGCCTGTAGATCCCGTGTGTTTGTTTTAAAGAACAGCTTGAGCCCGTGCTCTGCTTATTTTTGTAAAGCAAACTACAGACTCAAGCCTGCGGTTTATAAAAGCTTATAAACTTTTAAAGCAAGAGATTTATGAAAAGTTTTATAAACTTTTAAAGCAAGCAAGAAGTTATGAAAAGTTTTATAAACTTTTAAAGCAAGATATTTATGAAAAGTTTTATAAACTATTAAAGCAAAGCAAGGTAAAGCAGGCAAGCAAGAGATTTGAGAAAAGTTTTAGAAACTTTTAAAGCAAAGCAAAGCAAAGTAAGCAAGCAAGGCTTCTGGAAAATATATTGTAAAAGAGAGTTTTATAGTTTTGAGATGTTTTCTCCTAAAAAGGCAAACATTTAGTAGCATACACTCACCGAGCTCGCTTAACTCATTATTTTGTTGTTTTAAAACTATTTTCCAAGTACTGTGCACGAACGCCGGGAGCGCATTATGATTCTCCGACTTTTGTATCAATGCCGAGTAATATTTTTGTAAGGAAATACTTTGAATTTATAATGGAGCATATGTATGTACATAGTGTAGTTGTGAAAATGTGTTGAGCTTAAGGCTCTTTTGAAAGAACATTGTTGGTTGCCATATTTGGAATAGTGTAAATTGTGTAAACAGGAATTGGAACATGTTCTTTATGCAGTTGTTATGCTGCCGAAATTTTATAAAATCACAAGTTTAGAAAGGAAAAAAAAATTATATCGGGTTTTCACTGAAGCAACACTTAGCCGTCACGTGATTCTCTGTGTCATTGGAAGGCAATCTATTAGGGTTCTTTGGGGTGGCGCTTCTGCACCTCGCGCGGTGGGGTGGGGGTGACACTCACTCCAGAGCTGGAAAAGAATCATAATGTTTTCCATGTGTCAAATGTTGAGGAGGCCAGCCCACCTATCGTACGTAGTCTTTTCTTGAGACGATTGAGCTTAGACTGGATTTGATGTATGAAGAGGAGCAAGTAGAGATCTTGGCTCGAGAAGTGAAAGAGTTGCAGAAAAAGTGAATTCCATTGGTAAAAGTTATGTGGAGAAACCACAAGACTGAGGAAACCACGTGGGAAAGAGAAGAAGTTATGTGGCAACAATACCCTCAATTGTTCGAGGACAAAATTCTTTTAAGGAGAGGAGAGTTGTAACGCCTGAAAATACCCTAACAATTTTATAACTATGTTCAAGGTGTAAAATAAATTAAATTATATTTTTTCGGCATTTAAATGGCTAAAACCGAAAAATGATAAAAACCAGAAATTTACAAAAGCCAACAAATTTGTAAAATATTAAATGAGGAACCTAAGGTCATAAATGAGTAATGTAAGTGCCAAAGTATAAAATGAAAAGAAATGAAGTGGAAATGAAAGTGAAATGAGGCTTAAATGAGAAAATGAGAAAGTCAATTAATGTAAGAAGTTAAACATGACATTACACACGACATGAGAAGAAAGATCAGTGGAGTCTATGGAATGCCCATTTGGGCATTCACATTTTTGAGAGGAGCAAGGGGAGAAGGAGCTAGGCTTAGAGAATAAGGTATTTTATGTGTTCTCTCCATTCTGGTCTATCTGTTCAAGCAAGAAGGAAGAGAAGATTTGAAGAGAGCTTACAGTAAGAAAACTAACCCTAACTCCCTCTTTGATGATTTTGGATTTGAGGAAAAACCCTAACCTTATGTAAAGGTGATTTTGATTGGTTGTAGATCAATTTTGGAGTTGTTTTGGGTTAAGTTTCAAAGTGCTTTTGGGTTAGGATTGGGTTTGAGGAATTTTTGTATAAAGGAAATGATGAAATTTCAAAGGAGTTGTTGTCAAAAAAATTTCAAAATCCCTGTTGCTTTGGCTATAAGTTAGGTTATAACTTAATGCACTTTGAGTGGATCTAATTTTGGTAAAGAACCATAGCAGATAGAGCTACCAATTTATAGAAGAACATGAGAAAATTATAGTTATAAGGCTCCGAATATGGGCTTCAAGGTGAGTTTCGGTAGTCGACTTGTATGCTCCAGAAGTTGGTGTAGTTATGGTGTTTTAGATGTGGTGCTGAGTTTCACTCATCCAATCTGAGTGATTCAAAATTTTGGGTGTAAACTAGACTTAGGAATAATTTCATCGGAAGGGAAGTGTATGCAATTTGTAACCCCAAATTTCCAAAATCCATCAAAGCGGAGCTATGCAAGAACAACTGATTCCTCATGGTAAATTATAGTCTAGATGTAAAAGGAAATAACCTGATTTTGGTGATCCAAATTGATGATTCTAATTGAATTATAAACCTTAGAACCATACCTTTCAAATGAGAGATGAACCATTTCCAATTTATGCAGTTAAGAACCCCGAAATCAGGAATGAAGAAAATCATGTGAGATGGGCATACCGACCAATTTGGCATTAAAATGCCGTAACTTGAGTTTGGGTGATCCAAATGAGATTATTCCAATTCCTACTGAAAATAGACTCATAGAGATATCATTTTATTGAAGGAATCATGAGAAAAATATGGCTCATGTGTCCCCAAGAAATTTTTCAAGTGAAGGTTTATTGGGTAGACATCAACCCTAACCAAAAATCCTAGAATGCACAACTGCTTTTTTTCTTGGGTTGTTCTTTGATAGTGACATATTTGTGATGGATTAGTGGTTGGTGACGAGGCAGTTTGGACCTAAGAACTGGATTCCGAGAATAGGAATCCTAAGATTTGCCAAACTTTTAGGTTTGTTCTTCGACTTCCTCTCCTTGTTTCGGCTTTGTGTTTTGTTTGACAAAATAAATCTAAAAGGTTTTATATGAATATGCATGTGTGCTCCATTTGAGTCATAAATGCAATTTTGGTTTGTTCTCCACTCTCTCTATTTATAAATGTTTGAAGGATTATGAAATAAGTGGATTTATTGAAATGAATTGCGATAAATTGCATATTGATTTGTTTTAAATTGATCGATACAATTGGATGGTGAAATGGAATTGCATGAAAAATTCCATATATTGGAAACCAAGTATTTGGATATAAATATATACACTATTGTAAATTGCTATGAATGATTTGAATACTTAATAGAATGTTAATCAAATTCCGGAAGTTCAAGTGATAGATTGGTATACCAATAAAAGTCAAATGAGTAGTACGGCGTCGAACGTAGTACGTCACTTTGATCCATAGCCCAATGACAAGACGTAGTATTCACGAAATGATTTTTACTAACTAGTTAGCAACCCAACAGACCGTACTTATATTATAAAAACATTTTCTTTTATACCGGGGCCTACGTACCCCAACTGATCGGTGTCAAGATTTGGTTGTCCCGTGTTCAAAAGGGTTAAATTGCTAAAGAGAAAATGAAAAGAAAATTTAGAAATGCATGATTTGTGTTTGAATGATTTATTGTATATGGAAACTACATGATTGAAATAACCAATAAATTCCTGTAATTTGAATGTATACTTAAAATGAAAATATACATATATGTATTGAAACAAGACGTCATTGGAAAAAATTATACAAAGGCATCGATTTAGAAAAATGCATGATTTACTTAAACTGAAATGAAGAGAGAACTATATAGAACCACTAGGCATGAAAATGCTTAGTGCGTTGTTTTATCATCGCACAGGTACCGAGTGAACATGTATGAAGGAAAAGACCACAACGATTCAAAGTCAACGTCAAGGCCTCACAGAGTTAAAGTAAAGCTCCGACCATGCATTCATGAAATATATTTGACACTTTTTGTACAAACTCTGATTTTGTTTTGTAAATATTTTGGTATTGAAAATGGCTTATAATGCCGTAATGTATAAAGGTGGTAAATGGACCAAATGGGAATGTAATGCCATATTTAATAAAAAAATGTGTATTGAAAACAAAATAATGGGTCCCCTTTAAGTTGAATTAGTATATACAAATATATTTTTATAAAGATAAATATCATTTACAAAATGCGCATAAGAAATGTGTTTTATTGACAAAAGAAAAAGCAACGATTCTAAAAGAGGGTCTATGTCCTGTGATCCTATTCACCTCCCATTCGTCAGTTCCGTACCAATGAAATGCCACATCTTTCAGATTACTGTATATTTCATGTCTTTTTCATGTGTCATGTTTCATATTATCTTATATCATCTTGTATCAAATTTTTTTATGTCTGTATATTCCAAAGACGTGGATACGATAACTGTACATACCCGAAGGTATCATCACTGTACGAAACAATGACCTATGTCTGTACTGTATGACCCAAACGGGGCCGTATATACCCAAAGCTATCATCACTATACGAAACAGTGACTCCATATCTGTACATATGACCTAAACAATGATATACCGAAGGTATCATCACTATATGAAATGTGTTGACCTATGCCTCACGTATTATGTGACCAAATGGGTCAAGAATGACCAAACCCGACCAACTTATAACTTGTAATCCCTCATAGGCATGTCATTGGTCCATCCTCTTGGAATATATGCAGGAAATCAGGCTTATTAGGTTTTTATCTGAGTTAGATATCAAGACGCTAGCTACAAGGTGTGTTTAGACATCGCTCACGTGTTCATATTTCATATATCAACCCTTCTTTTATTTATTTACTTCAAATACTTTACATCGAAATATTTCCTACAAACAACACTTCACTTTAACGAATTTTCTAGATCCAATGGGGTTCTAATTTGAATACAATTATTTCAAAGAGATTTGTTTTCCTAGAAGTCTAGTTTACCAAGAAATTCAATTACCTAATTTGGATGAATGAAACTCAACTTATGGCTTGGGGCCAATTAAAATTGTTACAAAACACAAAATCAGACAAACTTGGGAACTGTAATTGACCAAAACATAGCCTCATTTAGACGAATTTTCTGGGACCAATGGGGTCCAAATTTTAATACACTTATTTCAAGGAGATTTGTTTTCCTAGAAGTTTACTTTATCTAGGAATTTGAATCACTCAATTTGGATGATTAAAACTCAAATTAAGGCCTAATTTCCAAAACTGTTATGAAGTACCAAAACTGTATCAGAACTGAACCAGTATTGACCCGAAAAAAAGCCTCACTTTGACGAATTTTCTGGGTCTAATGGGGTCAAAATATGAATACACTTATTTCAAGGATATTTCTTTTCCTAAGTCTAGCTTTTAATGTAAATTTGGATCATTCAATCACGATTGAACCTCACCATGCCTAATTACTAAAACCGGGCCCTGGGAAGCACCAAAACTCAGATTGCTAATCGAACAAGTATTGACCTGAAAACAAAACGTCACTTTGACGAATTTTCTGGGTCCAATGGGGTTAAATTTTGAATACACTTATTTCAAGGAGATTTTTTCTCCTAGAAGTTTAGTTTACCCATAAATTTGAATCACTTAATTTGGATAAGTGATGGCCAAGTTACAGCCATGAAAAAAAACGTGGGTTTTGGAAAAAATTTGACAGCGTCTCCCCTAAAACCCCAACATTTTCTTTATACAAACGTTCCTCAATTGAGAATCACAACCAACTCAAACAACCATATAACACATTTAGAAGAGTTAGGGTTTTCCTAACTCAAACATAAACAAGGAAGGAGTTTGAACCAAGAGGAACAAACTTTCATCTTCTTCCTTCTTCTGGCTTGAACCAAGAGTTTGGATAAGTTAAAATAAATTAAATGAGTTTGGATAAAACATATAATTATTTATAAACTTTAAATTTAAAAAAAAAATTTAATCTTTACTTATTTTTTTTTTCTCTCGTATTTATAGAAGAAGAAAAAAGTAGCTTACAATGGTCATTTAACTGCTATGTCATTATTGAATCCGCTCACAAGACGCCAAATACGGGTACTCTCAATCATTAATCACACTTACAACTAGTTCATATCATTTTCTTCTACTCTTCCTCTTCCAATTTCGCATTTTTTTCTTTTCTCGATTTCCCATCCAACAACTACCACTCATCTACATTTGTGTCTTGTCTATTTTTCTATTTTTCTATTTTGTTTAATTTTATCTTGTCTTTATTAAAAGTGTAAACTTTACTTATGTCGAATAATAAATACAATTTCAATTGATTAAATGAATAATGATAATAAAAAAAATTGTGTGAAAAGAAAAAAATATATATTTATAAAAATTACATCATTTTTGGCAAATTATTTTTATTATTTTAAAATGAAGGCATGATTTATCAATTCAAAATTAGAAAAGAATCATCATTGTTTTTACAGCATTATGAAACCTATATTATTTATATGTTTAATAGAAGTAAAAAAAAAAGTTATAATAAAAATAAAGAAATGTAGATCACTTCAAATTTAGAAAACAAATAATCATACAAAGAACATCATTCTTCTTATGCGTAAAAATTGTGTGGAAAGTAAAAATATATATTTATAAAAATTACATAAATTTCAAATTATTTTATTATAAAAAAACCAAGGTGTGATTAACGATGAGGGCGGCTACAGGCAGAAGATGTCGCTTAAGGTGTCGATGGAAGCCATCTCTCTGGACGAAGAAAAACTACGAGAAGACTCTTAGAAAGGAAAAGAAAGGGTTTTTGGAAGCTAAATTATTGTTCTTCTCCTTAGAAGAAACGAATGAAGAATGAAAGTTCCAATAAGAAAGATAAATACGCTGAAGCCAATGACCTAGAATTAAAGGGTTAATATGTGTAATAATTTTATTTTATTTTATTTATTGTGTAGTCTTTTTAATAGAAGCTGTACCAATCACACCCAAAAGCTATTAACCAGTGAATTTTCACATTGACCAATGGTTAATTTCACATGAAAACGTAAATCTTCTTATGATCCATCAAAATTATTTTTTTTAATGTTTTTTAGAAACCAAATACAACCTAAAGATTTTTATAAAGTTGAGATTAGTGAGAATCTAATATAAAAGGTAAACTAGTTATAGTATTTTTATATTTATTTATATTTATTTTATTTAAATAAATATTAATAGTTCAAAGGTTATAAGAAATATTAAGAATACTAACTTTCTAATCATTGTTGCTAATAAACCAAATATTAATCTTTTTAATTCAAATTTCACTTCAGTTATATTTGGTTTAAAATTTTTGCATGGCCAAATCTAAATCAACTTTAGATTTTGCAAGACAAAAAGTATAATCATTTAAAGTATGGAATTGAAATTAGGATATTGTTTTAAAAAAATAATATTATAATAAAGTTCTTTTATGTCAAAACTATAAATGTTCGGTTTATGTTTTTTAAAAAGAGAACGGTTTTTGAAAACTCGCTGCATCGAAAACAATATTATGTGAATTTAATGTTTTATGTGTTCTTAGAGCTTTGTAAAATGAAAATTAAACATTTTCTCCATGTTTTCCTTTAAAAAAAATAGTTTAAATTTCATAACTAAACAAATTTTTGATTTTAGTTCAGTCTAAAAGTCAGGGGTAGCTTAGCATTTAAGCTATTTTCATTTTGTTAAGAAAATTTTAGGGAAGAAAGCTAGAGGAAGGTAGCTTGAGAGTTAATCAATCAAGCATTAAAAATGATACAAATGATTGGAAAATTATGTTATGAAAAATTACTCTAAACTATTTGAAAATAATGATCAAATTGGTCTTGTTTGAATGATCTAGCATGTGATCAAATATTTGATAAAGAGGCTATATATGTATGAGCCTTATATACAAGTCATGTAACCTTAGGGACAACCACGATGTATCCGGATACAACCTATGTAAACCTTAGGTACTAACAAGACTCATACTTTTACAACCCGCTTATCATATGTTTGACTATCAAATATTTGTACTTTTATTCAAACTCCAAAGAGGCTAAAATCCAAGTTCAAATTTTGCCTACCTAGATTCCTCGCTCCCACATCAAGATCCCGCGAATCATTCTCCATCCAAATTAATTCCACAATCACGCTTTCCGAACTGCTCTAGTTTTGACATATAAGAACTTTATAATATTATTAGTTTACAAAAATAATATCCTCTATTTCAATTTCATATTTTATATATAATCTACATGTGTGGTATTTCATATTTTTACCTACCAATTTAATAAAGGCAAAAACTGTATAAGGTTCGATTAATAGAAAAAATATGATGGAAAAAAAAATCAGGTTTCCAACACTAAAAGGTTTTTTTTTAATTTTCGGTTCACCCTATCTCCACACCAAACATTGCCCTTGTTTCACGCTCATGGGCCCATGGTCATGGCCACGCGTTTTAACTTTTCTTTACTTTTTTTCCTCACATCTTCACTTTTCTATGTCGATGAAAAAAAGAGCTGTAAACTTTCTTGGCAGTTTCATGGAAGAAAGGCAGCCCTTTATCTTTGAGCAATGATTGATTTTGGTGTGGCTCTTTGTTTTTATTTACTTTTCATTATTAGATGATTATGGGAATAGATTTTTTTTCTTAATTTATTTTGGTTTGATAAGAGTCAAGAGTACTATGAGTCAATAATTTAAATAACTCAAGGTGTATGTATTTATTTGGAGTAATGACGCGACACCGACATTCCAACATCACAAAATCATTTTCCCAAGAAATTGCCAAAGATCATATTTCTATGCATTTGGTAAAAATTGATTCAATAAATTGAATAATGCAAGAATTATTCTCGTTCCCAAAAAAGATTGAGGAAATGAAAATAAATAAATAATTTAAAAGAAAGAAAATAAAGAACAATAAATGTGATACCCAAAATCCTGGGCTCTGACAACCCGTCAACCTGACGGAATACTGTGGGATGCCTGCAACCCAACACCACTCACGAAAATTAGGCAGAGTCTCTTTTGTACGGGGAGCTCTACCCAAGGTACAAAACCTGTCCCAACAATTAACAATGACCACACAGGATCCACATGCGAGTAAAATAATGGCCACTTGTGCCCCTGCATCAATACTCACAAAATACATCAACTATATACAATAGTTCAAGAGTTAATAAATTACTCTTTACCAAATATATATCCAAATGTACAATTTCTAATACATGTTATACAAAAGTCTCTATCAAAGCCACAACCCGACTTTCTTCTAAAATGCGGCCTCTAGTGAGCGTCGTCCTCTTGTACATCCCTCAGACCAAATAGTGATCCGACAGGTGAGCAAAGCCCAGTAGTGATAATTTCCTACGTGGGTTACTCCCCACCTAAGTGCGCATGCCATGGCAAACAATCACATCCAAGCAATTACATGAACCTACTCGAATGTCTACATGCCCAATCCCATGTCTCGAGTCCTTACCGACTCCCTCACACATGCCTAAGCCAAATGCGAGAAAAATCACAGTTTTAAAAACAAAAGCTTTTTGTTCTCGTAAACTTACTACCGAGATTCGGTAAATATATTGGACTACCCTCTGAGGCGAATTTATTGGATAACCTTCCGAAACAATTCATGGGCCCCTCCGACGTGAATTGTTGGACAATCTCCCAACACATTTCTCCAGAAAATCTTCCATCGAAATTCTTTTCACAATATTTTCCTTTTATTTTCTTCATGTCATGCACCTACCCTAATATTCTAGGTGCCTCAAAGGCATATGGAATGCATTATGCCAATCCCAACAACTCATGCTAATATATAAAACATGTATATACTAACATAATTAATCCACATAACCATGTTATTAAATTCTCATCAATAACACCAAATGTAGCTCATATGGGCTAATTAACAAACACAAACAATTCATTTTGAATCACTCAACATCATAAAAATTCACACAAAAAATCACGTAACTATTCATGTGAACAGTGAAACCTCGAGTTGGCACTGTTCACGGCCACAACAATTGGGATTTTCTCCACTCGGTTCAAATGTTTTGAGATAAAAAAACACGGCTAATCCAAGCCTTAGAACATCCCCAACCATTTACATGGCTCTTAGCCAAAGAACAACAACACAGAAGATCCCTACCTCGAGTCGGGCCGTAACTCCACCAACCTGTCCACGCGTAGCTCCTCGCCGCCGCAAGAGAACGCCTTACTTCGGGTCTGGCAAACTCGACGGCCCGAATGGTTGGAAAATCTAGAGAAGGCACTCTTCTCTAGAATTCCAAACCAGCCACCCACTACACGCTTTGTTGGAGAAGAAGACTATTTGCTTTTGTCTTTATTCATTTAAACATTTCCAAAATTCCCATCATGTCTCTTCCTTTCACTATTTGACACATGGCTTGCTCTAAGCCATTTATTTCTTCCTCTCACTAATCATGCAACATGTGTAACATGGGTACATGTAATAGGTGACTTTTGTCACATCATATGCCTCTCACAAGTCGTATTACGACACTCGACACCTAGTGCATCGAAAAACGTGAAATTTCGACTGTCTTGGAATTCAACGAAATTTAACGTGGTAGCTAGATTTCGCGAGATGATTCCAACGGTGAAGTCCGTTTCGTCATCCGAGAACTAGAAAAATTTTGGATTTTGACCAAAATTACCATTTTACCATTTTTCAGAAAATCAGAATTTTCTCAGGTTTTACATTCTCCCTTCCTTAAAAAGAATTTCGTCCCGAAATTATGTACAATCACTACGAATCACATGCATATGCAGCGTGCACTATACCATGCATGTAAACTAGTCATTTAAGTATTAAACGACTAAACCACGTACCTCATCCCTAAACAATAAGCGGGTTAGGTGGGCCCGCATCGTGTCTCGCTCCCACGCTGACTCCTCCACCCAATCGTGGCCGTCATAGCACCCTCACTAGCCTCACGGTCTTATGTCGCAAAACCTGATCCCGGCTATCCATAATGCACACTAGTCCCTCCTCGAAGGTCTCATCCGTGTCAATCTCAATCTCTCCCTAATCCACTACATGAGCTGGATCTGGAGTGTACCTCCGGAGCATGGAGACGTGAAATACCTCGTGGACACCTAACATGCTGGGCGGTAAAGCCAATCGATACGCTATAGTGCCTACCCTCTCGAGTATCTCGAAGGGCCCAATAAACCTCGGCGATAGCTTCCCTCGCTTGCCGAACCTGACCACTCCTCTCTTAGGCATCACCTTCAAGAAGACGTGATCTCCAACCTCGAACTCTAAGGGTCGACGTCGTACATCAGCATAGCTCTTCTACCGGCTTTGAGCCGTGAGAAGACGATGTCATATCATCTTACCTTCTCGGAGGTGTCTCTAATCAGATCAGGACCAATGATGAAGCTCTCTCCCACCTCGGTCCAACATATCGGTGATCTGCATGGCCTCCCATACAATGCCTCATATGGTGTTATCTGTATACTCGCCTGATAACCGTGACGCCCCAAAACCCAAAGTCTTTTTTTTTTTTTTTTTTTTTTTTTTTTTTTTGCCACAAAACTGCGGCAAAAGAATACATTTTGTTCCACATAATACAAAAACCCGGGTTTCCAACCCATAAACCACAATTACAAACAAGGCATTTGCAAATTCTTTCCTTCACGATTGAGGTCCCGTAGGAGCCTCATTGCCCTGTGCTCTGGTACCTGAAAAGATTTAGGTTTTTCCCACGACGGTGAGCAACGCCCAACAGGAAATTTTCCACAAGGGCTACTCCCACCTAAGTGCACATGCAATGCCATGTCCGCACTCTACACATTCACATAAAATATACGAATCTATATGAATGTCATAGGCCAACTTATGCTCGAGTCCTCACCGATTTCCTCACACATGCATTTTGCCATGTATGAAAATCATTTCTAAAACAAAAGCTTTTTGTTTTAGTTCTCGTGAAGGTTAGTTTGAATAGACTCCGATAAAATGTTGGCCCCATCCTGACATATATATATATATATATATATATATATATATATATATATATATATATATATATATTATTTGACAAACTCCGATAATACCGTGGACTACTCCGATATATTTTATTTGGACAGACCCGATAAATGTGGTGACAACCTTCCGAGAAAACGCCTTGAAGCCATGCCATGCATTCACACTCCACATGCGCGATGTCCCCATACACGTGAGATACAAAACTAATGCATGAGATTTATCTACTTCATGCACGCTGCATCATTTTCACAAAATTGCATATTATTCAACTAGGAAATAAAACCATGCAACTCAAAAAATAGATTTCGAACTCAGAAAACAGTATGCATTACTAACACTGTTTTCACACCAAAAATTGCATGTTATCTAATGAAAAATAAGACATGCAAACTGGGTTTTCTTTCCAGTTTCCCTATCAAAATATCAGCATGAATTACTACCATTTCTCCTACAAAACAGCATGTTATCAATCAAGAATATAACACATGCAAACTGAAAATTTTTCCAGCTTTCTAAACAAGAAACAGTAGCACACAAATCCAGCATACCAACACTGTTTTCACACCAAAAACTGCATGTTATCCAATGAAAAATAAGACATGCAAACTGGGTTTTCTTTCCAGTTTCCCTACCAAAAATATCAGCATGCATTACTACCATTTCTCCTACAAAACAGCATGTTATCAATCAAGAATATAACACATGCAAATTGGAAATTTTCCAGCTTTCTAAATAAGAAACAGTAGCACACAAATCCAGCATACCAACACTGTTTTCACACCAAAAACTACATGTTATCCAATGAAAAATAAGACATGCAACCGGGTTTTCTTTCCAGCTTTCCTACCAAAAATATCAGTATGCACATTACCATTTCTCCGCAAAACAACTTGTTATCAATCAAGAATAACATTACGCAAATCCGGAAATTTTCCAGCTTTCTAAACAAGAAACAGTAGCACACAAATCCAGCATACCAACACTGTTTTCACACCAAAAACTGCATGTTATCCAATGAAAAATAAGACATGCAAACTGGGTCTTCTTTCCAACTTCCTTACCATAAAATATCAGCATACTACTATACATAAACTAAGCAGATTCAACCTACACCAAAATTACAGTTTCTAGCATCCAAAAGTGCCCAGAAAACACACCACAGTTTGTCCCAAACTGTTTTGAACCAGCCCCCATGTTGGGGCTAAGCTCCATGGCCATTGAGTGGCCCCTAGACAAGGATATCCCAAGTAGGAAAAGAACCTACCTGTTGGAGTGTATAAATTCAACTCCCTCCTTCTTTCTTCTCCCTTTCTCTTCCTTCTTTCTTCTTCTCCTTTCCTTTCTTTCTTCTTTTCCTCTCTCTCTACTTGAATTTTGGGTGCACCCTGGGAGAACCTCTAGCTGTTTGTTCTCCTTCTCTTCACCTCGGAATTTATTTATGGTCTCGGTGGAGGAACACCTGCTCTCACCTTCTTGGACACTCTAGAATTCCATATGCCAAGTGCCAACTGCCAAATCACTCATTCTCATGCATGATCTCCTTGACACCTAGTTCCACTGCCAATTCTCATGCAATCCAAAACCAAGACATTTGGCCTTTGGTTGCCAAGTGTCTTCTCCTCTGGTGCCACATGGCATGCACCTTCATGCCATGTGTCGCCACCTCATTTGTCCATTTGCCTCGAAATAAGTGAAATTCTGACCGTCTCGGAATTCAACGAAATTTAACTGTGTACCTAGATTTCACAAAACGAATTCAACGGCGTGATCCGCGTCGTCATCCGAGATCTAGAGAATTTCTAGGATTGCAACTGTGTCTATCAATTTACTTTATCCGGTCTCACAATAATCGGCGGTTGGTAAAGTAATTCCACTAAGGAAATGCTCTTCCCAGCCTTACCCCATATGATCCAGACGATGCTCGTAGCATGTCCTCTAACACCCGTATGGTCCCTCTTGACGACCATCCGTCTCTGTGGGTGGAAAGTTGTACTCATGGTCAGCCGTGTGCCCATAGCCTGTTGGAAGCTTTTCCAAAAGTGAGTCGTAAACCTCGGGTCCCTATCCGACACTATGGATATTGGTACTCCATGTAGACGAACTATCTCTCGAATAAACAACCGGCAGAATCTCTCCAATGTGAAGGTCATCCGCACGGCTAGAAAATGTGTCACTGCGGAGCCGGGTCCACTATCACCCATATCGCACATGTCCTGCGGTGTCCGTGGGAAAGTGGGTCACAAAATCCATCGTGGCGTTGCTCCCACTTCCACTCACCCACCTAATGGCTGAAGTAGCCCCGCCTCGGCTCGTGCTCAACTTTTAACCCGTCGACACGTGAGACATCATCGAACAAAGTCCCTTACGTGTCTCTTCATCCCGCTCTAGTAGTACTAGCGACGAAGATCCTAGTACATCTTCAAGCCACTTGGATGCACGACAAATCGAGAGCAGTGAAACTCCCTGAGAATCTTCTCTCTCAAATCTGTCAACTAGGGAACCCCTACATGTCCTCTATACTAAAGACTACCATCTCGCTGGGTGGATCTGGCCCAGCCACAATTGTGACTGATCACTCATCCTCGATGGACACTATCTCCGTCCCACCCTGGGACTCAATCACTCTACTCAACGCAGACTGCAGCTACTAAACTCCCCAATGTACTCTCGAGCCCCGCTTCGTTGTACTATAACCAAATCGCCCTTACGCCCAAAGATCCCGCTACCCTAGGAAGCTATACTAGCCAATGCTCCTGTGGACTTCCGAATTTAGTGCATTGTTTCTCACCACATTTGCCTTACTGGTGGTGGTAATGCAAAGTGAAGTCATAATCCTTAGGAACTCCATCCATCTCGTTGCCTCATGTTGAGGTCCAACCGCGTGAAAATATACTTCGGGACTTATGGTCTCGAAAGACACTCGAACTACTCACCATATAAGTAGTGGCGCCTAAATCTTCATGCTTAAGACTACGACCGCCAACTCCATGTCGTGTGGGGTAATCCTCGCTTCATACCCTTCAACTAACGGGAACCATAAGCTACAACCCTCCCAGACTGCATCAAAACACATCCCAGTCCGACCCTCGAGGCATCATAATACACCGGTGGTAAATTCTGTCCCCCCGTCTAGGACTATCAAGATAGGAGCAAAGAGTAAGTCTCCTCTCTTCAACCTGAATGCCTCCTCGCACGGCCACAGAATCAAATTCGACCTCCTTCCGGTCAATCTCGTCATAGGTGCCGCTTAATCGGGAGAAATCCTCAATGAATCTCCCAGAAAGTACCCAACCAATCCCAAACTATGTATCTCGAAGACTGACTTCGGCCTCTCCTAACTCCATCATGGCCCCACCTTCTAGGTCTACACGACATCACCGACGACACCACGTGTCCCATCTCACCCTAGTAAGCCAAACCTCGCACTCATCGATCCTCGCGTACGCCTGATGGTCTCTCAGCAACCGTAAAACGATCCTCAAATTATACTCATGCTCCTAATTAATCGGGAGTGACGAAATGTCATCTACGAAGACTACGACAACTGATCTAGATAGGGTTAGGAATACCCTATGCATGAGGTCCATGAACACGCCGGCGCATTCATCCAAAGGATATCGCCGTAAACTCAAAGTGCCCATGTAACGCGCTCCCAAACGCTGTCTCAGTGGATATCCGCCTCCTAACCCTCATCCGATGGTAACCAAATAGGAAGGTCTATCTGAGTAGACTCCGATCTCCTCTACCGACAAATAAATCGCCAATCCTGGCACGGGTACCGATTCGACCGTGAACCCTCGCTCAACCCGTCTCAGAAGGTCACGTAATGGCTGGTCTTGTCTTTCTTCTTTTTCGCAAATAGGACCGGAGCGCCCCATGGTGAAGTGCCTTGCCTATCGAACCCCTATCCAAAGAACTATTGTACCGACTCGGTCTTTGCCAACTCAACTAGTGTCATCCTAAGTGAGTCATTAAACAGAGGTTGGCCGACCCCGTGATGGTCCATTTGAGGTATAAAGTTATCTTGAAAACAATCTGACTTATTATGGACTCTTCGACTTCTAGAGGTAATTCTTACAAGCTCCAGATACTCGCTATGAGCCCAAACCGACATGCACTAAACCTACTCCTTCCAAGAAAACACCAACCTAGATTTCTCACAAAAACAAATTAAAAAGAAAAGTAGAGAACGTATCGGATTTGCAATGCAATTGCAAATTACCTCTAGCTCTCTTCAGATCAACTGGATTGATCGCCACTCCCTAAGAACGATCATCAAAAAATGCTTTGTTCTTATTCGTGATAAGCTGAATTTTATCTCTGCCGTAGGAATTAAGGTTGTCTAGTGATTGTAATACCGTGGGAATCCATAGGTCATCTCCGCAGGGAGTGGTCTAAATTGTTGATCTCCTAGAGCTATTTCCAAGGTGTGTAATTTAAAAGTGAAATTATGGGGTTGTGTTTGGTTGATTTAAGGATTGATTAAATTGACTATTTTAAAAATTATGATGATTGGCTGATTCTCTAGTTTCACTCACTAATGATCACGCATTTCCTAATTTCTTTAATTTACATTCTCATCTAGGAGCCATTGATGAATGGTCTTTGATGGAAGATTTTTCTTTAAATGCTCTTTTGGAATGAAGAATGATCGAAAGATGTTAGACACTTGTTCCCAATTAATTCAGACTCTTAGCTTGCATTTAGAGCCTGCACAACGTGTACCGAGGATCTCTGCTCACACGTTGTCAAGAGGATTCCCAAACTAAGGTTTTTGTACGCTACAAGTGAATAACATTACACAATCCATTGAAGTATAAAAGAGGAATTGAGGGAATATACCGGATCAGGTGAGTTTCAATTGTAGAACCTCAAAGATAGAAGTTTAGAACCCATGGAAATTATAAGGTAACCATAATTGAAGAGAATTTATTCATAAAAGGAACTTTCTGAGAAAATCGTGACCAATTGCAAAACCTAAGGATGAAAAAAAATACAGAATACTGAGAATGAAGACAAAATATGAGTTCCCTACCGAAAGATTACATGTGCTGAAAATCGTAAAACCCAAAAAATAAGCCTCAACCCTAATCAATACCCGCCAAAACTATGGAAAAGAACACTTCTCCTATGAAAACCTAACCCTAAGAATCAAAAGCTCCTTTCTCCTTGTATCCTCTAGCTTTTTATACCCCTCTCCAATGTGATCCCACATTAAAAGTTGATTGACAAGCGTGCCCTTGCATTAGGATCGAATTCCTGCTCAATTCCCGCTAGCCACACAAAAACGCATGTGTTAGATGTGTACCTAAGACATGTTGCTCGCCACTTTTCTCGCATAGGTGTACCCCAAAGACGTTGAAGGTGTACCGGTACATGCTTGCCTCCGCCACTTTCCGCATAGGTGTACTGAGATATGCTGAAGGTGTACCGTGACATGTTGCTCTCCGCCATACTTTCTCGCATAGGTGTACCGGTACATGTTGGCCACCGGTGCTTCCAAAGATTGTTGCACTCAAACTTCACCAATCTATTGCCATCATCCTCACGATCCATTTGTTCCGACATAAATCCTTGTACAATTATACATTAGATCCGAAAAACCCGTACGTTCAAAACATGAAAGCAATTAAAAGTACCTATTCTCATGCAAAATGTGACAGCGTGATCTAAGGTGCTAAGTTCTGCCATAATTATTGTCTAATTGTGTATTCAACATTTTACTTTGCTTCTCGTAGATGGCCTCAAAGCCATGTCCTTCGATTAATGATAACTCGCCTCGATGTCGATCCTCTCCCCCGAATCCGACTCATATTCTCTAGCTCAAACAAGACCACCGCTTTCAATGCAATTGTCGGGTCCTCAGATTCGCCACCATAGTATAGTTTATCTCTACCTCCACCACATCTCGTGGCTCGGCACCACTCAGAAGACGTGATGCCTTCTCCTTTGCATCGGATGTGATTATGACCCATTACCGTAATCTTGTCTCGCCCTCGCATAAGGTAATCGGACCATTACCGACTATATGCAACATGTCAAACACAATATTGACTCTCTTGCCCTTATGGATGTCTCTGTTGACTTTGATGAGCTCTCTATCCATGTTTTGAAAGGCCTTGGCCTGACCTACTTAAACATATCTCATGCCCTACAAGCTTAGGCAACTATAGTTACTTTTGAGGAATTGTTTGAGCAACTACTTAGTTACAAGGCCTAAATGAAAATTTTGGTTCCTTCGCACGCCCGTCACTTCGCTATCATTCGTTACTTCGATTGGCCCTTCATCACATCGTCAGTCAACCAACTGTGGCGGACGGAACCATAACCAATCTCAGCAGTCATGGTCCCTCCCTAACAACCCCGCATCAATATCGACCAACTACTCCTCCATTATCTCCACGGTATCCAGCTCCTCCGACCTAGCTCGGGCATTGTCGCTACCTTGAGCGTTGTCAAATTTGTGGTATAACCGAGCACTCTGCTCGGCAGTGCATTCATTTATCCACCTTGGCACTTGCATCTTTTCCACTCACCCTTGCCCGAGCTCAACACCCGACCTTCATTGGCCCCTATGCCCACACTGCACTCCATTACTCTAATCCTGGTAATTCTTCTGATTGGGTTGTTGATTCGGGCGCCTCTCACTATATGACCACGAATCTTGCTACCTTAGCCCTTCATGAGCCGTACACCGCCTCTGACAGTGTTCTTATTAGTGATGGTACAAATTTATCTATTGCCAACATTGGTTTTTTCATCCTTACCTCTCTACCTATACCATTATTATTTACCAATGTGTTACATGTGCTTGCAATATCTAAAAACCTTATTTCGGTCTTTACCCTTCGTGTTGATAACCCTATTAATGTCTTGTTTTTTTAATCTTTCTTTCAAGTGTAAGATCGTCACACGAGCTTCAATTCCGGTTCAAGGGCAAAGATTGAGACTGCTCCATTATCGTCGAATTAGCCCTTCGCCTTCCGCCCTAGTTCCGTCTTCTTCATTTCGATTCGCTTCCCCATCTTTGTGTGGCGAGTTGTTCAGGTCATCCGTCTTACATTTTTCGCAAATCTCCTGTTCTAAATATTTCCTTTCCCGAGAACATTTATGTTCCTTTCTTGTACCTCCCGCAATATTAATAAAGTCATAAGTTACCTTACTAACCAAGCATCACTTTCCTCTCCTCTTGCTATTTTTTTTCGATGTTTATATCTTACTCGTTTAATTTCTCCGATGGTTTTAATCTACTATGTTATTTTTTAGACCATTACACAAAGTATATCTCGCTTTACCTGCTATATCTGGAATCAAATGTTTATTCAACCTTTGTGAATGCTTCAGCAAACTTGTTGAAAACTATTTTTTACCAATTTCTAATAGAACAGCTTTTACATAGATAATGAGGGCGAATTTTTAGCTCTTTCGTCCTTTCTCGCGACCCATGGTATAACCCATCTTACTATACCTCCCCACACTCCTAAACATAATGGGTATTCTGAACGTTGACATCGGCATATTGGTCAAACTGCTCCATCCCGCATCGTGCATCCACCCTTTCACCTTCCGCCGTATGTACTGGTTATAACTGTCTATTTAATAAATAGAATGCCTAAAGTTTGTATTTCCTTGGGTTCCTCTTTTGAAAAGTTATTCAACAAAGCTCTCACCCTTCCAACCCATGTCTCTGCTGTTTGTGTTTTCCCGGTCGCGACTTATTCTTCCTACACAACTCGATTCTAAAATCCAAATTCCTGACTTTCTTGGTTACTCCTCACTAAGAGTGCCTTTCTTTGTTTTGAACCCTACCCTCAAAAATCATTGTGTCTAGTCATGTCAAGTTTGCTGAAAATGTATTCCCATTCGCGCCTCTACCTCCACCATGCCA